>JARHVA010005335.1:675000-1239255 GCA_037957365.1 Torreya grandis
CAAAAATACAAATTAATTGGTATAATAATACATCGTTAACTCTTTTAAAATGTTTGATACCTTCTTTGAGGGTTAACTATGGATAATACTCATAAACAAGAACTTTCTTCCTTTTTCCAACACTGGTCTATCCTAGAAAATTCCTCATGCATGTTGCAGTATATACCAGATAATAAGTCATTTAGAACTTCAGAAAATAACTTACTTAAAAAAGTTGGTGGTATATGGCATCACTAATTTGACTTCCCCAATAAATTCTTTGCTTATTTTTCTTAATGATAAAAATGTAGTGATACATCCATTCTTGAAATATATTTGATGTGGGAATACCTTTGACCCTACTTAGGAGAGTGATTAAATCTCCTATTTCCTCCATAAATTCACTTTGGTAAAAACTTTTTGGCCATCTTACAATTGTATGCCTTGGTGTCCTCAACTAATTTGCATTAATGTGCCTCTTGCATTTCTTTAGATTCCTATAATAATATTCTTGGGTTGTTGCCACACTTATATCTGAGAATTCCTCAAAGTCCAAAAGATGAAAAACTTTAACAAAGTATTATGCATCTAATCTAATTACCACTTTTCCACTGGCATCTTTGACTAACCTAGTTTCTTTGTCAAAGTGGGAAGTAGTTGTTAAGACAAACTCCAAATCTTGAGCTAACATAGGAAATAAAATTGCTAGATTTATCTCACTATTAAGAATAGGTTACATATGGGGAGCAATGGGATCTCTGCATAACCTTTGTAAGAATTCGGCCATGTCAACATGCCCTATCTCTGTATCTCAAATTTGATCTACATTAGAATCTATTGTAGATGTTAGAAATACCCTTGAAATTTATACTTCATTATTCTCTTGGCTAGGGAATCTTCTAACATTGATCAAATATTTTCAAAAGATAATTTTAATTTTATAGAGTTATCATTTTTTTTCTTTTTTATAAAAGGTGTAGTTCAGATAAAATTCTCCAAAGTACATCAAATGAAGGTTTTGGTGTAGTTCAGAGAAAATTCTCTAAACTATACCAAAAAATGGGTACAACATGCACTTCTAAGAATATTTTCCAAAGTGCACCAAATGGTGTGCACTTCGAAGAAAATTCTCTAAAGTGCACCAGAAGGTATGCAATGTGAATTTTAGATAATTTTCTCCAAAGTGCCCCAAAGTACATGCACTTTAGAGAAAAGTATTTGAAGTGCACTGAGAAGGTGAGAAATGTGTACTTTATAGAAAATTCTATAAAGTAAGCTGAAATGATGGTACATACACTTCAGTGAATTTTGTCTGAAGTGCACCAAAATGAGTTTTGGTGAATGAGACCCCTTGGTGCATTTTAGAGAAAAACTCTGAATTTTCATCAAGAGAAAAATAAACCTGAGACTGAGGGAAAAATTGAAATCAAAAATAAAAACCCTAAGAAGAAGAAGAGATGAAGGAAAAAGAAGAAAGAGCAAAAAATCAATAAATAAAATCAAAGATTTACCTAAGATATGATGAACATGAATGATGACAAAGAACCCTAAGGCACAAAAAATTGATGAAAAAACAAATTGAGGATGATGAGGAAGGGTGCAATCAAGCTTAAAAATGGAGACAAATGGCATACTCATGCATGAAAATGGTGAAGACAAATGGTAAAAATGAATTTATGTGGGTTAAAATATATATAATAGGGTAATTAATGTGAAATTAATTACCACATAGTGGTGGGCTCAAGTGCAGGAATGGAGAAAAACTCCAAATTTGCACATGCAAAGTTAGATAGAAATAGAACTCTTACACATGAAAAATTAAACTAAGTGCAACATCATAGAATTTATCTTCTAATGCACACAATGGTATAGTTCCAAAAAATTCTCTAATTTGCACCAAACTAGAAAAGGTGTAGTTTGGAGAAAATTCTTTGAACTACACCGAAAGAGAAACTTCCCTCAAAAACTTTCTTTGTAAATAAAATAAAATGCAATATGGCAAAAATTGGCCTCATTTTTCATTCTTAGATCTCATGAGCTATGAAACGGATAAGTTTCGTAGGAGTTATCCGATGAATTGAGCCTATTAAATTCAAGGATAACACAATGTGTAACTATATAGAAAAGTGCATTTTTGTCTATGTAAAATTTATGTGCCTAAGATGGTACCACCACCTATAAATACATATTAAAGTGACCACCTATATATTTTTCAATCCACTCAAGTACACTTATGAAGCATATTTTATATTAAACTAGATATATGGAATTATTGCATATATTAAAGCATAAATCAACTGATGTAAATGAACTAAAAATATTATATCATTATAAACTAGATCTTATTATTTATAATTATTCAATAATTTGTAAATAATCAAATAAATTATTAATAACTAATGATTTACACATAAGACCTTGTGAGCATACAAATATTAAGATAACAATTCTAAGATTAAACTAATATAATGTAAACCTTCATTGGTAACCTCATCTTTTTGTATGATTTAGCTCAAATGTATCTTCAAGCAATCTTTATTAATGTTAATGTCCCAAAATTTACCATCTCTCCTTGAAAATTTTGAGAATTTGAGTTTAAAAGCATGATATTTAATGAACAAGTTAACATGATAAAATGGTAAGTCTTTGCTATGAATCTTGAGCATGTGAATAAAAAAGATATGTATATTTAAAAAAAATTAATATTAATGAGGACCCTTCATCTTGACTCCAATATTGATGGATATAAATGCATCCTCACCAATGCACATGGATCAACACATTCGATCACTAAAGTGAGTCCTTCATCTTTCTCAAGATGAAGTGTGGAGGATGGTTCTTGAAAATATCAAAGAAGGATTAACACGATCATTCCATATCTCATTAAATATGGAGGGTGGATAATTATCCTTAAATTATTCTTGTGAAATTCAATGTGGGCCATTCATCTTGTTTCTAAGATGAAGGGTTGAGAATGCTCCAAAAAATACCTTACAAGATTCATTATGGACCCTTCATCTTGTCTCCAAGATAAAGGGTGGAGAATAATCCTTTATATAAATTCCTTTCATTATTAATGATCTCAAAAATTAATATTCCATAGGATCTCAATATTCTTTCTTGAATGAAAATGCCTCTTGGAGGGAAAAAAATAAGAATTAATAATTTAAAGAAAATTTTAATTCTATTGCATAGATCTATAATTAGAAGAATTATTATTTTAATTAACAAAAGATCAATTTATTTAATATAATGTGGTGAGTTTGATTAGAATAATGATTTAGGGAAGGGGAATTAATTTCTTTAATTGTTCAGTAAAGGATAATTAGTGAATTTATTAGAATAGATAAATTGACTAGAGAAAATAACCAAAATGATAATTGAACAGAACTAAAATGGTGAATTATCCCACTTAGAGATACTGTAAAGTGAATTTGAAATCTTATGTTAGATGAACAAATGAATTTGGGCTAGTTTTTGTGTAATTACATAAAATCATTCCATTTTTCAATTTTGACATGGATGTGATAAAAATGGAGTGTATATATTTGGCCTTATTTGAGAAGGCATTGCAAGATTTAGGTGAATCAATGGTTTTTAAAAGAATAATGATAACATAAAAAAATGAATAATGATAACATTTGTTTATCAATATGCATAATTTTGAATTAAAAATGCAAATGATACAATATAAAATAAGATATTAAAAATCAATATTTATATGTAAACATAATTCACTTAAATCAATTCTAATTTAGATATATATGTTTACAAATAAAAATTATGATATGAATAATAAAGACTTAATGGAAAAACATAATTTGCTAAATTAAGTAAATCAAGTAACACATATTAGTATACAAACAAGCAACCAAAAAAATAACATGCAAACACATAAGCAAAAATAAATAAACATTTTATTAGTAATTAATTTTGTATGATAATAATGCATAACTCTTGAAACCAAGGGTGTGACATAACAATCATGACCAAGGGTGAATATAAGAATAGTGAAGGGGTGGTCGAGTTGACTCCAAATGCCACATGCAAGTGGACATTGCCCACATAGTCCTATAGACTTTAGGCTAAATGTAGTCCTCCCAAGGATTTTGGAAAGATGAAAAGTGATGACAAGTTAAGAAGACATATTATAGAATAAAAATAAGAAAGGGGACTCTCAAAATGGTGAGAGTGTAAAAGGAAAAACCTTTCCAAAGTGGTAAAGTGAATTCTCACAAATTTTCAAGAGCATGGGATAAGGAATGCTTGAGCTAACCTCATCAAACTAAACACTTATTACATATTCCAATTAGAAATCAAGCCATTGTAGTTTGACAGAAAGTGAGCATAGAAAAATGATAATAATGAATAGGGACAAAAATGAAAATATTTGTGATTGAATGGTAAAACTCATAAAATGGTGAGCAAGAGATTTAACTTTTAAAACAATGAGAGCATAAAATATGAACTCACAAAATAGTGAGAGCTATCAATTTGGTCCCACTTTTGATATGTCACACTCATGAGGAGATGAAAATCACCTATGAGGTCATTATTTATTATCCACCTAACTATGAGTGATTATAAATCCAAGTTGAGTAACATGATGTCAACTATTCAATGAAATAATAATAGATATGGGAACTATTGGAGACTTAGATTACACCCTATCTAAGCAAAGGATTCTTCAAGTCCTCTACTCAAATCTAGTCCAACATGGGAATGACCCTAGGCTATGGGTTACCTAATCTTAGGTTAGACCTCTAGGACTTTTAATGAGGATAGATCCTCTAATGTATCACTTAGCTCATTTCCACTAAAACCTAATAATTTATAGGGTTAAAATGGAGAGAAACATAATTTAAAGGGAAATCTAAGTTAATGTTGGTGATGCACCTAAATTGATTACTCATCCACTCTATTTGAACTTCTAAAAACACTATTGAGATAAGTAAAAGACTAAATCTACAACTCCAAATGTCTATTATGCATCAATATTTCATGTAGAGGTTTACCAAGTTCAAAACCTAAGGAAAGTGATGAAAAGGCCTAATTCAAGGCACTAACTAGTCAATGTATCCACTTGCTAACTTCAATTAAATGACATTCAACACTAAAAATGACCTACATAACAAGATAAACTAATAGATAGGTGAGATTAGGACTTGAAAAGGGAGATATTTTTACCACATATGAAAATCAAACTAACATTAACACACTATTCCAAAATAATGAAATCTAAAATAGTCATCTATTTATCTTAGGAGGTTACAAAGATCAATCTACACAGAGTCTAGTCATACCCAAAAGACGGGTCATTTTCAAGGCTTGAAGCCTATATTTATAGTAGAATGGGATGAAAGAGATGTGGAGGGATGCATATAAGGATGGATAAGGAAACATAATGACCAATATTTCTAATCATCTAGTGTTGATTCAGTTAGAAAATATTATAATGCTTAATATTACTTTTGGAAGGCAGCTACAAAAATCATATCAATCCCTTTCAATTTATTCCTAGCCTAAATTGATGTTCCTTACAATTACAATAAAGGGATCAAGTCATTTTCAAGATTAATTATGGCATCAATGAATTTATAATAGATATATCAATCTATTATGATCTTGTTCTAACATTTATTGCTCCTTACTAATTCATTTATGGCATGTAAGAAAGGAAAGAAGCGTCATAATCATGCTACTAATTTTTGTGAACCTGTCGAAGTTAACATGTCTACCTTCATGGCATCCCCTTGAAATATTTGATCTGGTTTAACCTTGATCATATTTAATCTCCATTTAAATTCTCAAGGCTTTGATTTTTGATATTGGCCATTGATCTTGATCTACGTTTCTAGAATTATGCCATTTATTAGTTATGTATCTCTTCTCAGGATCCTGTTATTAGCTTCATTTGCTTCTACACTTATTCCATGTGGTGGATTTGCATTTTATATGAGATCCTTGACCTATGTAACATTGATTTTATCTACATGACTCAACATGTATCGTTGATCTTTATCAGTAAAATTAAATATGCACCATTGATCACCTTGTTTAACATGATCATGACACTTGGCACCATTGAATGTAATATTAAGATCCTATGACTCTTTTACTTGATGATCTCTATTAATATTTGAATTCATAATTAAATTTTCTTCATTGGATATTCAAGACCCACTAATGTCATCCTCAATTGCTCACCATTAGATCTTTTGATCTGACTAAATGCAGACTGTTAATCTCATTCTAAAGACCTTTTAACCTATTAAATTATTGTCATTGATTTATGATCTGATAAAGTGATATTTTGAAACTTTTTAAGCATGTTTTCATCCTTGTAACATTTTAATTTAAATGGTTATTTCACAAGGCCCAAATTTTATGTCTACACACATGTCCCACTCAGCAAGTTCAACTTTGGAATCTTATATCTTGAGAGAGAGAACTCATAAAGATAAAAAAAATTGTATGGGACCTTATTGGCATGAAAAAAAAAATGTTCATATTGTCTTTTTTCCTTGACCTATTTCCTAAGTGTATTTATCAAATATGTAACTAGGCTGGCCTATTTGTCCCTTCGTGACATACTTATGATGGTCTAGTTCTTCTAGACTTATGAAAGAAATTATTGTCTCTTTAGAAGGATATAATTAAATTATAAGACTTTATTCAACCTGATTCATGCCCCTAAATTATTCAAACACCATGAGAACCTAATGGTATGTTCATTTTACAATCCTAGACCTGTTTCCAAGCCTACTTCCCAAGGATCAACAAATTGTACTTTAATCTTTCTTAAAGTGTTTCAAAACATTTATAAACAATATGTGATTCTTATTTTCCTACTTTTGGTCCACTCATTCCATCCATAACTTTTCTCAACTTCTTATTCTCGATTATTCAAATTTTGGTATGTAGGCCAAATTTGGCCAACATCTTTGGTGACTCAACTAGGCAACATGCTTGTTATGCTTAAGAACTCAATCCATTTACATGAATCTTAGACTCATAAAATAATGAAAAATATTATCCATGATTTTAAGTAACCCTTTTCTTGCAAAAACAATGAATTCCACCAAAATAGTGAAGGAAACACACAAAACATGGAAACTAACCTAACAAAACAAATGTGAAAATGAAGCACTTATTTGAGACAAAACATAAACAAACTAATCTAACTAATCATGACAAAACATGATCCACCTAGATCAAAAGGTAAATTCCTTAACTCACTCATTCCAAGAGATGGTATAAGTTGCAAATTAGGATGTTTATTGAACATAACATTTGATGAGACACTCTTCCTGCCTACAAACTCTCTTAGCATCTCTTCAAGTGAGTTATCAACATCAAACTAGTGACCAACAAAGATGAACTAATATTTCACTTCAAGATCTTTTTCATACTACTTTTCAACTACAACTTTTTTGATTGATACCTCATCTATGCATTGATCTGGAGTGACCTCATTCTTCATAATATCTGATTCAAGTTCATCCAACTCTTCAAGGAGCTTTGAATAGTCAACCTAATTTATATCATGATCTTGAATGAGTGACTCTTGATAAAATTTCTCATAAACATGCTCCTCAATGGATAACATATCCCTATAAATCTCCCTAATCTCTTATAGAGATTCAAGGTATAGTTTCCAATCATCCTTTTGTTCCTCATTCTAGTTAACCCAAATAGGATCAATTTGAAAGGTATCTTGACCCATCTCAATAGGAGATATCTCAAATTCATTTATGACTTCAATTTATACTGATTCCTCATGTATTTCTTCCACATCAAGACCAACCTTATCATTCTCAACCACAATGTCTTTCCCAACTATAACCTCAAGTGAAATATCAATTGAAAAATCTTCCTCATACACACTTGAAGCATTATCTTCACACTCTCTGAGAACTTGGCTTGTAGCTGCAACCTCTTTCTCTATCCTCCATAGAATAGGCTCCTCCTAAATAAGGTAGATGGTGGGAGGGTGATGAGATTCATTTGATTAATAGGGGGTGTGAAGCATGGGAGGTTGATCATAATCAAATTTTGGGTTTTTAAGAGTAATGGAATCATTTAGGGAGTTTTGGAGAGGAGGGAAAGAGAAACTTTTGAAAACCTCTACATTTTTCTCTTTCCACTTGGCCATCACTTCATCAAAGTTTGAAATCTCCTTGTTTTCATTGAAAACTTGAGTTTGAGGGATGAGTGGTGAATAAATGGAACTACAAGAAGGCTTAGTCCATTGAATACATTCTTAAATATGCATATGAGTATGATATTAACTTTAACCAGGAAACTCCCTTAGCTCAAATTGAGTATGGTTAAGCACTTCATGAGAATGAGGAACATAAGAATAATGGTAGGGAATATAAGAGAGTTCTTGAGATAACTAGTTCAACTCACCTTTTGTCATCTCCCAAGCCTCCATCTTCTCTAATACAAGATTTCACAACTTATTCCTCTCTTCTAGATCATTGGATACATTTATAAATAGCCCATTAACTTCCTCATACTAAGAATTTGAACAAACATTTCTTGCATATCCTAGTATTTTGAGATACATTTCATCCATTCTCTCTTAGATACAAGGATACTCATATGTAACATCATATCCATATGGGGAAGGTGAAATATGGTCTTGAGACTGATATGGTTAACAAGGGGAATAAGGTTCATCCTCTTGACAATAAGGATCATAAGAAACTTGATAAGACTCAACATATCCTGGATAAAAATCCTAATAAGCTTGATTATGCTCATAATGAATCTCATATTGATTATGATAGAGTTAAAATGATTCATTATAGAGCTGATGAGGAAGTATTACATAGTTTTCCTCATATACAACCATAAAAACAATATCAAGATAGTGAAATGAAAATAGACCTACATGTAAATTATGCCTAGACTATTATAAGCAATTACTTGAGCTTGGAATCACCAAATACTTCATCAGAACACTATTGTAACTGCAATTTCACCAAGACTAGCTCCAATGATGAAACTTATGGGATACTAAGTTATATGATTTTTTAAGGTTTTCTATATAAGGTAATATTTATATTTTAAGGGATTTATGGAATATTTGAACTACTTTGGGGATTTTTGGAATATTTGAACTATATTTTGGATTTTTAGAATAGGATATAAACAAGAGTATTTGATCAAAGAATCTAAAAAATAAGAATAGACAATGTTATAAAAACCTACCAAAGGAAAGGAGGAAGGGTAACTATGGGTGTGAGAACTCAATAGTGAATATGAAATGTGAAAGGGATATCCATACATGAGAAATTTATGGAGTACCACTCAGTAAAAAATTGGAATATGATGCAAAAAAAAAAATTAATATGAATTGGGATGTAATGGGGGTGAATGAGGGAATGTAAACAAGAATGGATAGGAAATCAAGGAAATGATAAAATTTATACAATCCATAAAATCATGATGCAACATATTTTTACATGTCATATTTTAAGAGACTCTGACATAAACCATATTGTATTTTTGATCTTATCCTATTGAGTGTTGTTGTGATTCACCTATTGTACCTATATAAGTGTAATCTGATCAAGGTGGTAATAGGAAAGGGAGATAATAAATAGTGAAAGGATGCCCCCAAGTAGGAACACTTATACATAATAACATGGAAATTCAAGCATTAAAATGCTTAAGATGAATAATTCTAATTATCTCATTAAGTTTATAACCTTCTAGAGTAGCCAAACTATATACACCAAACCCATAATTAACTATAAAAATGAAGGGGCCTAACCAATTAGGTTCAAACCTACCTTTATTTTCCCAATAATCATTAGTATTATTTTGATTTTATTTTAATACCATATCACCAAGCTCAAAATCTTTAGATATCATGCACTTGTTATAACCTTGATGTAGTCAATTTTGATAGGATTTGAGGTGATTAAGCGAGGCTAACCTTTTCTCATCTAGGATCTCTATTTCTACTAATATAGCCACTCGATATTATTCTTCATTAATAATGTCTAGTAGTGAAATACATAGGGAGGGAAGCTTGATCTCAATAGGAAGAATTTATTTATAACCATAGACCTTGGAATAGGGAGTTACACCAATAGAAGTGTGGACATTAGTATGGTATGCCCATAAGGTTGGGAATATTTTCTAATGTCAATCATGGCCAAATTCATTGACAATAATTTTGATGATTTTGATAAGTGTTTTATTAGATACTTCATCTTAGACATTACCTTGGGGGTAATAGGTAGTGGAAAACTTGTGCTTGTTATAGAATTTAAAATAGAGGGTTGTGACATTCTTATTTTTAAAGGGCATGCCATTTTTTGAGATAATAATAGAAGGAATACCATAATGGAAAATTATGTGGTTTAAGATTAACTTGTAAATTTGATTACCAGTTATATAATTGAGATGGATTTCCTCTACCCATTTAGTGAAATATTTAGTAGTAGTGAAGATATGCTTGTGGCCATCTAAAGAAGTAGGATGAATATTTCATATGAGATCAAGCCCACATATATAAAATGGCCAAGGAGTTGTAACTGGTTTAAGCTCCTGTGATGGAGTATGAATAAGATCACCATGTTTTTGACATGCCAAACATTTCTTAACATATACACATGCATTTGTTTCCATAGTAGGCCAATCCTAACTAATATTAAGGATATTTTTAGCTAAGACCATACCAATAGTGTGGACCCTAAAATTCACTTCATGAACTTCCTAAATTGCCAAGTCAGATTCTCTTGTATTTAAATAATGAAGTAGAGTTCTATCTTAACCTCTAAAATAGAGAGTATTTATAAGTATAGTATAATGGGAGGTGGTTTGGATAAAGGATTTAATTTGGTTAAGTGATATATTAGTGGGAAGGATTTGATTGTGAATATATAAATAAATCATTGTGTACCAAGGTGAATTGGGACCAGTAAAAACACATATCATCTCAGAATTTGAATAGTCATACACTGGAATAAGAAGGTTTTCAATTATAAATTGATACTCTTTGATAGATGGATAAATTGTAATCATGGAAAAAATGGTATACATAATATCAATAAACTTATTATTAGCTTTAGAAAACTAGTCGAATTGAATGACTTCAAATTTGAGCTTGAGTGTATCTACCATGTCTTTGTAAGGCAAATTTTTTTTATCCTTAGTTTGATATTAATCAGTAGATTGATTGATAATTATCTATGAATCACCATATAATTTCAAATGTTGAATATTCCACTAAAATTCAAGATGAATCCTAATAAGTAAATCCTCTTACTCAACTATGTTATTGGTACAAGGAAATCCAATGTGAAAATCATTAGGAATTAGATTTCCTTGTGGTGTGTTGAAAAATATTCCTAATTATGAACCATGAGATGTGAAAGAGCCTTCAAAATAAATCTTCCATTCTTTAGATTAATTGAGAATCATAATGGACTCATTAGGAAAGTGCATTATAATATTAGCATAATCATGAAGAGGTGCTTCAGCTAGTTTAATAGCTAATACTTGACCTTTGATAGCCTTGTGATGTGTATTCAATATCAAACTCACTATGAAACATTACCCATTTAGTGATTTTACCATTTAAAGTTTCTTTTATGAATAGATATTTCAAAAGATCTATTTTTTCAATCAACAGGGTCTTATTGTTAATTATATAATTTGTAATCTTCTAAGAAGTGAAAACTAATGCAAGACAAGTTTTTTCTATTTGAGTATAATTTTTCTCATAAGAAACTAACGTACAACTTAGATAATAAACAACTCACTCTTTCCTTGATCATAATGTTGATCAAGGAGTGTCTCCAAGGCACTACTAGTTACAGAGATGTAAAATAGCAAGGGTTTCCTAGGCATTAGTGGAATAAGTACTATAAATTTTCTAAATATTGATTAATTTGTTAAAAATATTCTTGGAATTCAACATTCCATTGAAATTTAGTGCCTTTTTTAAAAATTATGTAAATTGATGACAATGATCAACAAGTTAGGAGATGAATCATCTAATAGACTGAATCTTACCCTATAGGCTATGGAGTTATTTAAAATTATCAAGAGGAGGCATAACATTAATAGTTTGAACTTTGGTTGGTTCAACTTCAATTCCCCTATGAAAGACAATGAATCCATAAAAATTTCTAGATGTAACCCCAAATACACACTTCTTAGGGTTCAAACACTCTTTATATTCATGAAGTCTAAACTAAATTTTTAGGGTTATAAAATGTAATCTGAGGTTGTTAAAGAGTTTGAGTAAAATAAATTAGGGTATAAAATGTGTAATAAATTTAACCACTGACTTATGAAATAATTGAGCTAAACTGATATTTCTAATAATAGAAATGATGGAGAAAAATGAATATTTAGTTAGAAACTACTTGAGATTAAGGATATGGAGGCTAAAAATTGGTATAAAATTTGATCTAAATGTTTCAAAAAATATCTAGGTGTTAAAAATCCTCCTAGACAATAGCCCTTTATCATGGAAATTAGCTTTGTGGTGCTAGAATCTACTTATGGTGCTAGTGTCCTCTATGCAAAAATTATTATGAGATTCTTGGAGTAACTACATTTAAGTCTACCAAACCTATTCATATGTGGACAAACCTTGATTTATTGTTTATGACCTATTATGAATGATTTTTTATGTAAACCCTATACATAAATTTGATTAGGGTATTTGACTTGGTACAATAAATAAACATGGGTGTTAATTGGGTAGGCTAGACATCTTCAACACCCCACTATGATTATATTTGCCTACATATCAATACATTAAGGAGGGATCGAGCCCAATGTAGTTATCCCCACCTAATTATAATTTCAAGTATAAGTGAAGCTAGTATGAATGATAGTGTGAGTGCCTTGAGTGAGGCTTAAAACTAGAAATTTTTGTCTTTTGAGCTTAGTGTGGTTGTATATGACTATATGCATAAGTAGGGTAGAATAGGAATTAATAACCTTGATTATGCATAACTTTTTCTAAGCTTATTTGTGTGTATTTGAATCTGATTTCCATCTAGTGGATAAAGGATTAAAATTCATGTATATATTGATCTAATGCTTTTCCATAGTTTTAAATAGTTCTAGGACAAACTTAGGTGGTTTAGGACTTGAAAAGATATATGTTGGAGTTTAAAAGAGGGAAAAGTAAAATAACACCCAAATAGGACAATAGAATTGTGGTGTTAGTGTCCACTTATGATGCTAGTGTTTAGTGGTAAAACCTGAGGCACTAGGGGCCTTAATGCTTAAGGAAGGGTCTAGGATTGAATTTGAGATGTCTAGGGATGTATGTGGCCCACACAAAAGTTAGATAAATGTCTAAATAGGCCCAAAGATAGGTCTAGGGATAAGCTAGGAATGGGTGGTCTCAAGTAACACTTTTGGTACTCAAGTGTCATTTTTAAATAATTACATTTGGCCCCTCTTTATTGTATAAATGTAACAAAGTGAAATGACTATGATAAAGGAAAAAGAATCATACCTAGATTTACCTATGAGGCAAGGTCTATGAATTTGGATATGAGTATGTGTAGCATGCTCTATTACATGTCCTATAAATGAAACATTCATAGATAAGTCCTTAAGAGATCTAAAAATAAAAGACAAAATTGAATAAAGTGATAAGAGAGAGGAAATTAGTGAATACACCTCATTAGGTATGTGAACTAATTCATAAACGTCATGGCATAATATGTGTGCATGTAGATAGTGATTAACTAGTATATAGTTTGGATTTAGATGATGGCTTACTAAATACCCAAGTGTAGGTGGCTCAAGAACTCAATCTAATTTTGACTCCATCATTTCCCACCTCTATTTGGTGGATTATGACATGTGAATAACTTGTATTGGATTGATTGTTTGTCTAACCCTCTTATATAAGTGGCTCAAGAACTTAAATAGACTATAACTCCGTCATTTCCTACCCTTGTGCAATAGATGCATCTATAAATAAATTTCAAAATGTAACTAAATCTATATGATGATAACTAAAACTTTATATAATGTCTCTGCAACCACTCAGGAACTCTAAAAATAAAAATCAGCCTAGGGACTCCCTCAAGCACTCAAGTATGTAGCTTAGGGACTACACAGTAATTACAACCAATAAAAATAGAGTAATTCATTAATTCAATTTATTAATTAGAACATGGTTCTTGGTGTGTAAAATGTAGATAATGGCATGGAGTTTACCATTCCATCTGATTAACTGGTGCATAAGTGAGTATTTGAAAATAATGTACCATGCACATGCCCCCAAATCTGATATTTGAGCATATGGATTATGTATTGAGTTGTAATAATCTATTTATAAGTATCTAAAATTGAAATTGGAGTGTTCATGCCATGTATGATGCCCCCAATGTGAGTAAACTAGTATGATTTTGTGTAAAACTGAGAAAACACTAGTAATTTGTAATTGAATCTATGTAAACCTAGACTATAATTATTGTGACTTTTTTGGAAAACCTATATTTTTATCCTTATGGGGCTATTGGAAAATATCACCATATCTTGGATAGTATCACTATGGAACTAGTGTATAATTTTGGTGTTAGTGTCTTATTATGTTTTTATTGCCAACTAATTTTGTTCTCTATATGACTATTTTCCACTATGTTTTTCTAAAACTAAGCTCTATATTTTGTGTGTGCATGCTATAAATTTTACTCTGAGTGTATTCATATGGCTTGATGTCTATTAAAAACCTCTATGAATTCCAACTCTTTTGAGGGGAGTTTTTGAACCTATGTAATAACTATCCTCAAAAGAAAAAGCTTTGCATGATGTGTTAGCTTGAGCATATATGATATCTATGTAATAAACAAACATAATATATATAGAGGACATCATAATGAATGATGTGTCTTAGATCTAGCATTCACAAGGCTATCAATATAGATATAACAATGTGAAAATGTGTAGGAGCTATAAAGCTAACTAATAAACTGAGTAACTACGTAGGGGGATGGGGCATGATGTCCATCACAACACCCAAAGAGGAATGGGAGAATCATGAGGTCCCTCATGGAATATAAAATTAGAGTGTGTAACAAGTAAGTGACAAGTTCCATGACCATGACACATAAATGAAGGGATATATACAACACATATAAGGCACACAAAGTAGGCTAAGGGGACACAATACAAGGGACATGGTCACATGTCACTAGATTTTAGAAATAAATACATACATGGACTTGTTAAAATATCCACATACACATAGAGAAAGTAAGGTTGGCTTAGAACTACATGGAAGGACATGTTCAAATGTCTACATACATAATTAGGAAGGCATACTCAAGGACATGGAACATGTCCAAAGCATACATATAATAAAAGGAATTTGTATAGATCCATATAACAATGGCTTATTCAAATTCCCTCAAATAGATGTAGAAGCATAAAGGCACGATCAAGTATAAAATAGTAAAGTTATAAGTGAAAGTATGTATGAACATGTGGTATAAATTTGTATAAGAGCAAGGATGTACATAAACTGAGTCTAGAGTAGTATTTGTTGGTAATAAATCTAAGTAGTGTAGGAGGATCAATATCAAGATATAAAAATTCTAAATCTATGATATAGATTTTTAAAATATGTAACCTAGCCATCAAAACTATGTATAGGATTCCCCCAAATGGGTGGATGTATCAAATGAGGAATTCATGTATCTATTTATATGCCCCTAGTTGGCAGATAGTAACAAATTTGGATCTATGTGATGGACTTGAGTCTTGTAAGCATCTGCAAACACTCAAAAAAAACAAGTGAATCATGTATGTGTGATAAAACTTACTACACTTAGATAGATATCATATGTAGTAATTGGAAATTATAATAAGTTTCAACATGGAAATTCCTACAATCCATAATTTATATTTTGAGTAAATATTTGAATGTTTGTGTTTTTTGGATATAAACTATGTAAAATTAACATGAAAATGAAACTATATACAAGGAGCAATAATAAAAGAAGCTATGTACAACTAGGGAGGAATATATAACCAATGAATTTCATAAGAGACTTACTATCAAGGTGTCATGTATCAAAAAAAGTAATAATGATCATGTGTGTTACATAAAAAAGTATCTATGGTATAGGAACTGACTATGGTGACTCATTTTTAGCTAAAATTACTTGTGGGGTATAGTTATAAATATGATTAACTGATTGAATTAGCCTATGAACTATACTATAAACCTATGAAGCTAGCTAAACTAGCCTATGAACTATTTTATGATCCTATGAAGTTGTTCAAATTGGCCTATAAACTATAGGGTTCTTAAGAACCCATATGGTAGGATATGTTGTAGTTGATGTGGATGCTCTATGTTGAGAACCTTAGGAACTCAATAAAACTAATCTCAGAATGAAAAGGGTAAAAATAGGCTCTCTATAATATATAACATGTCTTTGACGTAGGGTTCTCTCTAATAAAGGTCTCCATGGGAGAGTATGTGTACATGGTAAAATTTTAGAATTAGACCTCACTTTCACTAGTAGTGGAACTAAAATTTGTGGTACACTAATAGAAATTGTACATGGAGCTATAATTGGTAGCTATTATGTAACTACCTATGGGATAATTAAAGGATATTCATATGGAAACCCCTCAACCATAATCACTTGATTATCATGTATATACTTGAGGCATCTATGTATGGTGGATGGAATGACTCAGAGATATTGTATCCATGTCCTACCCAATAACATGTCAAATATGTCTACACTAGGTACAACTAAGAACCTAGTAGCCATATGTGTTGGTCCAACCTATAATGGGAGGACAATCTTCCTAATAGAGCTCTGAATGTGTCCACTAAAACCAAGAATAATTTTATTGGTCATATAAATTCCTAATTTTAATAACCCAAATGTTATATAAGTGTAAGGGTACACATTTTGACACTTGATCCATTGTCAACCATGACACTCTAAATAGAATGATGATCAATTTAAGCTCATATAGAATGTATATAAATCTAAATCATCATCAACAATCTTCTACTTTGAGAAAGTGATGAGAGGTCTAGATAGCACTATATTATGATATACCCCAATTATATTATGTATGGGGTGAGTATCCTCTATAGTAGTATGATAAGATGGTGGTGGATGATCTTGATATGTGTAGTGAATACCAAAATTGCCTCCTGCCTCATTATTTATGTGTTTTAGAAATGGATCTAAAAATATGTCCAATGCATTATATTCCATTGGTTGAACTTTAAGTGCCTCTTTAGGTGTTACCACATCAATGATATTAGCCTCTATCAAGTGATGTATCTTATGTTTCAAATTAAAGTATATATTGTTAATATGTCCTAGTGCCCTATGATAGTCATAAAATGCATTGGAATTCTATTTATTTGAAAGAGACCTAGTAATATCAACCTCTTTGATGGGAGGGAGAGATATGTTATTACATTCTAAAAGATATTGTAAAACATTTTTTAGTGATTTTAAAATATTTGTGAAAACTCTATGTGGAGGAGCTGATAAAACCAAGCGATGAGGTGGCTCTAAAACTGCATTAACTTTGGATTTTTGATCATTCTTGTTTTCACTAGATTTTGCCTTATATGGAGGTTTATTAAAACTATTATTAGTTAAATCTAATATAGCTTTGTACTTTAGTTTTCCCATACAAACAATCTTGACTTCCCTTTCTTTCACTATGTGGCATAAATCTATGAATGTTGTAAACTTCTTGAATAATAAATCCTCATGTAATTCTAGTAGCAGACTTTGTTTGAATATGTCTTGGATCTCTCTATCTACCATGGGGCTTGTCATATTTACTAGTATAGTTTTATATTGGAAAACATATTATGTTATAGGTTCATTGTATTTTTACTTAAGTTGAGCAAATTGAGCATATGAAACCTTATCACTGATGTTGATTTAAAAGTGTGCCAAAAACATATCTTCCAAAGGATTAAATACATTAATGGACTCATTTGGAAGATCATATAACCATTTTAAGGCATAGTCCTTTAGACTACATGGGAATAAATTAGTAATTATCCAATAATTAGACACATAGTCCAAACATGCTACATGTAAATCTCTTAGATGGTTCTCTAGGTCACCCTTACCATCATACAAAGTAAGCTTAGGTTCCATAAATTTGGATGGAAAAGGAGTTGCCTCTATGTGTTGTGTCAAATGTGTATATAACAGAACATGAGAATCTAAGGCATGTGATGTCCTAGGATAGCCCTATCAAAGATGTAATACCTTACCATATATATATATAATTAATCTCATGAATAAGGGATTTTACATCTTGAGAGGAGGAACTAGCCATAGTAGGTGTTGTTATTGTTAAATTTTGTCCAGTTAAAATAGGTTGTTGTACAAGTTGAGTTACCCTCAAAGTAGGTTTAGCAATATTATTATCTAGGGGAGTAGAAAATTGACCATTATTATATTTTTTCTTTATTTCCATTATGGTTTGCATAATATGTGCATGATCATGGAGATATTCCTAATGTCTATCTCTAAAAATATATAAAATATCATCCCTATTAAATATAATATTATCATTGTTAAGTGGGGGAGAGTCTCCCAATTCCCATGTTGTGTATCATTTTAATCTTGATTGTATTCCTCATATTTGGATGCATTATAAATGAAGTCCACATAATCAATATGTTAAGGATCAATGATGGGGGTTATAACTAGTCCTTTTTCCATAGTATAAGGTTGAATGGAAGGAATCTAAATATGCTTAATAGGATTGCCACTAAGCCTAGCACTTCTTCATAAAGGAAGAGAACTTTTTAAGATGGCATATAGAAAATAAAATGAAATAGTGTTGTTAAAATAGAATATATAAAATCTTAAAAGCCTAACATAGATAAGGTAAATAGGTTAAAAAGGGTTAAAACCCTAATAACATCTAGGGTTATTGTTTGAATAGTGTTCAAAGTATGTCAGGTTCATCAAATGAATTAAATTTTTAGTTTTATGGAGTGTAAGTCCTAGGTTGTTAAAGGGTCTAAGTATAGTAAATTAGATTATAAAATATAAAATAAATAAAACCACTAATTTTTGAAATCATTGAGCTAAACTAATGTTTCTAATAATAGCAATGAAGAAGACAAATGAATTTTTAGCTAGAAACTACCTGATATGAAGGACCCAGAAGCTAAAAATGGGTATAGGAGTTGATCTAAGTGTCACAAATAGGATTCAAATATTAAAACCCTCCTAGATAATATAAATCTACCCTAGACAATAGAATTATGGCACTAATGTCCATTTATGGTGCTAGTATCCTCTATGTAGGAGCAAATATAACCTTTTAGGAACCTGTGTCTGAGTCTACCAAGCCTATTCCTATGTGTATAAACCTTGGTTCACTATTCCTGACCTAATATGATTTATTTTCTATGCAAACCCTAGACCTCCATGTGATTAGGTACTTTGGCTTAGCACAAGTAGTAAATATGTGGTGTTAGTTATGTAGGTTGGACATCCTCAACACCCCACTACAATGAGAATTGCCTACATACAAATACTCTAAGGAGGGATGATGATTGATGTAGTTTTCCCCACCTAAGTGTTAGTGCAAATGCAAGTTAATCTAGTATGCATGCTAGTACAAGTTTCTTGAGTGAGGCTTAATACTAGAAATCTATGTATTTTGAGTTTAGTAGGGTTGTAGATTATTATATAGAGAAGTAGGGCAGAATAAGGATTGATAACCTTGATTATGCATAACTTATTCTGAGCTTATTTGTGTGTATTTTCATCTAGGTTACATCTAGTGGATAAATGTCTAAAATCCATGTAGATATACTAATCTAGTGATTTTACATGGTTTGAAATAGGTTTAGGCTAACCCTAGGTGCTTTAGGAATTAAAATGATATCCAATGGAGCTAAAAAGAGGGAAAAGGAAAATAACACCCAAATAGGATAGTAGTATTGTGGATCTAGTTTCCACTTATGATTCTAGTGTTCAATGGTATAAACTGAGGCACTAGGGACTTGGATGCTTAAACAAGGGTTTCAGACTAATTTTAAGATGTCTAGAAATGTATGTGGCCCACATGAAATATGGATAAGTGTCTAAATAGGCCCTAAGATAGGTCTAGAGATAAATTAGGAATGGGTGGTCTCAAGTAACACTCTTGGCACTCAAGTGTCATTTTTAGATGATTACAAAGTCTTTTAAATATTCTTTATAGGACTTTAAGATGCTTTTCACAAGTTTTAGATTTGCCCAAAATATCATTAGCATAGTATTCAATAATGTCATGCATGAGATCATGAAATATAACTATCATGGCTCATTTATATGTTTTTCCAACATTTTTAAATATAAAGGGCATTACTCACTAACAAAATGTTCTCAAAGGAGTTGTGAATGCTATTTTAGTTCGATCTTCTAGATCAATCTTGTTATGATTATAGCCAAAGAAGCCATCCATAAGAGATAACATCTCATAACATATTTTAGAGTCCATAATCACACACACACACACACACACACACACACACACACACACACACACACACACACACACACACACATATATATATGGAAATGAAAAATAATCTTTAGGATTAGTTTTGTTAATATCTTTAAAATTTGTGTAGATTCAGATGCCAACTAGTTTCTTATTGATTAGAACAATGTTATAAATCTAATATGCATAGGGAATAGGTTTGATAAAACATGAGGCAATAAAAAATTTTAGATATACTTTGATAAGGAGGGAAATCTATGGATGCATCGTCCATAACTTCAATTAAATAGGTTTATTATTTGGGTGTATAATCAAATAATGTACTACCAAAGAAGGATCTAGACCAAGCATATCAAAGTAGGTCCAAAGAAATATATCAATGAACTCTGTTATAAGGGAAATAATCAATTCATGTTCCTCTAGAGTGAGATACATATCAAGATTTATTATCTTGGGATTACCATGCATACCAATATTCACTTTTGTAGTATCTTCCATAAGAAGAATGGAACCATCATCTAAAATCATAGGCAAAGAAGGTAACTAATCATCTAGCTTTGAATGTGGACTCTCAGACCTACCCATGTATGAATAATTAGAATCTTTTATAGTAGGTAATGGCCAATGAGTCACTAAAATTGGATTCTCTAGAAACATGCATGCATATTATTCATGATATTTGGGATTGATTTCATCTCCAAATGACAAGCATGGACTTGTGGAATCCTAGGATTCTTACAAAGGAGAGCAAACTTCCCCATCCAATGATTCTTAAAATAGGTTTTCACCAATGGACTTGTCTTTTTCTTTACTTTTTTCCTGACCCAAAAGTGCCTTAGAAAGGTTTTCATTTAAATATCTTGATGTTTTATTTATTTTTTTGACCCAGGAAGTTAGCTTACTTCGTAAAGTAGGCCTCAAGGTCTAAAGTGTCTACAAATCCCTATTTTTGTCACCTATTTATAGATCATCTCTTAGTCCCATGAACTTTGAAATAACTTTTTTGTTTTATAACTCATCAAGGATAATATCATAGTCTTTCTAGTCTTAATAAATAAGGTTTGGATAATGGAGAGTAAGAAGAAGGGTTAAAACAGTGGAAATATTGAGAACAAAATGATAATCAAATAAATTGGTGTTGGTAAACTCATCATAGATGTTATAATATGACTATGTGTCATTATTGGGAACATTGTCATTTAAAGTAAATATTAAATCACTTTTAATATGTGTGGGGACAACCCTTAATAATTTGCATCCAAGACCTTGTTTCTTTGATTGATTAGCAAGAAGAATAGGGACTAGTCTACCTTCTTATTTTTCCACTAAACCTTTACCTTTATAAGCATGATGATCCATAATTCTATTTGGGATGGGGTAATTTAAGCTCTAAAAACAAGGAGTAAAATTGGCATTGTATATCCATGACTCATCTTCTTGTTTCAAATTTTCTTAACTAAATGTTTTTCCTAAGATAAATGGAATATGCTCCTTGGGATAATATTACACCTTATTCTTGTGTCTTTCCAATATCTTTCATAATTACAAGGCTTTTCAATATGTATATGAAGAAACATCTTAAATAATGAGAATTCTAAAAAGGATGACGAAATAATGGATGTTATAATTTCATCATTCCCAATTGACATGTACAAGAGATTTAATGTAAATATAAGGATATGATTTGAATGAAATAATTTTAGGATTATTCCCCCTTGAGAGGGCATGTAGGGATGAAGGATGTGGAAGGGATATTAAAAAAAGATAGGAATAAGCTAGAATGGAAGAGAATATTAACCCATGGATAAGATTACAACACTTGAACTAACACTTACATGCTTTGAATTATGATGATGAATTAATTTTCCTCAAGAAGGTAAAAAATGGATAAGGATACATTCAAAAAATAATCTACACATTTTGAATTACCCTAAACATGATAAAAGTGGCAAGGATGGAATGATAATTTGCCCCAAAATAGAATAGATTTGATTTATTTTTTCCCAAATAGAGTAGATTTAATTTGATGAATTGATAGAGTGATTTAATAGCAAGCATAGATCAAGGACTTAACCTATTTCATAGATTAAATATGATATGAATGATCTAAAGTTGATAATTTGACACAAATGTGTGTGTTAATAATATAATGACTTTTTGGATAAGCCACAAAAAATTGAGCACATAAGAATGCTCAAAGTGATGAGAGACTAAATAATGGAAAAATGAGATAATGATTTAAGAATGATATGATCATATTAGAATAATATGAATGTTAATAAAAACAAAATAAGGGTAGCCAAGCTGACCCAGAAACTGCTTGGTACTAAACGTTGCCTACATATTTTAAAAAGACCTTAGGAAAATAGAGTTCTCATAAAAATTGGGAGAGAATATGATGAAGAATATACTAGATGATTAGAAGAAGAATAATGTTTGAACATGATTATTTTGATATGGATGTATTGATGAGCATATATGTAGCCAAAATGTTCAAGTGTTAATTTGATCATGTAAAATGGGATGATGTGATGTGGTCAAAGATGATAAAAATGATTAGATTTGATAAGAGATGATGAAAGGGGAGATACTTCCATTGTGACATTTCCAATTTAAGACATTTTTAACTTGATTTTTAATTTTTCACATAATAGTATACATGACTATATAAAACACCATGGTGACCTAGTTACAATGTGCATAAGGAACAACCCCCAATTAAATAGACAATTGAAAACAATGCACTAATGATAAAAACCATGATGATAATGTTGATGTATGCCAAATAATGGAATCAAGTAAAATTACGTGAAAATAGACATTATTATTATGACCTCATTAGCATAATGGACTAAGTCAAGGAAACAATAATAAAATCAAACAAATAAGCAAATCATCAAACACACAAAAATGAAAACAAAAAGCAATAGAAATCAATCTTGTCATTTAATCAAGTCAAAATCCACATGTGAAGGCTCACATAATGATTTTTTTAATGGATTACCCCAATAAATTATAAATTTAAGTTACGTAGTGGGAATAGATCATCCTGAAATAAGTTGCATGCTTAAACTTTCCCTAGATAGGGTGGAAGCGACAAGCTTGAATTAGAGAAATTTGATCTGACTTTGCCCCAAATAGGGCAAATTTGGGAAAAACATGTCTCAATGGGATAAAATTCAATTGGATGAATATTTATCAATGATTATGGACTATAATTAAGACAAGAAAACTATTTTTTGAATTTTGTAGTTTATCTCTTTTTGGAGATTTTGGCCTTTTATAATTTTAGGATATTATAATGTTATGAATGTTTAAGATTTTAGAAAATTTTGTATGTTTTTAAGTTTTATTTTTTTAATGTTTTTACACAAAAATTTTGAGATCATATTATTAAATGGTGGTTGAGTCGACCTCACAAAATTGAGTGCTACCTACATAGTCTAAATGGACCTCAAACCATTGTAGTTGAATGAAAACTAGGAGTAGAATGTCATAAGTATGAACATGGAAGGAAAGATAACTAAGATGACCATGATTCATAGTGGATTTAAGTTGGAGAATGTTTAAATTGAAAAATGGTGAGAGTATGGAATTACTAACTCACAAGATGTGTATGGTGAAATGCTAAGTAAACCCAAATCACAGTCCCATTGGGCATGTTATATGTATTGTTAAAATCTAGATCTTATTAATTATACTTATTTAATAATTTTAAATGATCAAATGAAGTACTAATAACCAATGATATACACGTAATACCTCCTGAACATATAAATATTAAGATAATAATGCTAATATTAAACCAATATAATGCAAACCATCATTAAAAACCTCATCTTTGTGTACGATTTGGATTAGATGTATCTTCAATCAATCTATATCAATGTTAATGTCCCAAAATGGACTATCTCTTCTTTAATATTTTGATAATTTTAGGTGATAATCATGACCTTTGATGAACAAGTTAATGTGATAAAATGTCATGGTTTCACTATGAATATTGAGCATGCGAATAACAAAGAGAAGAGGTCTAATTATAAAAAATTAGGATCAATGAGAACCCTTAATCTTGAATCCAATAGGGATGCCTATAAATTTATCCTCACCAAGGCACATGGATTAGTAGATGGATTGATCACATGAGCCCTTGATCTTATCCAAGATCAAGGGTGGAGGGTAGTTCTTGAAAATATTAGAGGGTATTAATATGAAGCCTCCATCTTTCATGTAATATGGAGGGTGGAAAATTATCTTCAAAATATCCTTGTAAGAGTCAATGTGAGACCTTCATCTTGTCTCTAATGTGGAGGGTTGAGAATATTCCCATAAAATAGCTCACAAGATTCATTGTGGGCCCTTCATCTAGTCTCCAAGATCAAGGGTGGAGACTAATCCTTCATATTAATTCATTTGGTAATTAGTGAGCTCACAAGAGAATATTCCATATGATTAAAAGATCATCTCTTGAATGAAGATGCCCTTTAAAGGGAGAATAAAAATTAATAATTAATAATTTAAAAAAATATAATTATAATTAGAAGAAAGATTAATTTAATTAATTAAAGATAAATTTAATTAATACAATTTGGGTAATTTGATTAGAAGAATGATTTAGAGAAGGGGAATTAATTGCATTAGTTAATCAGTGATGGAGAATTAGTGAATTGATTAGAGTATAAAAATTAACTAGATAAAAATTACCAAAATGTAATGTTGACACAGTAGATTGCACCCAGGGCAAGAGGCTGAGCTCCTGCCTTCCACACATCAAAATGGAAACTCCCCTCTCACCTGTGGGACTAGCGAAGTTGGAGGGGAGAGTCTCTAGGTAAGGGCTAGCTCCCTTTGATGCATTTGAGTTGTTCCAATAAGTGATAATATAGGTATATAGATATATAATGGGGGGTGAAAAGGGAGAAGTATTATAGGAAAACAAACTATGCTAAAAGAGGTGATGCACCAAATGATTTGACCTACTCACACTCACACTTGAAGCTAGACAAACACATACATACACTTCAAACTAGCAAAAGGACCAGGTTACATGAAGCTTAACAGGGAGGTTTTAATGGATCACATAGAAAATAGAGACTCACCAAAGGTGCTATAAAAAGGCACACTATGTAGTAGCTTCTTCTATCTCTACACTTCCAAATATAGCTCTCCTTGTCACCTACAAAATGGCACCTTATAGACACTAGGTGTGTTGGTGTTAAACCTGTGGAAGCATTAAGAAGTAATGATTAAACATAAACTAACACTCAGACACACACAGAGATATCTAACTAGAATAGAGGTAAAAATGCATTTATTGATTTCAGGTGAAAATTTGCCAGGGCTTCGCCTTATAAATGTGAAAAGATCCTTTTTCAAATGACAAGTCTCTAATATATAGAGGAAGGAAGGAGGCCTTTTGGTGCCCCTTTTTACAAATGACCCATTTTCACCCCTGTCATTGGGAAGAGCAAGCTGCTTAAACATCAATGAGTCATGCTATTTTTCTGCTCATTAATGTGAAATGAAGAAAAATTGGTTACACTGTTAGCTATTTGTGCCTCCTAATAATCAATTTGCGGGCACTGTGTCACTTGTTAGAATAACTTCTTGAATCGGCACCTCCCTTTCCCACTTGGGCTATCTACCTATTCCTACACTTGGCAATTTTCTCTCTTTGTTCTCTAGGATCTTTGTCTTCTTCTTGCTTTATCTCCTTCTACTCCTTCAGCCCTTGGGGCTGATCTTTTGGCGGGTCACTGCATTCTCTGAGATATTTCCATGATTGGCGTGTAAACATTTAAAAACCAATGGCTATTTTACCATCCTAAATTTGATTTCTGCATGGTCATCACCTTGAAATTTAATACCCAATGGCTAGTCCATCTCCTTAAAATTAAAAATTTTCAGGACGTCATCGTCCTTGGCAAAAATCCATCGGGTCTTTGGCAGGCTTTTCTGCAGGTTTTTTGCTTTAGGCTTTTTCCCACAGATTTCCTTTATCAATCCTTCCTAGAGAGGAAAAGACCCTTTAACTTCTTGAGAATAGTCTTCCTCCTTTGTGAGAGCCCTCCTCAAGTGCACATACCCTTCGGGTGGGCTTCTTACTTTAGGTTTTTTTACTGTGACCTTTCAGTGAATTTCTTCAAACTTTTTGTTTGAAGGAATTCCTTTGGACAAAAAGTCTGAAGGGATTTTGACTTAAATGAAATTATAAAAAATATGCCCCTTCAACTACCTTTTAAATGTTTCTTTCCCTCCACAAGGGCTCCTAAACTTAGGACTACCCTCCACAAGGGCACCTATCCTTCAACTTTGGGACACCCCCTTGAACTAAGCCATTGAACCAACCGATTGAACCAAAATTGGTTCAACAGTTCAATCGGTTCAACAATTCAACACTATCTGTCAAGCCTTTGTTAAACTAAGCCTTTGAACCATTCACTTGAACCACTCATTAAACTCATTCAATGGTTTAACACTATGCACTGAGCCTTTGAACCAAGCTCGTTGAACCATCTAATGGACCAAGTGTTTGAACCAAATGATGAACCCACCGATTGAACTAAGGTGTTGAACCAACACGTCAAACCAACTCATTGAACCAAAGCATTGAACCAAGTGATTGAACCCACTGATGAACTTGTAGATGAACCAATGGTGTTGAATTAAGCTGATTGAACCAAGGCAATTGAACCAAGTGTTGAACCCACTGATTGAACCAAGTGATGAACCAAAGGCATTGAACCGGTTCAACAGTTCAAAGGTGCTAACTCTTAGAAAGAATATGTCATTAATCCACTCTTCCAACCTTTAGAAAAAGTGCCTTTTGAACCATTTTAGCCCTCTTTCCTTATGAATTTCTTTAGACAAGAGTTTGAAGAAGCTTTGCAAAAACTTGCACTCTCTGAATTGGTTCTTCATCTGTCAAAAGATTACACTTGCAGAGTTCGTAGAAAAAACTCACTGCTGAGTCCGTAGAAGAACAGCCCTACTAAGTCTGTAGAAAATCAAACCCTATTGAGTCCATAGAAACCTATAGATTCCATAGAAATGGGCCTGTAGAGTTCGTAGATTTAGACCTATAGAGTCCATAGAAATGGGCCTGTAGAGTCCATAGATTTAGACCTGTAGAGTCCGTAGATTCTTAGACTTGTGCAAAAAACAAAAAATGAAATGGAGTAAAACATCAGAGGAAGAAGGGGACCAATTTTTTGGCCTGTTAGACCCAAAAATGGTCAACAAATTGGTGACTCCCAGGGGAAGCATGCCTGTTATGCTTAGAAGCTAGTTGCCTCAAAATATATTGGGCACGAGCTCAAATTAGAACTTAAACATCAGCAATAGCTCTGATAAATATAAAACCAAACACAAAGGTTTACCTCAAAAGGAAATGAAAACACACACAAAGCTAAGAAAACTACTAACATGTGCAGAAAGCTACTTAAGGAAAATAAGAGAAAAGCAAGGGAAAATATATACATTATGGAGAAGGGGCTCAATGGTAATGCTTAAGATGTATCCCATTAACTGGGATGTACAGTTCTTCACCATCCAACCTAGAGAGTTAGAATGCATTATGCTACTTACACTGAGTGATTACGTATGGGCCACTCTATAAGGCATCAAACTTTAGATGCTTTCTAGGCTTAGCTCAGTCTTCATCCCATTTCAAGACAATGTCTCCTTCAGAGAAACCTTTTGATGAAGATTTCTTGTCAAAGTGTCTCTTCACTTGCTATTGGTG
Source organism: Torreya grandis (assembly GCA_037957365.1). Classification (NCBI taxonomy): domain Eukaryota; kingdom Viridiplantae; phylum Streptophyta; class Pinopsida; order Cupressales; family Taxaceae; genus Torreya; species Torreya grandis. The sequence continues at coordinate 703,229 of JARHVA010005335.1, forward strand.
ACTAGTCATAGAAGCCATAGCCTAGTCCCTTGCCTCTTGGAGTTCCATCAACTCGCATAATCTAACTTCCATACTATTTCCTTCTAATTGTAGCTGGCGAGTGAGATCCAAGGCTGGCAACTCGAGTGAAATGGGGAGCCTAGCTTCCCTTCCATAGACAATCATGTATGGTGAGTTGTCAATTGCCCTCTTTGGGGTGACCCTATCTACCCACAGGGTTATTTTCAGCTTGGCATGCCAAGTCCTCTAATTTTCCTCCATGGTCTGCTTGATGATCCTAATCAAGTTTTTATTTGTAGACTCAACCAGTCCATTTCCTTACGGGTAGTAATTGGATGAAGTGTTGAGATATATACCATATCTCAGTGCCCATTCACTTATTTTGGTACCCAAAAAAACTAATGCATTATCTGAGATTATGGTTGCTGGAACCCCAAACCTCGCCACTAGGTCCTCATAAAAATCTAGGACCGCACTTTCATTTGCCTCCTTTAGAGCAACAACCTCTACCCACCTTGTGAAATAATCCATGGAAGTCAAGACCCACTTGTGCCCAGCACTAGAGGGAGGATTTGTCATCCCTATGAAGTTGAGGCCCCACTACATGAATGGCTACTATGCCTGAATAGGCTATAAAGGCATGGTATATAACCATTGCTTCCCATAAAAAAGTGCATAGTTTTGGCACTTTCTTACCCAGGCATGGGTGTCCCTAAAAAGAGTAGGCCAAAAATAGCTAGCTCTCATTATTCTTGTTATAGTATCCCTAAGAGCAAAATGACCACCAGCTGGTCCATCATGGAACTCAGACAGCACCCTATCAGCCTGACTTGAGTCCAATCATCTTAAAAAGACTCCTGAGAGATCCTTCATGAACAACACTCCATCAATTAGGGCATAGGGGAGACACTGGAGTCTAAAATACCTTCTCTTGGTCCTATCAAGTGAGTGCAGGCACTCATCAGTGAGAAGGAAATGCCTCATGTCTGATGTCCAATCCTTCATGACAGTTGATTCTTCCATTGTAGCTACATCATGGATTAACAAGCTATCCTCATTTTGTTGCTTAAAGTCTACAATGAGTTGTTCACATAGGCCTCTCCCTCTTACCAGTTTCGTGATCTTGATATCTACATCATATTCCATCACCTTAATGATCCACCCTACTCTCTTCTCATTTAGGTCTCAGTTGATCAAGAAATCTTTGATGCCGAGATGTGGAACCATGAGGTGGATTTTGCTATTGGACAGCATGTGTCTCAATTTCTTTACACTTCGTATGACTGCCAAGACTTGCTTTTCCACATATGTGTATCTAACTTCAAAACCCTCTAAGCCTTGGCTAAAAAATGTAATTGGTTACTCAAGGTTATCATCACTTGCTTGAGTAAGCATGGCAGATATTACCTCTTCATTGTCAAAGGTGTAGAGGTTGAAGTCTTTGGTCAAGTCAGGGCTAATCAAAGTAGGAGCCCAAGCTATGGCCTGCTTGATTTCTTCAAAACTATATTTTCTCTATATTGTCCATGTGAAATCCTCACCCTTTTGCAACATAGAGGTCAATGGCTTGACCATCTCTGTAAATTTTGGGATAAATCTCCATATGAAATTTATCTTACTGAAGAAGCTTTGTAGGCCTTTCTTGTGCTTAGGTAAGGATAGCTCTAGGATGGAGTGAACTCTCTCTGGATCAATAGCCAAACCCTCTAAAGAAACAATGTGACCAAAGAGCTTCCCCTCATGGATAATGAACACACATTTCTTAGGATTGAGAGAGATACCAAACTCTCTACACCTCTCAAAGATTTACCTTAGGTGATTCATGTGTTGGCCCGCTTCCTTGGAGAAAACTGTCACATCATCAAGATATACCAGTACAGTCTTATTCATCAAGCCTTGAAAGGCCATGTCCATCACTTGTTGGAAAGTGGCACCAGCATTAGACAGTCCAAAAGGCATTTTCCTATAAATAAACATTCCCCACTTGGTTGTGAAGGCTATTTTGTGCTAGTCATAGTCTTGTACCAAAATCTAGTTGTATCTTGAATACCCATCTAGGAGGGAGAAATGCTCACTACCTGTCACCATCTGAAGGATCCACTCCATGATTGGGAGAGGATAATGGTCTTTCAAAGAGACTCTATTGAGATCTCTAAAATTGATGCACAGTCTGATCTCCCCATTCTTTTTTTGGACAAGAACAAGATTTTCTAGCCAAGAAGATTGTTTGATTGGAAATATTATCCTAGATTCAGTCAATTTGGTGAGCTCCTTATGCATGAAAGGCTCAATCATTGGGTTGACAGGCCTCTATTTTTGCTTGGTTAGTTTAGCACCTTATTCTATCTCAATGGTATGTTGGGCCAAAGTTAGGTCAAAACCCTTCAAATCACTATACTCCCAAGTGAAGATATCAATAAATTCTTGGCACAACAAGATGAAGGCCTGCCTTTCATGCTCCGTGCACACTTTCCCAAGTGAAAGCAACTTGTCTTTGAATATTTCCACCTTCTCATGGTGCTCCTCCTTTGTCACAATGCATGCATTTTTGCTTCTCAATTGGTCATCTCCATTGAAGATACTCTCTAGAGTGACTAAACCTTTGGGGAGCTGATTTTTCTTTAGATGAACAATTTGGCTGCCATATTGCTGTTATAGCTTCGCCTAGTTTTTGTAGTGAATTATACTTCTTCTTGTAGGAAGAGTGTTATTTACTAATCACTATTGAAAACCTACCAGTTGGTGATGATGTCGGGTACATAGGACCGGACCACTACTTTCAAGTGACATGAGCTATGATTTCAGCCTATTTCCTTAGCAATATCAAATTGGGCACTGACTACTGCCAGCCTATCTACTTGCTTGTTCTATTCTCTAGGAATGGAGGTAATGTTGAAAGCACAAAAAAATTCCACTAAGTCTCATACCCTATGTTTGTAGGACTTCAGTAGAGAATTATTCATCAAATTCTGGCCTCTTACCTGGTTGACAATTAGCTCACTATCACCAAACACTTGTAGCTCTTTGATCCCTCTTTTCCTCACCCACTCTAAGCCATGGATGAGGGATTCATATTTTGCAAAATTACATGTGTAGGAAAATTAGAATTAGATGGCTGAAAAATACCTCTCTTTTGAAGGAGAGACCAGCACCGCTCCACTGCCAACTCCCAACTTACTCCTTGAACCATCAAAGAACAACTACCATAGACCTGAGCCTTTCTGGCTAGCTTTCATCGAATTTGGTACAAAATTACCCTCTTCATGCATGTAATAAACTCCAAGGCCTACCTCCTCTATGAATTTGTAAGGATCATGCTCGAAGTTGTCACTTCCCCACTCATCTAAGAGCAGGTCTGCAACTCCTTCAAGGGCAGAGGATGAAGATTGATCTGCTTGGAACTCTTCTTGGTTAATGATGGTGTAGCTGACATTTTTTACCTTTACCGATTAAGGTTCTAGATGATCTTTATGGAGTGGCTCAGATTCAATCTTGACTTTAGTCCCATACTTGGTTCTAAAAACTAGATAAGACCAATTTACTACTAAGTAGCTGCGTATCTTGGCTGTAAAATCCTTAGATAAGCAGATGGCAAAGTAAGGAGGGACATCCACCACTACCACATCATGGAGGATTGAGAAATTCAAGAAAGCATGCAACATCAAGATCAAATCTCTTACCACCCCATTTGTCTTTGCTAGAGTTCCATCCAGATGTAGGACTCCCTTGGTCATTTCTTTGTATTTCAAGCCCAGCTTGTCAGCTATACATTTGGGCATCATCAAGGTGCTTGCTCTGTTATCAATGATGCAATTATGCACTAAGAAATCTCCTATGACCAAGGACACATAAAAAAGAGGAACCTTCTCTTCTTTCTGGGTCTGACCTAAGGTGGAAGGCTATCCATTCATCATCAAAATGTTGTCAGCTCTTGCTGGGACAGCCTATTCATCTAGCTCATGCAATTCCTTTTACAGCATGTCTTTTTGCCCTGGTATTGATAGTGAATCCCATAAAGAGATGTTCATGTGTAGCTTCTTCATTTGGTCAACCACATTGACCTAAGGTTTGCCCTCCAAAATTTCTTTGGAATTATGTACAGCCTGAGGGGTAGGTCGAGGAGCTAGAGGTACAACTAGTGGTCTAAAGCTCAGGACCTTTTGATTTACATGTGATGAAAAAGGCATTATTGATGCTTGGGTAGTACCCTGAGTTTCTTCCATTACTCTCCTTTTGAATCTTGTGTTGGCTGCAACACAGTCAGCCTAATTGTCTGCAACACCCACATAATTTGACTGAATAGAATTCTCCTTCTAGATGATTCATGAGGGTAGAATCAGGCTGGGCTTGACTGCTACTCATGCTGGGTTACATTAGAGCCTCAAAGACTTTGGAATGGGTAGCTACCTGATTATCTTATATATTTGGGTAATAACCCATCATTTCATTTGTATAAATAGCCTGTTCTTGATCATATCCCATGGTTGAACAACTTGGTTGTTCCTACACCAGATTGTTTTGAATGGGCACCATGACCTTAGATGATGAAGGGGCACCTGGGTTGTAGCCTTGAAAGGTCTGGTCTGATTAAGCTAACCTTGTCCTTGATTGTAATTTTGGAAAGGAGGTCTAGGATTTTAACCATACTGTTGGTATCCTTGGTTTGGCCAGTTGCTTTGAACCTGTTGCCTTTTAAGAGCTACAAGTTCATTTGACATACTTTGCAATAGACTCTTAACTTCATGAAGCTCATTAGATGGAATAGTAGCTAGTTTCTTAATGCTAGGTAGAGGAGCTAATGTGGGATTAGTAGTTTGAATTAGAGGTAGCATTTTGGGGAAAAGAGGCATATGGGGTCTAGGAGCTATCTTCCCAGCTTGCACTAAGCAATTTTTAGCTGCTATGGATATGTCATAGGTGGCAAGTAGGACATGTCCTCCCATGGATTGTATCATAATAGCAATATCATTGTTCAATGTTCTTAAGTAATACAGGAAAGCATAGCTAGGAGTAGTTTTACCAAAATGGGGATTATATCCCATGTCTTCTGAAATTGAGCATTGAAATCTTGCATGTATTCATGTGGGGCCCTTTTCATGGTAGTCAGCTACTCAACAAGAGAGAGGTGGTCGCTCTTTTCTCCAAAATGGTCCATCAAGTGAGTGCCCAATTCATTTCAAGAACTAATTGAATTTATAGTCAAAGTCCCATACCAGTTAAGAGCTTTACCCTTGAGAGACAATGCCAGCAATTTGATTGCAATATTTTATTCTATGACATTATGGATTTTGTAGAGGTTAGTAATATTTTTGATGTGTTTGATGGTTGTAATGGGCCCCTCTCCATCAAAGGAAGGCACACTTTTGAGGGCTATGCCTGGAATTGGGTCATAACATTAGAGATTCAAGGGGCTCTAACCATGAAAAATCACAAAGGGTAATGCCATGGCTATGATGGGATGCAAATGCGGCCCTACTACATATGTGTTCCTTACAACATGTCTGGAAAGGTGGTTTGCTGAATAAGGATGGGTCCTCTCAAACCTTAGTCTTTTTTCTGAGTTTGAAGGCAACTCAATGAAGTCGAAAGGAACACCCTTAGAAGCAGACTATGTGGTGACTTTAGTAGTCTGCTTTAGGCATAGGATGTCAGACTAGTCTTTGATTAAAAAATGAAGTTCTTACCGGTGGAGTCGCCAGATGCTAAAAATAGTTGATTTACTGTAACAGGACCAGCATCAATACTAAAACTTTATTGAGTGTAAAACTAAGTCCCACCAGGCATGCCAAAAACTATTGACATAATGGATTACACCTGGGGTAGGAGGCTAAGCTCCTGCCTTCCACACGTCAAAATGGAAACTCCCCTCTCACCTGTGGGACTGGAAAAGCTAGAGGGGAGAGTCTTTAGGTAAGGGCTAGCTCCCTTTGATGCATCTAAGTTGTTCCAATAAGTGTTAATATAGGTATATAGATATATAATGGGGGTGAAAAGGGAGAAGGATTACAGGAAAACAAACTACTCTAAAAGAGGTGATGCACCAAATGATTTGACCTACTCACACTCACACTTAAAGCCAAACAAACACATACATACACTTCAAACTGGTAGGACCAGGTTACAGGAAGCTTAACAGGGAGGTTTTAATGGATCACACAAAAAATAGAGACTCACTAAAGGTGTTGTAGAAAGGCACACTATGTAGTAGCTTCTTCTGTCTCTACACTTCCAAATATAGCTCTCCTTGTCACCTGTAAAATGGAACCTTATAGATACCAGGTGTGTTGGTGTTAAACTTGTGGAAGCATTAAGAAGCAATGACTAAACACAAACTGACACTCAAACACACACAGAGATATCTAACCAGAATAGAGGTAAAAATGCATTTATTAATTTCAAGTGAAAATTTGCCAGGGCTTTGCCTTACAAATGTGAAAATATCCTTTTTCAAATGACAAGTCTCCAATATATAGAGGAAGGAAGGAGGCCTTTTGGTGCCCCTTTTTACAAATGACCCATTTGCACCCTTGTCATTGGGAAGAGCAAGCTGTTTAAACATCAATGAGCTGAGCCATTTGTCTACTCATTAATGTGAAATGAAGAAAAATGGGTTACATTATTAGATATTTGTGCCTCTTAATAATCAATTCATAGGCACTTTGTCATCTGCTAAAATAACTTCTTGAATCAATGCCTCCCTTTGCCACTTGGGCTATCTACCTATTCCTACTCTTGGCACTTTTCTCTCTTTGTTATCTGGGCTCTTTGTCTTCTTCCTACTTTGTCTCCTTCTGCTCCTTCAGCCCTTGAGGGTGATCTTCTAGCGAGTTACTGCATTCCCTAGGATATTTCCATGATTGGCACGTAAACATTTAAAAACCAACGACTATTTTACCATCTTAAATTTGATGTTTTCATGGCTGTCACCCTAAAATTTAATACCCAATAGCTAGTCTATCTCCTTAAAATTGACAGCTTTCAGGATGTCATCATCTTTGGCAAAAATATGTCGGGTCTTTGGTAGGCTTTTCTGCAAGTTTTTTACTTTAGGATTTTTCCCACAGATTTCCTTTATCAATCCTTCTCATAGAGGAAAAGACCCTTCAGCTTCTTGAGAATAGTCCTCCTCCTTGGTGAGAGAGCATTGTAAGGGAACATACCCTTCAGGTGGGCTTCTTACTTTGGGATTTTTTATTGTAGCCTTTCAGTGAATTTCTTCAAACTTTTTGTCTAAAGGAATTCCTTTAGACAAAAATTTTGAAGGGATTCTGACTTAAATGAAATTTTGAAAAATTTACCCCTTCGGCTACCTTTGAAATGTTTCTTACCCTCCACAAGGGCTCTTAAACTTAGGACTACCCTCTACAAGGGCACCTATCCTTTGACTTTGGGATGCCCCCTTGAACCAAGCCATTAAACCAACTAATTGAACCAAAATTGGTTCAATAGTTCAATCAGTTTAACGATTCAACATTGCGCATTGAGCCTTTATTGAACCAAGCCTTTGAACCATTCACTTGAACCACTCATTGAACTAGTTCAATGATTCAATGCTACGCGCTGAGCCTTTGAACCAAGGTCATTGAACCATCCAATGGACCAAGTGTTTGAACCAAATGATGAACCTATTGGTTAAACCAAGGTGTTGAATCAGCACATCAAACCAACTCGTTGAACCAAAGCATTGAACCAAGTGATTGAAACCACTGATGAACTTGCTGATGAATTGATGGCATTGAACTAAGGTGATTGAACCAAGCGTTGAACCCACCGATTGAACCAAGTGATGAACTAAAGGCATTGAACTGGTTCAATGGTTCAAAGGTGTTAACTCTTAGAAAGAATATGTCATTGAACCACTCTTCCAACCTTAAGGAAAAGTGCCTTTTGAACCATTTTAGCCCTCTTTCCTTATGAATTTATTCAGACAAGAGTCTGAAGAAGCTTTACAAAAACTTGCACTCTCTAAACTAGTTCTTCATCTATCAAAAGATTACACCTACAGAGTTCGTAGAAAAAACTCACTGCTAAGTCCGTAGAAGAACAGCCCTGTTAAGTCTGTAGAAAATCAAACCCTGTTGAGTCCATAGAAACCTATAAAGTCTATAGAAATGGGCCTACAAAGTCTGTAGATTTAGACCTGTAGAGTCCATAGAAATGGGCCTGTAGAGTTCATAGATTTAGACTTGCAGAGTCCATAGATTCCTAGACTTGTGCAAAAAACAAAAAATGAAATGGCCTAAAACATCAGAGGAAGAAGGGGACTAATTTTTTGGCCTGTTAGACCAAAAAATGGTCAATAGATAATTTAATAGATCTAATATGGTGAATTATCCCACCAAGAGATGCCCCAAGATGAATTTAAACTTGTATGTTAGATGAACAAATTATTCCAAACCAATTCATGTGTAATTATGTGAAGTCATTCCATTTTATGAATTTGACATGGAAGTGATAAACATGTAGTGTCTACACATATCATGCATAGGTCCTAATTTTTAAAATTATTCAAATATTATATTTTTTTAATTTTTGGAATATATAAAACTAAAAAGGAACATACAAACCAATTAATCTTATAAGAGCCTCACAATAAATAGGTTATCTATCTAACATAGGAAGGATAACCTCTCAATAATGGAAAGTATCAAGCCATTGTAAAGTATTTGGTCTCAACTCAAAATCTAAAAACTAATTTGGCATTGTAACATAAGTGTTATTGTCATGATGATAATGTGTATATTTTTTATTATTATGAACATTAGGACTTTTCAGAACCCATTATGTAGTATAATAATTTTGTGTTGGGGTTCATTACAGAACAATACTAATGTCTTGCAATACCAAAATATGATGTTTTGGAGTATAAAATGACTCTCTAGAATATGTGACAAAAATTTTATTAAGCAAATTTTCAAGGATATGTCTCCTTGTAAATTTTACCACTTTCTTCTGAATTTTTTGAATAGGTTCAACCTTTTTAGGTTGTTGAATTAATTATTTTTGTGTATGAATAATAACCTTTGGTTGGAGGGGGTATTCATATGGAATACCATGAACTATGATAATGACATTAGTGAAAATGTATTTAAAATATTTGTGCATTATATAGGGTACTACATAAAGTTATTGAATCTACAAACATCCAAATAACATATCAAAGACTCTTACATTGGGTACTATTAAAATATTGGTTTCCATATTTGTCAGACTAGCCTATATTAGTAATTTAATCTCACAAATATAAATCTAAATATTTCCATTGAATCCCTTAATTATTGTGGTTGTAGAATGTATATCTTTATCTATGTATCCAAAATGAGAGATAAGTGTGATAGTACACATATTCACACTTGAACCATTATCAACCATAACACTCTATACAAGTTGATGATCAATGTAAGATCAAATGAGAAAATAGTGAAAATTAAAATCATCATCTATTAGATCATGTTTTAAAAATGTAATAAGTGGTCTAGATGGGGTTGAAACATGATATGTACCATTAATTTTATACAAAGGATGATAGTTATATGTTTGAGGATGGTAAGAAGTTGGTGGAGGATTTGCATATATGTATAGTTTGCTTCTAATTTATCTATTAATCCTTGATTTTTATACTTAGGGAAAGTATCAATGATCATTTTCATTTTTATACTCTCACTTGGTTATGAATACACCCCATTCTGGCCACAATTGGTTTTTTATCAGACTTCAGGTTGATTTCTATCAAACATTACAAGTTAAGCCTAAAAATCACTAAACATCCCAATTACATCTAGGTATCATTAATTAATGCTCAAAACTATGTCAAGGCATTCCTATTTGGGGTATTATACTATACACAATAATAACCTCTCATAGATTCATCCTCAGTCACCTTGTGCCATAACAACTGGAAATTTTCCCTATGGACACATTGAGTGGCACTTGAACAATTCTTAAAAGTGTTAAAATGCTAATCAAAATGAATCAATTAATTAAAAAGATTAAATGTTTAGATAAATTATCCATTTTTAATTAGTGAATATCTAAAATGGAAAGTCAAAATATCAAGCCTCTTCATCATTGCCTTTATGAGTTGTTAAGCTCTACCAAAATATATTAAAATATCTAATTTGAGAGCCATGCCTATTAATTGAAAATCATAATTACATGACATCTTTTTAACTTAACTGGAGTATTTCTCAACTCACTTAGGGTTAGTTTGAGCTCATTACATGTTTAAACTCAACCTTAACTCACCTTGGGTGAGAGTTAACTTTGGAGTCTATAAATATAAGGCCCTACCTATTAATCAATAATATTAATTAGTGTAATGTTATTATGCCAAAATAACTCCAAAAAGCTTTGCTAGTAAAGTTACCATACTAATTTCATAAGCTGACCAAGCCAAACCAAGGTGTTGAAGAGAGGTGGAGTAATGGATTTGCATTGAAAAATATTTATTGATGCACAAAGCTGATCAAGCCACTTTATCAAGTCATTTTGGAGCTACAAGGAAGGTAAAACGATGATTTTTTTTTAGTTATGTTTTCATTGTATGTTTGTTACCTATGCCCTCCCTAGTGTCTAGGCTAGAGGTGTTAGTGTTTAGTTTGTTTATTTTGAGTTTATCTTCTTGAATAACACTGTACTAATCTCCCTTGTATGGATTCCTTGTTCACATTATGGCATGTCAAGTAGGACCAAACATCCACAAGCATGAATGGAGTATCTTAGGAGCCTTTAGGAGCCAAGAAAATTTCATTATAGAGCTTATTTTCTTGATTTATTGCTAATTTTTCTATATTTTTTCCTTGTGACTATAGATTTATGAATTCATGACTATGTAACTATGAATTAAGCAAGGTAAACTACAAAATCATTAGTTGAATCTGTGAATTTGTCTCAAAAAACTATGAAATCACTTTAGTTTAGCCTTGGCTCTACAAAACTAAAAAATTAGGCTCAAACATGACAAAATCAAGTAAACCATGAAATCATCTTAAAATAAAAGGGGTCCTTTTCATTACTTTTATAATTAACTATAAAATTATTTTAGGTTATAGGTATTTTTATGTTTTGTTACAGGTTTCTTAGAATCATGAAATTGATTCCTAAACTATGAAATTATACCCAAAAGTGCAATTTTGTTTTTACTAAACTACACATTTGTCTACTAGAATAGTAAAATCATCAAACTGAGTTATGAAATCACTTATAAACCATGAATTCATCCACTTTGAGTTTAAGCATTTAGGTTTTGACTATGTTTTTATGTTAAAACAATTTCATAGTTCATAATTTACTATGTAACTATGAAATTATTCTAGAGAGATGATTTTATGCTTTTTTGAGCTAATTTGCAAGGATGTCACTTTTTTTAAACATCACTAACATATTTTTCAGGACCCAAATACCAAATAAATATGTTTTCAACACTCTAAGATCCAAACTCACATTTAAATTTAGTGTTTAAAACTCATTTACTTGACTTATTTTTTTCAAAGTTCTCAAACAATGCCAAGGGACTAAACTTCATGTCATATTTTCACTTAGTGCTCTAAAAATAAGCTCACACTCTAGTTAAATTCTCATAAGAGTTTTCATTTTTATGATTATTGGCATGTGTTTGTTTCACAAGCTAAGTGTAGTGTGTATTCTCTCCCCTATCCCTTTTAGGGAAATCCAGTGATAAAAAAATGTTTCACTTTTTTCTTTTGTCACTTTATCCAAAAACATGGAAGGAAAGTCACTAAGGCCCTCTCAAAAATATTAGTGATTTGGGTGATCCCAAAATGACCCTAAATTCCTTCCACATTTCTATTTCATGCATCTTATCTTGTGGGTGGGAGTTCATCACCTCCCCATAATTTATTTAGGGAAGTGTTGACACAAGAATTCATCTCTCAATATCACTTCAATTTCACTCCATAGTATGGGTATATAAATTGAGGTCAAACTATTGGGATGCTTGTTTGAGTGGTTAAACAAGATCTGTTAGTAATAAACTACCTTAGAATGTATGTTTAACTCAAACATCAAACTACATTGAGAAATTAAATGAATGTAGTGGTTGTGAAAAGGAAAATACCTTTTTACAACAATTTGGTTACTATGGATGCAAATTATGTGTTGTTCCCTAGTGTTAACCACATATATGAGACCATTTATAATGTACAAAAATTAATAGTTTTTAGACAACCCCACTTACTATAGATATATTGTCAATTCAGGGTGAGTAGCCTGAATTCTATATCACTATATGAATCTTGAGAGAAGAAGGGGCCTAAATACCCTAATTTGCATGTGCATTTTAAGTTTTAGATTAACAACATAATTTCCTCTCAAGATTAAGTATATAGATACAATTTCATAGTATGAAGCTACTTTGTTAGTTTTTAGGATTAGGATAATACACTTATGTATTTTTGTCATTTTTTCCATTTTATTTACATTGTCTTGAGTCAAAACTATTTTATTGTCATACTGAATTCAAAATAAGTCATGTTTTCACATCACTCTTTTGCTTAAAGAGGTGTTATTCCATCCATTTGACACCACACTTTGCCTTAGTCATTTTGTCAAAAATATTGTGTGTGTGTGTGTGTGTGTGATTGTTTGAAAGGGGCATCATTATACTACCCATTTCATCCTAATTCTTGTGCCTTAGAGTTTTTGAAACAAACCATTTGTCATAACTTTAGATAAATATAGCATCATTACACTACTTTCATTATTTTATAGACCTTTACCATGTGTCCAATCAATTTCAAAATCATTTATGCCTTTTGGGTCTATGAATAGTATCATTATGTCATTTATTTTGGTCTAGATTGTTGATTATTTAAGCACCAAGCCTTATAAATTGATTCCAAAATTGGATATGATAAGTTCAAATTAAAACATTTATTGGTATATGCTTATGCTTCTAAGACATTTATCTCTCATTTTTGGGTTGTGTAACTTAGACTGGTTCCTTGATCAATTTGAAGACTATTATTTTGCCTAAATTCAAAAAGTGGTCCATATTACATGTGCCTAAAGTCTAATGTATTTTAGAAAAGGTCAAGTTTATGTTTAAATTATAATGCCTTGTTTGAGTCAAAGTGTTTCAATTTTTTTAGAGTAATTATCTTTCCATTTAGACCTAGTTTGTGTTAAGTCTAGCTTTTGTGTCGTGTTCCCAAAAGACCTAGTAGTTCTTGTTTGTATTAGACCTAGTTTTGTTCCAGGTCTATAGTTTTGTATTGTGTTCTCAAAAGACCTAGTGATTCTTATTTGTCTAGACATATTTTTATTCCAAGTCTATATTTTATGTTGTGTTTCCAAAAGTCATAGCATCTTACCTCTTTGTTTTAGACATAGTTATTTTGAGCCTAGCTTTGTGCCTTGTTCCCAAAGACCTAGAAACCTTTTTCATATTTAAACCTAGATTAGAACTATTTGAATCACTTTTTTACCAAGTTTGGCATTCATAATTATCCATTTATCTTGACCATTTATGTAATACATTTGACGTTATACCTTGAGGACATTTTTAGGCCAAGTTCGTCATTTCTTATTTTGGAGAAAAAACTCCATTTATTAGACCAAGTTTGGGAAATTTGTCTTTTAAATTTTTCTTAAGAGTTTGTATAAATATAGACCTTTTTTTTGTAAATTTAGTCATAAATTTGGATATGTCTCATTACACTTGTAGTGGATCCATGTACAATCTAGGATATGATAATGTGGTCATAAATGATAACTTTGATCAAGACCCCTACAGTGATAATGTGGTTTGTGAGATGGATCCTTATCCTCCTTACACTTCTCAATCTGGGGAACAAATTCAATATCCTCTATCACATTATTTGGTTAAAATATCTCCATATTTGGAACAATACCAAGAGTAAACTATAAAATATCTTGCTAGCATACCATCGGTTATAGAACAAGTTCAACAACAACCATATTACATTACTATGACATCAACATATGATCATTATTTATTTAATCATAAATTTATTTAAAATAAGGATGAGGTTTTAGTGATATTAGTGGAGGTAGGGGCAAATTTTCTAGTAGATTTCCCCCATAAAAATTTATCTAGTCTAGTTAGAGTGCCTCTAAACATGCCTTATACCCAAACCATTAAACAACCCTTTACTATCCATTCTCAAGTGCTCATATTGATTTCATATCAAAACCCAAATATTCTTGTAAAAGGAAAGTGCCTCAAATAGGACCACTTTATTCAAATACAATAAGCATATCAAACCTATTTAAATCTAGAGTGCAATTTTAATGCCATGGCTATGTCAAAAGCTCCACTCATAGAGCTAGCTCCTTCAATGGGAGTATTAAATGAATTGACAGGTCAAGATAATTTGGGTATAGACCTTATTCACAAATCACTTTGGTTTGTGACATGTAAAATGTCCCATCTATTAAAGAGGTGACTACAAATTCTATATAGAACAATGTGCCAAACATGGTGGATAACACACAAGTGTTTTCTAATCCAAGCCAAAGTGGTTTAACTACACCAAAAAATAGTCTACAACAAAAAAATCCTTTATTTAATACCATGAGTGGTGCATAATAATAGGGGTAAGAAATCATACACCCTAACCATAGTAGGCTACTTATAATCCTCAACTAGCTTCTTCATCAAGCACACAACCAAAGGGATTAAGTATTCAAGTGTCAAATAGTGATTTACCTCAACAACAAGTGATTAATGTTATTCCACCTCAATAGGTGATGACTAACATTCTAAAAAAATAGGCATAGTCTAATATACCACCATAGTAAAGGTAGAACACTATGCCACCTCAAAAAGGGGTAACAAATGTTCCACCTCAATAGGTGATGGAAAACATACCTCAATAGATGCAAACTAATATACCTTTACAATCTAAAACATTGTATAATCAATAATGTGTGTCTATTCTTTAAATATAAATGTCAAACACCCAACCATCATCTAGTTTATAATTGGTATTTTCACAATAAAGAGGTGCCACTATCTAACAAGTACTAATTAGGTAACAATTACCTTTTAATTAGTACATGTCATAGATCCAAAGATAGGGCCGTGGTCCACAATAAGTTCCCCTTATTTAGATAGGTTTGAATTTTTAGCAATAACTCCCTAATCAACCTTAGTAGGCACAGTAATTTAAATTGAACCATATCCTTCCATCACAACCCCAATTCCCTCAAAACCAAGGCTATATATTGAATTCAAAATAGAATGTAGCCCAATAATGTGTGAAAATTCAATAACTACATCCCAATCTATGGGTGCATATTCCTAGTAAATTCACTCACCAAACCAACATTCCATAACAAGCCATCCCTCTATTGTACCTTAGTTAAGGTAATCCACCTTTAAGCAACCAATCACCATATCAACCAAATTTACCATCTAGTTTTTTGGCACAAGAATTATAACAAATGAAGGATGTGATTGTTACCATTCAATTAGGGAACCAGAATAACAAATTCAAGTTATATGATGTGTGTTCATACCCAATCAACATGGAGTATCTTTAGATACCATTTCCCCTAGGCTATGAACAACCAAAATTTGAAAAATACAAGGGTAAAAGAGACCCTAAGGCCCATTTTATAGAATTATTTGTCACTTTACAACTAATGTCTTATAGTGACATTTACCTACCCTTTTTATTTCCTTGAAGTCTTGTAAGACAAGCTTTGGAGCGGTTCCTTAAATTACAAAAGAATTTCATATCTGATTTTGATGACCTCTTGGACAAATTTGTGCAACATTTATCCTATAATCTCAAACATGAGATTTGATTAGTATATTTGACTTAGGCCAATAAAAATGTAGTTGAAATTTTCATAGTCCATTTATAGATATGGAGAGTTCTTACTATTCACTTCACTCATAGCTTACTAGATAGATAATTGGTTGTTGTGTTTACTAAAAATTTACATAGTGAGATATCATATTATCTAGAGCTTCAGTGTGCACATACCTTCAAAGAGATCATTGACAAAGTTTTGTATATTTAAAATTCCCTTATTAATAAGGGTATTATCAACTTAACCTCATTAAACCAAAACCAAGGCATAGGCTCAAGTCATAACCATAACCAAGTCCAAGCACAAGCATTTTCACTAGCCTAAGCAAGTAACTATGAGAAATATAAGTAATAAAACCATAATAAGAATGTTGTTTTAAATGGAGTAACTAAGTCACACCATGGCCAAATGGTGAAAACACCTTCTTCTCAACCTAAACTATAATTCAACTTACTCCTTATGAACAACCTATTCATCAAGCATAGCCTTCATAATAACCTAGATTAGCTCCACAAATACAACAACCACCACCTTTACAAATCACTCCTCAAAGAAGAATTCCCGCTCCTCAAGACTTCAATAATCTTGGTGAACCTATATAAATAGTGTTTCATAAGATATCCATAGCTAATATGATTATTTGGATAATTATGAAGCACCATCCTAAGGGTAATATATATCTAGATTGGTACAAAGAGCATGATTTTTGTGAATACCATCATGTTCATGGAAATAATATATGGCATTGTGTGTAGATAAAAAATCTCATTGAAAATATGTTGGACAATGGGGAGATTACATTGGATAATAAATAATCCATGTCCAATCAAAACTTGTGGATATACCAAAACCCTTTTCCATAGCATAACAATAATAATCAACAACAACAATCTAATGGGAGTAACTAAGGCCAAAATGATCCCAATAAATAATATACTTAATAAATAGTTACACATGATTACAACAAAGTTAATCATATTGCAAGAGGTTGTATTTTAACCATTATCATTAACCCTAGACCAAGTGCCAATAGACTAGGACCATTGATAAAAAAATTCCAATCAATCCACCTATGCCAATAATCCTTCCTTGACCTAGGACCACAACTAAGCATAACATCAACTAGAGATTACTATTTTAGGACCTTATACTGATAACTCATCATTTCTCTATGACCACAACCAAGTGCACTGACAATCGAGACGTATCCTATCTATCCCATCTCCATCATTGTTAAGTTACAATGGTCCTGTATCTAATCCTAGTTGTGTAATCATAAATTGGTAGTCTAAGTTTACCATTTCATGCCCACAACCTCCTTCTAATGAACCAATATAACCCACTATGTTAGCTAGGAACAATCCATTTTCCACTATTAAGTAAAAATCATTTGATATTATGGGACAACTCCAAAAGACACCTACACAAATATCTATTTTGGATTTATTGTGTACATATACTATCCACAAGAATATCCTAACAAAACTCATAGGCCAATCCCAAGTTCCCAACAATATAACCCTAGATAAATTCTAAGCCTTGGTTGGACATATATCCCCAGGCCAATAGTTGACCTTAGACAAAAATAATATGTCATCCCTTGGCCCTTTTCATAACAATCCCCTGTACATTAATGTTGTCATCATGCAACATAAAGTTAAACATGTCCTCATAGATAATGGATCAGGCTTGAATATTGTGTCTTTGAAGCTCATCAATCATCTTGAATATATAAAAACTTATCTCCATCCATAAATAATTACAATAAAAGCCTAAGACAATGAAGAATGGGTATCATAAGTTACCATAAGCTTGCTAGTTATCATTGGGCCCTTAACTCATGTTACACTTTGCCATGTGTTAGACCTAGATTTATCTTAAAATTTGGTCTTAGGTAGACCTTGGATATAATAAATTTGTGTAATCCCTTTGACATTGCACCAATGTCTCAAGTTCTCACACTTAGGCATAGAGGAAACTATCAATGGAGATTTGCATCCTTACAAACATTGTAAACATTTTGAGACTAAGTATGAAAGTTACAGTTACCATTTTGGCCTAGATCTAGTTCCAAAAAATGACAAAGAGAAATAAATGCTTATTTAACTATTAGACGCCAATTGTATAGACCTAGATAGCCTTGAATCATCTTCACATATGCTTTTTTTGTGTATGTCTAATCATTTTACCATCTCAGCCAATGGACTAAGAGATTATTTGACCCACAACACATTTCACAATGCCAAGCTTCCAAAGAACCCCAAGTCCTATAAAAGACTAAAGCTAGGCCAAATTGCATGGAATGACAATGAAAAGGAAAAATCAAGCTTAATATTCCAAATTTTGTCATTTTCACATTAGCCATTAGCCAAGAAGATGACCACTTACCAATAATGAATCCTGGTTATACAATGACAAGTTGGATGATTGCTACAAAAATTCCAAATATCCCATTCCTAATAGGATCATGGAGAAACAAGCATATGAATGAGGAGGCCTTGGGTTAAATCAGTAGGGTACTCTTGTGCCAATTTCTATAACTCATTACAAAGGAACTTGTGGTCTCATATTTAAACCACCTAGGGGTGACCCCACATATCTTATTCATGTTCAAATGCCAATATTAAGTAATGATGATGTCAACAGTGAATTAGAGTATGATCATATCATTTATAAAAACATTTCTAATACCAACATGTTTGACCTACATATAATTTTAATTATTAAAGTGGCTTTTTAAACTTTGTGCATCAATAAATCTTGTCAATGAAGATTTATTATTACAATGTTATTATTCCAAAATAACTCCAAGAATATTTGTTATTAATGTTATGATGCCAATTTAATTAACCAACCAAGCCAAAACAAGGTGCCAAGGAGAGGTGGAACAATGGAGCTTAATTTAAAAAAAATTATTGATGCACAAAGAGAAGCAAACCACTTCAATAAGTCATTTTAGAGATACAAGCAAGGTAAAAGGATTATTTCTTTTCTTTTCTAGTTGTGTTTTCATTTTATGTTTTTTACCTATTCTCTCCCTAGTGTATAGAATATAGGTGTTAGTGTTTAGTGTGTTTATTTTGAGTTTATCTTCTTGACTACCACTATACTAATCTCCCCTCTATGTATTCCTTGTTCACAGGCTATGCCTTTGTACTTTTTGTAGATGTACCTATTGACCAAATTTGACTTTTAGGTTAAATTTGGACCCCTATAGGTAAAAAACTTTGTTTTTTAGATGTTCTAGGGGTATAAATATTTTTCATAGTCTATATTATGTTTAAATTGATTTTATCTAATGTATTTATATCCTTAGTCATGGTTTCATTAGCTTATTTGTCATTTTGGGACATTTAATGTACTTTTAAGGGTCATAAATACAAGTGGCACATTTCCCAAGGTGAAAAAATGTATATTTTTCCTTATAATAATCTAATAATTAATTTTAAATTTTAGGGATGTCAGATACATCATAATATTATAGGTTTCTTAACTAAAATCCAAGAAATAACTAAAAAATAAAGCAAATGGCACTTGTTCAGCCCATGGGGAAGTGTGCCACATGGTAAAATATCATGGAATGCCTCTTCAACTTCCTAAGACTCATTTATACATTTTTTTTCTCTGTAAGTTGTATTTTAAATCCAAAACCATTTTACTCCTTTCTTGGTTTTTTAGACATGTAAAAGTGACCTTTAGGTTTTTACTCAGTACGGACAGCTGAAGAGGTTTCAATAAAAATGATTTTGGGAGGTTGTAATACACTTATATACCTTAATTTACATATAAATATTTTGAATAATGGTGGCATGTAATTCATGAACCATCCTCATAAAGTTGACTTTACATCTTTTCTAGTTTTTTTATGAACCCTATAGGTTTTTCTCAATTCTAGTCAAATCCATATGAACCAATTAGTGATATTGGTTATAGAATATTTTGGATACCTCCTCAATTTTTTTACTTTATTATTTTTATGATTCATAATGTATTGATGAAAAATTTAGTCTATGTTGCAGGAAGGTGTCACCATTTTGAAGTTTCAGTTAATTTTGCTTTGTTCTAGAATGTGGTCTCCTTCAGAGGTTTCATAAAGTTATAAAATGAAGTTTCATAGGTATCATGGTCATATGACCACCTCCTTCCATGTTTTAGTTTCACCATGTCATCTTTTTGGTAGATTATAATATTATCTTTGTCCATTGTCAACTCTTTGCCCAACTTCACTTGCAACCATAGGTTTAGAGCTTGTTCAACTTGTTCATGGGATGTTAATCAGGATGTATTAGTTGTCTAAGCCATTAGTATTTTTAAAGAGTCCATTTAGATGTTTGGAAAAGGTGAAAGTGTGATCACAATTTCATTCACCATGCTAAAATAGTCATTTGATGCTCCTAATTACTCTATTCCATGTATATACAAGTGATTTTCATGTTGGAGAATATTTGTTGGAACTGGTTTCAAGGTTTTCATGATGGAGATCATCTAATTGAAGGCTAGAAATGAATGTGAGCTGTGTTAAATATATTTACAAACATGTTTTTGCCCCATTTCATATCTTGCTTGTATAACATGCCCAATGCACACCTACAAGGCCCTTGCTAACAACACACTAAGGTGTGAAAAGGTTGATGTGTGTTCCAACATATTAGTATTTCTAGAGGTTGTATTCACATGTTTGATATGAGCATATAAAGTTCATAGTCATGGATAGTTTCATATTATTCATATTCAATTCACTATTTGTGCACCAAAATATTCACCTACAAGTGGCTAAGTAGGGTACTAATATGTTTCTATGGAGAGGTTGAAACAACTTGACACATAATTAAGGTTTTGGTATGATAATCAAGCCATGAAAAACCCATAAAAAGTGGTAAATAGGTAATAAGAGGTGTAAAACCATGTTGAGAAGATGAAGAGTGTATTCTAGGAAGTTGTCCCTAAAATGTCAAAATAGAGGTTAGGGAGATTCTTGTGATTATCCTAAAACATGGAGGTAAAGGTATTAAAGAATATATCTTGGTAAATATTATAGTCCCTATTATGGAGAGGTTATTTTACAATTATGAGGATCAAAAGATGAGGAGAATATAGAAATGAAGGACCTCAAACATGCCCTTAAAAACACTGAGATACTTCATTAATGTCTATAGGTCTGAGGTTGAAAATCACTTGGAATTTAAAGGAGCAACATTAGACAAGCCTCTCATGACTAGTAGGTTTCAAATAATGGAATTTTATACTAATTTATTGAAGGTTATAAATAAAGGATTGAAACACTCCCATGTAACCCCTATGACTACCTACAGGTGTCCCTTTAATGGGAAATACACACCTATAACAAAGTTTCTTAGTCATGGCAAAGAGAACATAGTTTTTGCTTCCAAAAATAATATAAGTGAACCCAAGATGAATATTTATGTTATGTGATCTCAAATGGTTTTAATGAGGTCCTTCCATAATATGACCAATCTCATCTAAGGCTATATATACCTATAGTAGGTTTTAGGGGTAAAGTATCTCATTATAAGATAGTAACCTAAAGGTTGATGCCAAAATGGTGTTTTAAGGTTTTAAAAGAAGGATAATAGTTAAAATGAATAAATGGTTTCCTATAGAGATTCAGTTAATATATCTAAGCATCATGATTTATCTCATTTGAATCCCAATAGGACCTACAAGTAGGGGTATCTTAGTCTAGCAAGGTATAGAATAGTGACCCTAGACTAGATACCCCAAATGGTGTTTAAGGATATCAAATAATTATACTAGAACATATAGCCATTTTGAGACCTAAAAGGATTCAATTAAATCCTCTACACACCATGAACAAGGTTTAAATGAGATCATGTGACCTATAATAACCTACAACAAGGTTTCTTAGTCCTCTAGGAAAAAGCTCAATTTGGTGAGTTCAAACTACAAGTGAGGCCAACTGGGAGCTAAAACCTAATGAATTAATGTATTATCACCTCAATTTAGATTTTATTTATTTCATAACACTCTTTCAAGTTATAAACAAGCCTACACAAGTCCCCAAAACCCTTATATGCACCTACAACAAGGTGTAAGCTAGTGAAGGTAATGTAAGGCATAAACTTGACTAGGGGTATGGAAAATGGTTAAAAGTTATTAAAATTGATTAATGATATGTAAAAAAAATTTTAAAAATCCCAATACTCTACCAAGGTGATCATCTTCCTTCCCTACTTGGCCAAAAGGCAATAGTTTGTACTATGGACTAGGAAACCATGTTTGCTCAATAGGCAAGAATGAGGAATCCAAGGAAAAAGAGTGTTTTTAGATGAATTAAAAGATTAATGAGAATGAATATATGATTATTAAAAATTTTAAATAACCTATAATCATTGGTTTAACTTAGATAGGTTACCCTTAGGATGATTTAAAGAAAAAAAAAGAAAATAGGGTTTTTGGAGGCCTTTTTTGGGCATTTTGAGTTGGTTAGGCACCTAAATAAAATAATAAAAATAAAAAAATTGGTAAAAATAATAATAATTACCTATAAAAACTACCAAAATTCTAACTTTTATTTTTGGATGAAGGATATACCTCACTGTTTTGTCTCAAAGGTCAGCCAGTCTAGAAAAATCAGTGTTTAGTAAAGTAGGCTAGTGAGTACAAAATGGGAAAATAACTTGATGAAAGGTTTGTTAAACATATATAATCATGTTTTTAGGTGTATTAAATTTAAATGGGTTATATATAACACTATACTAGGATAAAACCTCTCAATATGGTCAAAATACCCCTACACACACTCTAACTAGGCAAGCTTTCACTAAGTTGAGTTGGTGAATGAGAGAAATGGAAGAAAAGGAGTGATTCAGAAGTTTTGTGGTGATATTAAAATATTTAATTATGTGTTAAAATTCATAATACACCAATCCAACCATTTAAAATTATTCCAAGTAGCCAAAGATATCTAGGTGCATGCTAGGCCTTTTAGGCTTTCAAGGGACCTAGAGCCAATTAGGGGTCTACCTTCATTTCTATCTCTTCATGGGACATTAATATTATTGGTACATGTTAAGGAGGTGAAAATATACATTTTTTAACTTTTAATATTTATATGAACCTACAAGAAATCTAATTCTACCTCTAAGATGGTCTATACATGCAAGAAAGGTAGAAACAAGCTCGATGAGGTGTCTTCAAGTGCTCATATATTTTCTAAGGATTTGAATTGGAACAAAATGAATTTTAAGGGTTTATAAGGGTCCCTTATCATCAAGTTTTTGTTATTTATTGGCAGGTCCAATGTCAAATATTAAGACCAAAAATTACCTAAAACCCTACTAAACCCTCAACCATGACCTGATGAAGAAAACAAGCTTGGAAATATATCTTAATAACATATTTTTGAAATTAAAGATATTGGATAATTTATATTATTCCATTAGGTTACCTACCAACAAGATGAGATATATATAATTGCATGGACAACATGCAAGATAGGGTATTTTTTACCATTTTTTGTGTTCTACAGGTTGTAGGAGGTTTCAAAAGATGAAATAAAGTTTTAAAGAATAATATATAATTTTTATAACCCCTCATTTTAATTTAATTCTTATTAAAATCTTATAAGTGTTCAAACAATAGCCTTCATCTTATCTAGTCAAGACTGGCATAGTGGACACAAGGGTAAGAAGGGTGAAAACTACAAATGTGTGCCCTTTTAAGGTGTACCTAAGTAGTATAATTCCATGTATAGTATTTAAAAATATAATTCACTCCATCCCATCAATTTTCAATGAAAAATTAATCTAATTTTAAAGACAAGTGTGAGGGGTGACTAAAAAGGAGTTTTTTTTAGACTACAGGTAGTGATGGCTTCTTTCTAGGAGTTTCTAGATGTGTATAAATGTAACCAATACATGGAGAGGAATTCCAAAATTAATTACCTTTAATTCCAATCATTATACCTATCCCTAGTTAGTTTTTGGATGTTCAAATCGGTTCAAATTATGAAGGTAGTTTTTTGAGCCAAGACTGGGAGTTTTATGCCACTTTTCATAAGGTTCATGACTTGTATTGACACTTGGTCCTCTTGAAATTTCATGTTTCATTCTACAAATTTTTATAATTAAATTTTAACCCCTTTTATAATATTTACAAGTGTCCAAGTGACCTTTGGAATTCCCTTGTCTTGTTCTTCTCTCAAAGGCTATAAATATTGACTCTTTTGGCTCTTTTCACAACCTCCATTAGTTAATGGTGAAACACTAAAAAAAATTTACTTGAATTAATCTTGAAGAAATAAAAAAGTTATTTTTCCTACTTACATGTTGTACAATTGAGTGTTATTATAATCTTGTTGGTCTTGTCTAGTAGAAGATGATCTTTTCTAGCATGTTATCCCTAATTATTCACCAAGTGTGTAGAAGAGTAATTATTATAGGCCGTTTTTAGTTTAATTTTATAAGTGTATGAGTATATTAGAATTTTTTCATGACTTTATTCCATAAATTAATCATCCATTACCCTCTTAAACATAAAAATACCTTTTTGAACCTAGCATATGAAACATTGATGTGACAATCCATCTTGAATGCTGAGTTTTGTGTGAAAGAATTTTTGTTTATCTCTAAGTAGTATAAGTTCAATCAAGAGAGGAAATATAAAATTGTTGCATCACCTTTAGTTTTTTATTTTATGTTCTTAACTCTTTTCATGCAAATTTGATAGGTAAGAGAGTGTTTCAAAGAGTGCATCAATAGAACTAGCACTTCTAAAGATTCATCTCACCAAATTGTTACCCACAACAAGAGAGATGTTTCAATTATGCCACTTAGATGAGGAGAGCTAGGCATCTCCTTAAGGGGTGAAAATCCAAGTGACAATAGTAAGCACATCAATGATTTTCCCATCTATCAAATCTTGTATCTTTTGTATCAAACTAATTCAAATGTTGGTAGTATGCCCTGGTGCTCTATGAAAATCACAAGAAGTGTGTTGATCAAATCCTTATGGAAAATTTTTAATTTCATCAAAATATTTAATGGAGTGAGTGATATGAGGTGATATTATAATAACTTTTGTAACACATTATAGGAAGCTTCTATAAATTTGGTAAATTGTCTCACTAGAGGAGTGGATAACACAATACATTGAATGGGTTCTAAAATTACATTCACTATTATTTTTAGATAACTCTTATTTTCACTTGGTTTCACATACATGATGGATTACTCGAATTATTTGTATTAGAACTAGAAACTGAGTTGGTTACATAGATTAGTTTATAAAGTCAGCAACTTAATCTTTCTTTAACTATATGACAAAAATCAATAAATGATAAAAACTTCTTAAACATAATAGATTCATGTAGATGTGGGAGAAAACTTTGTTTGAATATGTCTTGAAATTATTTATCCACCATAGGATTTGTCAGCTTGGATAGCATGGTCTTATACTATAATACATAATCTGTGATGTGCTCTTTGAGTTATTGTTTGAGCTTAACAATCTAAGCATATGAAATCATTTCATTTATGTTGATTGAAAAAATTCAAGGAAAAGATCCTCCAAATGATTGAATTCTTGAACTAATTGATATGATAAATCAAAAAAACCATATTTGCATACTCTTTTAAACTTTAGGGAAATAACTTGGTCAACAACCTATCAGTATATACATAGTACAAACATGCTACATGAAAATATCTTAAATATTTATCAAGGTCACCTTTTCCATCATATAATGTAAGAATAAGTGCCAAAAAAATAGTTGGTAAATGATAGGCTAAAATATGTTAATATAATAGAGTATGCAATAAATTTTGTGAGTTAAGTGTCTAATTAGGTTTTGATTCACCTTTTCTAAATTTAAAACTTTAGTCTACGTAGTTTCAATAATCTACATAAGGGATTGTAGATCAAGAATATAATGTGTATTAACCATAGGTGATGTAAAAAGTGAGTGATTAGGGATTGACATAGTTATCTAATAAAACACTTGAGTTACCCCCATAGTATATGTTGGTATAAAAATCATATTTAGTGATATATATAAATTAAATGAACCCATATTAGTAAAGGTCTTAGATGATTGGCCTTAAAATGCTTTCTTTATTTCTTTTATAATAATTTATAAAAATTCATCTTACTTATATATATTATTTAAAAGATACATTTTTAGGTCTATTTTATTAATACCACCAAATGTATTAACTAATTCTACCATTATGTATTATCAACTAAAATCTATAAATGTTCAACTCGAGTACAACTTATTCTAACACTTCTTCTAAGAAAGGTACAAACAAATTTCTTGTATTTCATAAAATGTGAAATAAAAACATGAAAGATTGTTGTTACCAAAGAATTTACTAAATTTGAAAACCTAATACAATAATCACAAATAATAAAAAGAAGGAAAGAAAACTTGGCAACATGTATATCTAGGGTTTTGAAATATTCAACAATAGGCGGGCTCATCAATATTTTTTATCAAAATTGGTATTAAGAGGTGTTAATGTAATTAAGACAAATTGATGAGCAAATTAGAATCCATAAAATGTATAATAAATACATAATTGATTTACAACTTACTATTTTTATAAATTTGTTAAAATGGGAAAGCACTAATAAATAAATGACATGGCTATAACTCAAGTTTGTAGGACTATAATAGTGATTGTGAGGCTTTG
Source organism: Torreya grandis (assembly GCA_037957365.1). Lineage (NCBI taxonomy): Eukaryota > Viridiplantae > Streptophyta > Pinopsida > Cupressales > Taxaceae > Torreya > Torreya grandis. The sequence goes on from JARHVA010005335.1 coordinate 729,703, forward strand.
TGTGGTTATTACAAATAAAGAATAGGGATCTATGATATCTGAGACAACACCATGTTTTTTTGACTTAAATTTTCTACACTAATGTATGTATGGCATGGCTTCATCCTTTACAATTATTTCCCTCTATGTAAATTTTGATAGGTGCACATTCACCTATAGGTCTTGTGTCTATATTAAAATTTATTTTATTTTATACAAGAGCTGTTGTGGGCCTTATTCTTCACTCAAAACCCTATCTCAATGATAAGAGGTGAAAATTACTATAAATAAGGTAAATAGGAAGGGGGATGGGTTATGCTTGAATTCAACACCCTATGTGTTGAGGGTTTCCTACATACCAATACTATGAAGAGGGATCAAACTTCATGTAGATTGGTGAAATGTTATATGTTTGTGCAATCCTAGTGTGATTGTGTGCTTGAAAAAATGACTTGTGATATTTTTGTTGTATTTATACCTAGATTAGGGCTTATTGGGTTGTATGGACTCATAATTGGGAAGAATATGTACTTTCCTCTCAATGTTAGTTAGATAATATATAGTATTTTCATTCATGGAAGCTCCCAAAAATGGGTATAAAATGTTCTTATATATTGAAATTCTTGGTATTTCCTCAAATTAATATTTAAAAACATGTAGAATGACCCATTAAAACATAAATAAATTTAGGTAATTATCCATTAATTTATGTGAGGATGAAATCAATGGATCAAAACATGATTGGCTTGTAGGGTTGTTTTAAAGGATCAATTTTTTCTGAGAAATAGAGACAATTAAACTGGAAGTATGAATCATTTTGATAATTACTCTAGGATGCTTAGAATGATGAATAGGAATATTTACTACCAAAGTATAGGAATAGAAGTTTAAATCCATGGAATTAAGCATAGGTTAAGTGTGCATAAGGAGTGGACACATGTGCATTATTTTAGCATTTAATGTTAATTTTAATGTCTATAGTATCTATAGGAGTCTAAATGAATAATTTATTTTAGAAAACTTAATAAACATGTAGGATGATGCATGTGGATATTTTTTTATTTTTTAAACTAGTCATTAAATAGTGCAAGGATAAGGTCGAACTTTGTGGACCTATCTGTAGAGGTGGACTTATCCCAAAAAAGTAGGAATAGTTATCCTAAGACCAAAATTAATCTAAGAGTGATAAAAATTGGCTTTGGATTTTATTTGTAGTAATGACAGTGAACAAAGGGGACAAGGCCACATATAGATAAATGGCAAGAGTAATGATAAATAAAAGTCATATATTTGAATGTAAATCAATTAGTTCAAGATATGTCAAGAATTAACATTGTCAAGTTCCTATGACAAGATTTAGGTGTCTACATTTTCTACCCCTTTATTCTAGTAATTAAATTACTAGAGTAAAGGATAAATATATACTTAAGTGTGTATAATAGACTTTATTTTTAATAAGAAAATCCAATTGTGCAAGACACTCAATTGAGCAAACCATGCAATAACACATGAATTAGTTTGTGTCCATGTTTGAAATTTGAAAATCTAAATTATAAATTTTTAAATTGAAAAGAGAGCAAGGAAGGAGTACACCTATAGGTAATGAAACCATTTTTCCCTATAACTTGAAAAAGATGATATTTCCCTGTTGAAGCTTTGGATAAATGTTCCCCCTTTTTGAATCACTTGAAGAGATCATTTCTCATTTTAAACCATTGGCAAATTGAGAGTTATTAAGTCTGAGTTTTGAAAAAAAATCAATCCCTTAATTTTTAAATATGCATGTTTTAACTCTCATGAGTATGGAAAAGTACCCAATGTACTAACCCCAAAGAGGATGGAACTTTACATCATGGGATACAATCATCCTATAACTATCCTATCTTTAAACATATGGACTCACATAAGGTTAATCAAAGAGAACTTGATTATACTTAATGATTTAGGATATGAACAAAAGGATACTTATACCTAGAAAGAGGATAACCTACAATACAATGTCAAAGGAAAGGGTTCTAAAGCCTTTAGGCCAATAACACAATGAAATATCTCTAATTAGATATTTATTTGTAAGTAGTATAATATTAAAAAAAAATGTAAGTAAGAAGGAAGGGTTAGAAAGATACAAATAGGTAAGGATTTATGATAGGCAAATAGAGTCTATGCTACCTAAAATGGATATATGGCAAGTTCAAACAATCATATAGCCACACTAACTATAAGTATAGAGAAAGATTAAATAAGGATGCGTGTTCATTCAATAAATAATTATGTAACTTTTACTTATAAATAAAATAACTATGGTATAATATAGTTACTTTAAATAGGACCCATCGATCTTCAATCTCCCCCTCATCTAATGGTGTTTTCTAAGAGATTATTGTGGTTGTGAAGATCTCAAATGTTGAATCAATCTCTAATGTAAAATGACTCCTAAATAATCTCCAAGAGTCCACAAGCCAAGCTTTCCTTCAAGATAAGATCCTAAGGAACAACCCCTCTAAGTGTAGATGAGGGTAGAAGTGTTAGAAATGAAAAATCAAAATGAATGTCTCTCTTTGGAATGAAATGGTAATTTTTATTTATAGTGATCAATAGACTTAAACCATCTTAAAAGTTAATCTGACACCATTAAACTACCATGATGTAGTTCAAAATGGGTCAACTAATCTCAAACTATGTTTTAATGGCCCATATAGTTATAAATATCAAGTTGTCACATTCATAACTGCATCAATTGGGTTAATGTTATAGGGAAGGGACAAGTGTCAAATAAGACTACATTAGACTAGCCCCATGTATTAGGAAATATAAGTATTTATATATATGGAGAATGTAATATGGAAGGACATAATTAGGTAATCAAGTCTAAAGAATCTATAATTGATATATGAATGATATATAAACAATAGTATCTCTCGTAAATCATCAAAGACCTCCCCACCCCTTTCCCAGTGCACCTTTTATGGTGTGCAGTCATGGAGATTAAATTTTAATATATTTCTATAATAAAAAGTGTCTAAATTGATAAATTGAAAAATATTATGTATACATATTCCCCACTTGAAGCTCATCATGTGTCACAATAGTGTAACATGGGATGGTGTGTTAGGAAAGAATATAGAAACACAATAACTAATATGATTGAAATGAAATATTGAAATAACTATTGATAAATGAATCATCAAAAATACCATGATAAATACCTTAAGTTAACTTTATCATTTAATAGTTTCATGAAAAAACCATAGTCTCAATCATGGAGGGCATAATAACTGCGTTGGACAAACCCAAGGATACAAAGCTATAAAAAAATTAAGCAAACACAAGAAGGCAAAATTAAATGGAAAACTATTAAAATTGAAATGAATATCTTGGATAATTAGCAAGATGGAATGAAAAATTCTAAGATAGAACCAAAACACCAAGAAAACTTAATATTTCCAAGGGAAATATTGGGTAGCCAAAAAGTCAAGGCTACTAATGACTAAAATACCCAAAAATGCACCCAAAGGAAAAAAATTAGCAATCTAGATCAAACTAAGGGCACATGATACTAAATAATGATATTTTTGTACACAATATCCCCTCTCTTTTTAAGGAGAAATGAGGACCCACTTTTTTTAGTTTTTTTCCTTGATTTTGAGTCTCTCTTTTATATCTTTATGCAAATTCTAGGAAAAGACTAACTATTGACCTTTCATACTTTATCAAGATGGCATTGGTGTTATGTTTTCATAGACCATCTTTATAATTATTTTGGGATTATTCTATCAAAATTAATTCCTTTGGGTCTTTTTTCCAACTTATCTTATTGGACCTATCTTTATCAAACATTTTACCTAAAGTGCTTGGTCTTTATCAAGCTTTTTATTTGACCTTTTTACCATGGACTTATCTTTTTTGGGGACATTATTATGACCATTTTGTCTAAAATAATTCCCCCAATAGAATTGGGTCTGAGGGATTTTTGTCATGGGAATTTTTCCCAATGAAATAGACCTACCCTTAGGCCTTTTTGGAATGACCCTTTAGGTTTTTTGTCAATGGAATTTTACCCTATCAAGTAGATCCTTTAGAATTTTTATCATGGGCACTTTGCCCTACAAAGTAGACCCTTTGCACAATTTTGCCCAATACCTTTTTCCCAATATAATTTTGCTAAAATAGACCCCTAGGGCACATACCCTTCAAACTTTTTGAACATACCCTTCAAAAATTTTGAACATATTTTTTAGTCTTTTTGTTACAACAAGAATGTTTCCCAATGAAATAGGTCTTCAAGATAATTTCCTTGGACATTTTGTCCAAAACAATTTCTTCGATAATACATGCTAAGAGCTTTGAGCTACAGACATTTTTTTTAATGAAATCGGTCTACAATATACATACTATAGACAAAAAGCTTGAAATAATCTCCTTATTCAAAAATAACCTAAATATCCTATGGAAGATCAAAAGACCTAAGTTGTATATATGTTATGTCCTCTTTTCATTTATGATTATAGAGAAAAGTGAACCAGGAAATAATAAGTGTCCAAATTTTAGGGAGTTAAGTCAATTTGATAGTCACATAGATGTCTTTGATTGTCATGTAAACATCAAATTTAGGCTCATTAATTAAAATACATGGGTTTAAATTTTGATAGTCTCATGGATGTCATTAATAGTTACATGGACATTTTTTACAGTCGTATGAACATCAAATTTAAGATTAACAAGAAAATGACAAGGGATTAAATTCTTATGGTCACATGGATACCATTGATGGTCATGAGGACATCATTGATGGTCACGTGAAAATCAAATTTAATCTTGAAATAAAAGGTTAGTGGGCCTATGTAGATTGATGGCTAATATTTATCTATACAGTTGATCTAACGGTATGAGATCGATAGAGACTTTTAAAAGGAACAAGGACATGACAAGTGTCATGCTTGCAAGAGTCAATGAGTCAAAACACTAAGATCTAAACCATATTAACTTGAGCATAGATGATTGGTAGTTTGAGATCAATGTGAAAAATTCAAAGGTTCTGGAACAAGCAAAGAGCTACCAAGTGGCACAAAAACATTTGATCTAGGAATATAAAGAGCATAGAGGCCCCATAGAGCTACCAAGTGGCATGCTCATGTTCTATCATGTGTAATATCAAATGGTATGATTTGATAGTGGATTTTTTCAAAGATCTAGACTCAATCAGGTTTGACATGTGTCTTGGGACAACAGTCACATTTTTAAAGATAACAAATAAGACCACATGGATAGAATATGTAGATCTTCAAACACTTGAGATATATTTAAAAATAGACATTGGGTCTCACAGTTAATCTAGAATATGAACATGCATGTCTTAGAACTAATTTGGTTAGTGAATATGAAATTAAATATCAATCAATAGAATAAGAGAAGGTTGTAGTTACATGGCATCTTAAAGGTAAATTAAGTGAACACTATCAAATCTTTCTAAAGTAGGACCCTGTAAATCATTCCAAAGATATATTCTATAAAGGCATGGGTGACATGTAATGCATATTTTAGTTAGATTGGTCACAACTAAAAATAGTGTCACTGGTTCTAAAACATTGGTAAAGCAGTAATTATCTTGGACATATGTCTGAGATCCATTTGAAAATGCATAATCGGAAAGATCAACATATTGTTCTCATAAGCTATGAAGGGCTATGACTTTTGTGCATGAATAATTTTATAAATGGTGCATATATTTTGAAGTTTTCATGTAGTTTGAGTTATAATTATAAAAAGTGCCTTTATACACATGCACATGTTGCATAGCTTTTAAAAAGGCCATTTTAAACTGATAACTACAATTGGATCCTTATACGGTTTTGAACCATAGTTAGAACTCATGTTCTAACTATCACATGTAATGACCTTGCATGAACTTGGAGGATGAGGTGACCCCTTCTTAAATTCTATATAAAAAATTATAATCTAATTTTGATATTGGTTAGATAATTTTGAATATAGGAGTAACATCAATTTTGATCATCAATAAATGTGTTTATGTATTTTCTTTCCAATTTATATGTAATTAGCCATTACTTCCTTTGGTTGTATGTTTCAATAATATTTAGTTTTTAATAGTTACAAATGGATTCTTGATTATTTTGATTGATGTACTAATTTATAATAGTGAAATAGTTATTGAGAGATTAGTAAAATATATTGGTTAAGATAGTCAAGTTGTTTGATTCATAATTCTAAATATGTACTAGTGCTTTTTTGATGTAGTTTTCTATGTGTGTGACAAATCTACCTTAGATACTTCACTAGCCTGAGCCATAATTTCTTGAGTGAGATTGTGCAATAATTACCCTAAAAGTAAAAACCTTTGTTTAAGGCCTATGAATTTCCAACATCATTATCTCCTTAGACTTCTTAACCATGTTTGACTGTGTGTGTACAATTGCTAATAACAACAAGCATAGGTTCATAGAGATTTTTTTTTACCTTACCCTTCCCTCCTTTTTGAGTTTTTTTTGAGATCTACCCAATTTAGATTAGAATCCAACCATCTATCCAACTCACATAGAAATTCACTACCTTTTAGGGACCACACCTCTGTCAACAACCTATATACCCTACCATCTATTCCAATAATAGGTTGTTAAAGATTACATATCTACAACTCATGCCCTATAGTGGATTTTACCTCCATTAAGATCCTAAAACATTATAGGCTACCTCATTGACTGTGGTTGCATAAAACATGCACCAATAGTTTCACTAGTGCTAGAAGGGCCAACACCCTTGATAATAGTAGTTATCTTTTGCATAAGTTGCATTAGAGTTACCTAAGAGAGTGACCAGATCTAATTCTTAGGCTATTTTTATAGTCTCACCCTTGAAAAACCATAGGAGATCTAAAACTATGCCAATAGTCCCAGTTCATAACAATCCACCTCACCCAATAGGGAACCCCTTACCTATAAGGAAACCTTTACCTATTAATCAACCAATGGATCAACCTTGGTTAGTTGGATCTACTATTTCCATCCTAGGAGATGTGCATGATTTACTTAAGAATCCTAAGAAGTATCTACCATCCTTTTCTCCTTTAAGAGTAAGGACAATAGAGGAACACATCAAATTTTTCAAATTTGCTTTGAGATTAATAAATGTTATTATTGAAGATGTTACATGTAGATTATTCCCTTTTAATTTAATGGGCATTGCTTATGATTTGTATTTAAATCTAACAAATAACTCCATCACCTCTTTGGATGAGTGTTAAGCTACTTTTCTTGCATAATTTGGATAAGTTACCAATCCTAGCATAATATATTAGCTCTTCACTAGTATGAAGAGAGAGCCTAATGAGCCTATCTAGGCTTTCAATTTAATGTTTTAAAAAATGTACAACTAGTTAACCCCAAGGTACAAACCAAAAGAAGTGTTAGCATTAGAGATGTACAAAAATGCACTTGATCTGATTATCATGGTGTTCCTAATGAGAGATGATAAAACTAACAATTTATCATGGGCATTTAAGGAAGCCATTAATATTGATAGATATCTCAATCCTTAGGTACCCACTATGTCCAACATCCACAATGGCTTTCCCACATTGAATCTAATTCCACATGCAAGGCAAAATGTTTAGTGTTCAATAAAAAATAGATATATATGCTACCTTCCATGACACAAATGATGTAGCCAAACTACGTATTCTTAAAAAATCATACACAAGGTAATAGCCACCAATAAAATCAATAATTGACAATGTCTCATGTTGTTATATTACAAGGCACTAACTCTACAAAGGTAGAACTAGATTCTATTTAGAATATGGTTCAAAATTTGAGTAATGATTTCTTAAATATACAAAGGAGGATGGGTAATGCCAATGGCCCAACTAGTAATCAAAATGTTGTATTTTAGAGATATACTAACCATTCAATAGGCCTATGAATAATATGAAGTAGCCTAACAAGCTCCTAAAGATCAACATAGTAGAAATGGCTCTTCCCAATTAGTGTAAAATTCACAATACTTCCAATTATGGTGAGCTTAACTATGTTGAATTTTGTGCAACATTAAAAATATTTAAATGAGAGGTTGTTAGACAAGATCAAATGTATAATCCACCCAAGGATCATTTGGATCTTGGCTCTTCTATTACTACCATGTTCTTTAAAACTTATGAGTTTCATTTTCTAGGTGAAGATAAAAATGAGTTGAAATACAACATATATGAATTTCATGCTTTGCATCAATTCTAAAAATGTGACTAAAATCTAAGGAATAAGTAGCCACTCACAACGTCAACTCCTCCAAATACTACTACAATTTTGCCTAATCCTAAAGTTGACAATAATCCACTTCCTCTAAGAGGAAGCGATCAGCCTCACACTAAGGTAGAACATAACAAGGGAGGAAAATTTTCAAAGACATGAAGAAGATCAAAGAAAATATAACTCTTCATTAGTTAGCTCAAATTACTAAAAAAAAGGAGTTTCTCTATAATTCTATTACTAGGAAGACATCTAAGGAGAAAACAAAAGAATCTATAGACAAATCAAAATCATTTAACACTAATTTTATATAAAATAGAAAGCTAAAAGTTCTACCATTTTTATCACTATCAGGGCATTTGGTAAGAATATTCATAATTGTTTAGTTTATTTTGGAGATTCTAAAACTATCATGCCTAATTTTATATGTCAAAATCTTGGTTTTATGCCAAGGCCTTCATAGAGTATAGTTTCACAATCAGACAGGATAGTAGTCCATGTATTTTATGAACTGAGGGACATGTATATACAATTAACCTATGAACTACATGTTTACATGACCATTGATATCTTGTTGGTGGACATACTTGAAGTCTAAGGTATGTTTCTAAGTAGAGACTAGTCTAAAGCACTCAATGGATATCTCGTATATGGATGCCATGGAGAGGAGTTGTAAAACAAATTATAATTGATAGAGGATTGAGAATGAAGTATCCCATCATGGAATATAATGTCAAGAATGAAGAGGTAAATCATGAGTTTCCTAGCCTTGGTATTTATACATTTACTACTCAAAATTAATTACAAAATATAGAACCTAAAGGTTCCACGTAGCTATGGACTTTACACTTTGATGGTTCTAGATCCAAGTAAGGATCAAGCATGGGAATCAAGTTGATTAATCCACAAGGTAAAACATTCTTGATAGCATATAGATTGTAATTTATATGCACTAACAATAGAGATGAGTATAAGGCTCTAATTTTGGGATTACAATTTTCACTTAAGAATAATGTATAGCAAGTATTAGTATTTGGTGACTCAGAGTTTGTAGTTAACCAAGTTAGAAAAAAATAGCAATGAAAGTTATCTTATTTGAGAAGGTATAGGCATAGATCATGGGACTTGATCAAAGTATTCAAAGATTTCAACATAGTAGCCCTTCTTAGAGAGAAAAATAAAGAGTCAGACTCATTAGATATTGTTGTTACTAATTTTGAGCCATTATAAGAATCTAAGGTAAAAAGGTTCTCTATTAAATTGGTACCATGTCCTTATGTTCTAGATAGTGTAGAAAATTTCTAGGTCTTTGATGGTGACCAATAGATTATCTATTTTTTAACTAATACAAGGGAATTCAAGTCCTAAATCATCAATGATAAGGACATTAATCACCTCTATCAAAAGTAATCAGACAAAGAAGTCATTCTCCATCTTAAAGAGAATTGAATTCTAGTTAGGTTGGTCTCTTTAGAGAGACCATTTGACATATACCCTCAATCTCAACAACTCAGATAGCCCAAGGTCAATGAATCAAACCTAAAAATATAAAATCTAGGAGATGAGCCCACATTATTCTAATATTTGTCTCATCTACACCCCATAAAAGAGATAACGAGTGAAGGATCTAATCACTCGATATAGGGTCTTCATTGCTTGGACATATGAAGATATGAAATTGTATGCCCTATAGGTCATTACTCATATGATTCCCTTGAATCTAGATCATAATTCATTTAGATAGAGGAAAATACTGGTCAATCATATTCTATATTCTCTTATTTAGAGAGAAGTAGAGAAGTTATTAAGTGAAAAAATCATCTTTTCAGTAAGACATTCTACCTAGGTGGCCAATTTAGTCCCAATAAGAAAGAATAATGGTGAGATTAGATTAAGTGTGGATCTTAGGAACCTGAATAAAGATTATAAAAAGGGATAATTATCACCTATTTTCTTTGGATGAGGTGATATAAATAGTAAGTTATTTTGAAATGATGTCCATTTTGAATGGATTTTCATGCTATAATCAAGTACTGGTGCAATATGAGGATAGAATGAAGATGGGATTCACTATGAAATGGATAACTTATGCATATAAAAGGATTCCATTTGTCCTAATAAACATGAAATGAACCTTCCAATTTGTTATAGATAATGCATTCAAAGGACTGACAGGAAAATGCATAATCATCTACATGGATGATCTTACAGTATTTGTAAAGAATAGGAAAGACCACACAAGTCATTTACAGTCCATATTCAAGAGATGCAAAAGGTTTAGGGTTTCATTAAACCCAAATAAGATCATATTTAGAGTGATTAAAGGTAATATTTTAGGGCACATCATCACCAAGGATGGGATCACCGTTGATCCAAATAGAATTTATGTAATTTTAAAAATTTAGCCACCAAATAGCAAAAATGAGATTAAATCATTCTTGAAAAAAAAAATTGTAAGGAAGTTCATCTTAGGATTTGTATAAATCATTAAACCTTGAAATACCATGCTCAAGTAGGATGTCAAAATAGAGTGGATAGTAGAAGCCCAAAATTCCCTCTAGGACATTAAAGATGTAATATCACAAGCTTCAGTATTGATTAGTCTAGATTTCAAAAAAGATTTCTACTTATACTCATTTGCTTCAAAGAATTTGATTGTGGTTGTCATCATGTATAATAAGGATAAGACCAAGCATCTAATTGAGTTTATGAGCACAAATCTAAAGGATGCAAAAATCAAGTACTCTATGATTGAAAAGCAAAGTTTTGCTCTTGACAAGGCAATAAAGAATTTTTAGCATTAAATTTTAAGGAATAAAACCATTGATATTGTGCATGATCCTATGTTCAAGATCACCCTATCATAGAATGGGATAGGATAACATCAAGGCAAATGGATGGCCATGCTACAAGAATTTAACATAGAGATCAAACTTCAAAAGATCATTTAGGGCCAAGGCATTATTCAACTTATGACTGAACCTAATCCTTGTATCACTATTGAAGAGGTATGTGTAGCTCAAGTATCTAAAGGAGAATGGTATACTAATATAATATAGTATTTACTTATAGGAACTTGTTCCCTAGAGCTTAATAGAGAAAAAAGGAGAACTTTAAGGCTCAAAGATAATCATTACATGATCAAGAAGGGAATCCTCTATAGAAGAAACTATGAATGTATTTATCTCATATGTGTATCTATAGAGGAAGCTAAAGAAATTTTAGAGAAATTGCATTAGAAGATAGGCAATGATCACCTATCTGGGAATACCACAACCCATAAGATCTTAATAATGGGATACTATTTCCCAACCATATTTAAGGATTCTCATACTCATGTTAGAACATTCCATAAATGCCAAATTTTAGCTAAGAGGTACGTACATGCAATAATGCCTTTACTTCCAATTTTTGAAGTAAGGCCATTTGCGTAGTGGGGTTTAGACTTTATTGGTGTCATCAACCCAAACTCCTTAATAGGCCATAAAATCATGATTACTACCACAAAATACTATACTAGATAGACCAAATCCATAGCCATAAAGCATAAGATATGATTTAGTTCTTAGAGAAACACATAACAACTAGATTTAGCATGCTCATTTATTTTATTTGTGACAATGGATCGGCTTTAATATTAGTATAATTTACTAAGTGGGCACATGAAAACCAAATATTATTAAGTTAGCTTCTAACCATTACCCTTAGGGAAATAGACTGGCAGAATCAATGAATAAAAATATGATAGATGTAATTAAGAAATCAATAGGGGATAAGCCCAGGGATTGGCATAACTTATTTAAGTATGCTCTTTGTGATAATAGAATAAGAAATAAGAGCTTAAATCTTCACCCTATATATTGGTTTATGGATGCAAGCATGTATTCTCAATTATGTTGAAGTTACCCACTTATCAGTTCATGTAGCATTATATGGATCCATGTGATGAAATAAAGTCAAGATTATTGGACATAATAAAACTGGAAGATTCAAGGAATGAGGCCTTATGAACATTTAGCAATGTGGTCAAGAGGTGGTTTGATAAGAGAGAAAAATTCAAAGTATTTAGTATTTTAGATCTAGTGTTACTTTGGGATAAATCCCATGAGAAGAAAGGATAGCATGACAAGTTTTCCCCACTATGGATTGGACCATACCATATTTCAAAGATCATGGGAAATAATGCATTTCTTTTGAAGGACCTATAAATCAATGAGCTCACATATCCAATCAATGGATATTTCTTAAAGCACCACTTCAGGGTTGTGACATCTACTGATGTTACTAAGTAACAAGGGACATATGAGTGTAGACGTAGAATTAGATTATTTTCCTACTTTCTAGATTAAACTTTCCTTCTTTTAGTATTTTTCTTTCATATATTATATTTCATGCTTTCTAGATTACATTTCAGTGTTTTCTTAGTTAAGTTCCTTGCTTTCTTAGATTACTTATTCTTTGCTTTCTCTGATGATTAGAATTATGTTTATTCTAACTATAACTAAGCTAAAAATCCAAACCAACTGAGCTTATGAATTACAGAAAAGGCAAAAATTAAATTCTTGAGACTTTGGGACTAGTTTGCAAATTAGGTGTATTTATGTATTTTTGAGTCTTCAAGATGAAGGTAGGTAATCATGGATTATTCTAGATGGTGTCACAATTGAATACTTTTACTAGGCATGTGAAAGTCGTTCTTAGATTACTTCATAAAAATTTAGAAAGTTTTCTTAATTTATTGGATCAAATGCACTTATCACATTAAATACTTGTTGAAAATGACAATTTTGGGTATAGATGTGGCTGATAGGGACATTCAAGTAATTATTTATTTTATAATTATACCAACTCACTGGGGTTCTAGCTCTTTTCTTTTCCATTCAAGAACAAAAGAAGAAAGAACCAATGAGTTCAAAAGAGTAAAATAAAATTTAAAGAAAATCAAAAGGCTCACATGATGAAATAAATTCAATGTATTATGCGTCATGATTAAAATAAAATAATGGAAAGAGAAAAATAGGAGCCCAAGTTATCTCTAGTAGGGCTGTGGATGCATGGATGGTAGTAGAGAAATGCTTGATCTTACCTTGATTTCATGAGCTTTAAGAGATACTATAATGAAACCTATAGCCTCATCAAATCCTTTGAAAAACTCATCATATCAAGGGTTAAATAAACTACATGATTGACACACACATATCCAATAAATTATAAGGCAAGTATGTTGTGTGAATGAACATAGGAGTCTCTTTCATGTTTCTAATTTTAGTACTTTTTTGGCACACTTCTTGATTTATTTAAGGATCACTAACAAAAGTTATATGTTCTTGAATACTCAAGAGTATTCTCCTTGTAAGTCACCATTTTTTGTATCCAACATCTCATTTTTATTTAAAGAGAAATGGGGACCCACTTTGTTTAGTTTGCAACCTTGATTTTGAACCTCTCTTCTATATGTTTATGCAGATTCTAGGAAAAGACTAACTATTGACCTTTCATACTTTATAAATATGGAATTGGTGGTATGTTTATAATTTTTTTAGGCTTATTCTATCAAAATTAATTCCTTTAGGTCTTTTTTCCAACTTATTTTTATTGGACTTATCTTTATTGAACATTTCCCCAAAGCATTTGGTCTTTGTCAGGGTTTTTGTTTGAGCTTTTTTCCATGGACTTATCTTTGTTGAAGACATTCTTATGGACATTTTATTTAAAATAATTCCCCTGATGGAATTGGGATTGTGGTATTTTTTCCATGGGTATTTTTCTCAATCAAATAGACCTACCCTTCAGCCTTTTTGGAATAACCATTCGAGTTTTTTGTCAAGGGAATTTTTCCCTATGAATTAGATCCTTTGGAATTTTTTTCATGGGTATTTTTCTCAATGAAATAGACCTACCCTTCACACAATTTTGTCAAAATAGACCCTTAGGGCACATACCCTTTGGACTTTTTAAACATATCTTTTAAAAAATTTAAACATACCTTTCAAAAATTTTGTTATAGCAAGATTTTTGCCCAATGAAATAGGTCTTGAAGATAATTGCCTCAAACATTTTGTCTAAAATAATTTCCCTGATGATACATGTTAAGGGCTTTGAACTATAGACATTTTATCTAATACAATTGGTCTACAATATACATACTACAAACAAAAAGCCAAAAATAATTTCCCTACACAAAAGAACCAGAATATCCTATGGTAGATCAAAAGGCCTAAGTTATATATATGCTAAGTCCTCTTTTCATTTATGATTATAGAGTAGAGTGAACTAGGAAATGATAAGTGTCCATATTTTAGGGAGTTAAATCAATTTAATGATCACATGGGCATCTTTAATGGTTGTGAAAATGTTAAATTTAGGCTCAGCAATTAAAAGACATAGGTTTAAATTCTAACGATCATATGGATATCTTTGATGGTCGTATGAATGTCAAATTTAAGATCAATAATAAAATGATAGGGAATTAAATTTTGAAAGTTGCATGGATGTCATTGATGATCACAAAGACATCATTGAAGATCATGTGAATGTTAAATTTAATCTTGAAATCAAATGTTAGTGGGCCCATGTAGATTGAAGATCAGTGTTTATCCATATAATTGATCAAATGGTGCAAGATCGATAGAGACTTTTAAAAAGAATGAGGATGTGATAAGTGTCAAGCTTTTAGGATTTAATGAGTCAAAGCACTAAGATATATGAACTATGTAAACTTAAGCACATATGATCGATGGTGTGAGATCAATGTATAAAATTCAAAGGTCTCAGAACAAGTGAGGATCTACCAAGTGGCACAAAAACATTTTATCTAGGAATATAAAGAGCATAGAGGCCCTACAGAGTTACCAAGTGGCATGCTCACATTCCATCATGTGGAATATCAAATGGTGTGAGTTGATAGTGTATTTTTTCAAATATCTAAACTCAATTAGGTTTGACACGTGTCTTAGGACAATAATCACATTTCAAAAGATAGAAAACAAGACTAAATGGATAGAATATGTAGATCTTTGGATACATGAGCTATATTTAACTACAAACATTGGGTCGCATAGTTAAGCTAGAATATGAACATGCTTATCTTAGAACTAATCTAGTTAGTGAATTTCAAAGTGAAGACTTGGTAATAGAATAAGAGAAGGTTGTAGTTACATGTCATCTCAAAGGTAAATTAAGTGAAAACTATCAAATCTTTCAAGATAAGGACCCTAAAAATCATTCCAAAGAGATATTATATAAAGCAATGGGCAACATGAAATACATAGTTCAATTAGATTGGTCACAACTAATAATAGTGTCATTGGTTCTAGAACATTGATAAAGTGGTACTTGTCTTGGACATATGTCTGAGATCCATTTGAAAATGGATAATCTAAAATATCAATATAATGATTTCATAAGCTATGAAAGGCTAAATTTTTGCATGAATAATTTTTAAATCATGTATATATTTTGAATTTTTCACATAGTTTGAGATATAATTGTAAAAAGTGCCTTTATACACATGCACATGTTGCATAGCTTTTTCAAAGGCTATTTTAAACTAATAACTGTAATTGGATCCTTATACAATTTTGAACCAAAGTTAGAAATCATGTTCTAACTCTCACATGTAATAACCTTGCATGAACTTGGAGGATGAGGTGACCACTTCTCCAAGTCTATATAAATAATTTTAATCCAATTTAGATTTTAGTCAAATAATTTTGAATACAGGAGCAACATCAATTTTGATCGTTATCAAATGTGTTTATGTATTTTCTTTCCAATTTTTATGTAATTAATGATTACTTGATTTGGTTGTATGTTTCAATAATTTTTAGTGTGCAATAGCTATGAATAGATTATTTATTATTTTGATTGATGTACTAATTTGTAGAAGTGAAATAGCTATTGAGAGATTAGTAAAATATATTGGTTAAGATAGTCAATTTGATTGATTCATAATTTTGAATGTGTATTAATTCTCTATTTGATGTAGTTTTTTGTGTGTGCCAAAGATACCTTAGATACTTCACTAGCTCAATCCATAATCTTTTGAGTAAGAGTGTGAAATAGCTACCCTAAAAGGAGTAACCTTTGTCTAATTCCTATGAATTTCCTACATCATTATCTCCTTATACTTTTTAACCATGTCTGATTGTGTGTGTGTAATTGCTACTAGTAATAGGCATAGGTTGTACGATCAAAGGTATGTTTAGAAACCAACCAAGGAAGTAGTTCCTAAAAACCACATAGCTTTCTTTTTTGCCTTACCCTTCCCTCCTTTTTTATTTTTTTTAGATCTGCTCACTTTAGATTAAAATCCAACCATCCATCCAACTCACATAGAAATTCACTACATTTTGGGGACCACACCTCCATCAGAAAACCTTGTCAACAACCTACATGCCCTACCATCTATTCCATCAATAGGTTTTCAAAGATTACATACATGTAACTCATGCCCTGGAGTGGATTTTACCTCCATAAATATTCTAAAATGTTAGAGTCTACCTCATTGACTATGGTGTACATAAAATATGCATCAATAAATGCCAACATCAATGTAAAAAAAGTAACAATCCATTCTCATATAAAAATGGAAAACATGAAATTATTAATGGTAAAAACACCTATGAAATATAAATAACAATCCATACTCAATCAAAAGATTGAAAAATGTTGTAAAAAACATGAAAGTGATAAACATGATGGAATAGTCCACCAACAAGGATAAACAAAAAATGGAAGGTTTGAAAACCTAACTAATAAAATTATTATAAATATAAGGTAATGACCAAGATAATTTCTCATAACACCTCAAGGATGTAGGTTCTAATCTAAAATGGATAAACTAAAACTACCATATTGCTACCATGTTATAAAGAGATGGAGAATAGGAAGTATAGAAAATGGGGAAAATATTTACAAACAAACATGTCTATCAAGGGTGAAATTAAATGGGTGGTGGGGGAAAGAGGGAGGAACTAAGGTAAAAACATAATATTTACTAGAGCCAAGAAACTTGGATCAAGTTGGCAAGGCTAAGAGACTTTTGACAGTAATGGCCCTAGAGAACCTTACCTAGAAACATAATTTTGGGATAACTAATGAAGCATAAATGTCATACCATGAATGATATATGAATGAAAATAAAATAGATCCTACCTTCCTACAATGTGTTCTCCTATCCTTAGGACACCTTATAGAGTCATCAATTTACTACAAAGATTAGATACTTGTGCGTGCAAATATGTGGCATGAAAAGATATAATGATATAAGATACCTCCTACCCTATTCTAATATACTAACACATCCTAATAGACCTTGAATCTATAATGATCCCAACTATGGAGTTTGATATTTAATTAGGATAGGATATGTGCCTAATAAAGATCACATATTTTGGTGTGATATGAGTTTTAAGAGTGTGTTTGCCTTTATTTTATTTTTCTTATATGATGTGGATTTTTAAAAAAATTGTATTTTTTTATTCTTCTTCCATATGGATTCAAAAAACCAATCATGGGTTTTAAAAGTGACTATCAGAAGCAAGATTACATTTGGTGACTAGAAAAGTGAACCTAAAGACTATGGTGTCTGAGATTCCTAGCTTACTTATGAAAAAAGAGTGTAATATCAAAACTGATATTGGTGGGCCCAAAGTGATGTGAAATAGGGGTAATGATTGAGATAAAAATATAATTATTGGCTTTCCCCAAATTATAAAATTAAAAGTATGAATGAAGATGGTACAATGATAGGTAGGCATGAATCATCATCATAATAAATAGTATATGTGAATATAGGCATGAGGATAGACTAATATATTTTTACCACAAATAATATTACTGATTATAAGTGTAGTAAGTCACTACCCTCAATATTTTCCTTATCTTTTGAGGAAGACACCTAGCTAAGGTTGGGAGAAAAAGCAATCTGCAAAAATATTGAGATGATGAGCATTTATAAGGAATGCCTAGTCCTATTTTAGGTGTTACAATTTAACTCATAAACTAAAGAGCCAATAAGTGTAAGTAGAGGAAAAATACTGAAGGACCAAAGAGATGAACTAAGGCTAATGTGTAAAAAGAGAAACCTAGAGGTGTTTAAAGAAGTGAAGTTGATGTTATGTTGTAAAAAATAAATTCTATGTAAAACTTGAAATAAATGTTAGCTCCATAGTGATTATATAATCATGCAACTAAAATGTAATATAAATGAAAAGAGTAATATATAAATTAAAAATAAAACCATGATACTAAGCAAAGTACTTCAAAAATTGAGCATTGGTTGGTTATTTAAAGATGTGTCTGGTATGGCTTTGTAATCTATAAGTACTAGGTCTAATAATTTATTTGACTAAGGACCCCACCATTTTTGGGTGTATTGTCCTTATTTATCATGGGTGTAATTGATATTTAGTACTAATTTGATAAAATTTAAAGTACATACTTTAAGTCTTTTTTATGTTTTTTAATTATTTGAATTTTATATTGGTGATTATGATGGAGAGCATGAATGTGTTGCTCATCAATAAAATATATGGCTGGAATATAAGATTCATAAATCTCTTCAATAGGTATGATTCCATGAAGAGATATTTTTAAGGAAGGTAACTCAACTTATAAAGGTAAGATAGCTTCAAAGCCATATAATAAAGAGAAAAAAGTTTCCCCAATGGTAGTACAAATATTAATGTGATAAGCCCAAATGCTAAGTAAAGCTCAAGGTGTTATTTATAATGAGAGTCTATAATATTATTTTTTAAGACTTTTTTAAGTATTTTTTTAGTGGATTCATCTTTACCATTACATTGAGGGTGATAGGGTGTGTAAAATTCATGTGTAATTTTAAATTTTTTACATAATTGTTTCATGTCTTTATTTTTGAATTTCCCACCATTGTCATAGATTATGGTGTGAGGAATTATAAAATGACATATGATTTTATTATGAATGAATTTGGATATAGTGACACTAGTAAAATTTACAAGGGTTATAGCTTCAACTCACTTGGTAAATTATTTGGTGTAAATAATGATGAAGACATAGTCATCCCATGATTTATGTAATCTTCTAATGAGATCTAATCCCCACATAAAAAATGTCCAAGGAAACTCCATGTTTTAAAGATTAGTGAGAGGAGAGTGAATTATATTATCATGAAATTGGAAAGTATGACACTTTTTATTGAATTTGATGGCATCTTTTTTAATATTAGGCCAAAAATATCTCATGCATAGATATTTATGGGTTAGAGTGTGTCTCCTACAGTGACCATCATAAATTACCCCATGTGCTTTCTAAAAGAGATAAGTAAATTCATCTTTAGTAATATAATAGAGTAGGGTAACTTTGGCATTAAGATTATAAAGTATTTCATATCTATGTATGTATTTTCAAGCTTACTTGTGAAGTTGGGTCTTTTCTCAAGAGTTAGTCTCTATAGGATAAGTATGATGCTAAATAAATTAGATGATTTATTTGTACCATGATATTTTTCTATAAATGATTACCTTGATGTGGTAAATAAGAGAATCATCCTTTTATTCTATACTATAAGGTGAATTCCTCATGTGAATAAAAAATTTGAATCATGAAGTGTTTGATAAGGAAAAAATAATCTAACAAAGTAAGAGAATTAGTGATAGCATTTTGTTCTCATGGGATTTATTCAATATTAAAAGATGTAAATTATCTATAAATAGTGGAGATAAGTTGATGGAATTTGATAATATTTTCACTTTTGTATTAATATTTGCCACTAAATTTATGACATATATTTTATGAATCTCCTAAGACATGTAAGTATGGGATGTCTAAGTCGATGGTTTCTTGCATCCCTACAATGAGGGATTCATAGTCAACCATGTTATTTGTGACTTCAAAGTTAAATAAAAAATCCAAAGGAATTTTTTCACCATGAATATCATCTAAGACACAACCTACCCTAGTTCCTTGAATACTTTTATCTCCATCGAAGTGAAGTGTCCTCATGCAATTTGATTATAACTTTAGGTAGTTATTTTATGATGAATTTGGTTTTAGGTTTGGAAATTAAAATTTCAAGATGTTTGAGGGTTTATGCCTCAATATCATTTGTAAAATTTAATTGGTCTTTAGTAGATATAGCTTGATTAATACCTTAAAGGAAAAGGATTTCTTTGTTAGGAAGAGTGTCATGAAGGTGATTAGTTACTAGTGTATGTGTGGTAGTTAATTGATCAATGATCACTTGGAATTTGACTAATTTTTGTGTAAAAATTACTAAGTAAAATTCCATTAAGATTACCATACATTTTCCAATTCTATCTCCAGGTAAGAAAGCTTTGGATAATAAGTGATAAAGAGGGTTAGAATGGACAATGACATAATTGGTATAATAAATCATATAGTGCCAAAGATTTTAGGATGTGAATTAGATGAAAATATAGTCACATTCCGCTTTTGTGTAATGGGTCTCATTATCAGGGCATGATTGATGTAGTAAATGGCATATTCTCTTTCAAATTCATCTTGTTGATAAAGTGTTGCACTAATTGATATGGGACTAGATGAGGTGTATAATATGGGTGGGAAATCATTGGAAGGTGGTTAAATAGAAGGATAATTAATTATTTATTTATTCATTCGATCAAATTTTTTTTGACATGTGTTTCAAGAGCAATAAATTTCTTGAGGAGTAAATTTATCAAATAGATATGGTAAGCCATCTTGGGTATGAATCATTAGATTTCCCCAAATTTACCAAGAGGTATGAGTGTATAAAATATATTTAGGAATAGGAATGTTAATTATAACCTTTATTTTATTGGGATTGACATCAATCTTGTGTAGGGAAACTATAAATCCTAAGAGTTTTTTGGGAGTGACACCAAAAACATACTTGTGAGGAATGAGTCAAAATTTATAGTTTATGAGTCAATCAAAGATGATATCAAGATCATGAATTTGGGTTTCAAGGTGTTTATATTGAGTAATAAGACAATATACATAAGTTTCAACAATTTTATGGATGACATCATGAAATTTATGGGTCATTACACATTGGTAAATAGTGCTAACATTTCTAAGGCCAAAAGGCATCTTAACAAAGAGATAGGTTCCCCATCAATGGTGAAAATGATTCTATGTTGATCTTTGGAGAGATGTGTATCTAAAAATATCCCAATAAACCATCCATGGGAGATATCATCTCATATCCCATTGTATAATAAATAATGGTATCAGTTTATACTAAAAGAAAGTTATCTTTAGGAATGCTAAGTTGAGATTACAAAATTTGATACAGATGTGAATGACCACAGTGAATTTTTTCATGAGTGGGAATAATGTTTGATATCTATTTTTTTATCTATAGGTTTTATGAACTTATAATCTCATATCTTGATGATTTCCTTATGACATAGTGTATAAATTTTGGGATGAAATTTTTGTTGTTTTTGATGCACTAGTTTTGTATCAGGATAGGTGATGATTTTATGGAAAATTATGTTAGGGTCAATATTAGGCATGTCTTAATATGACCAAACTAATGATATTTTTCTAAGAAGAGTATATAGTTATCTTTTTTGGGGGATGAAGTTCAGTAGAGATAAGAATGCATCTAAGAGAGCTAGTGGTGTCATTATTAATTGCAATAGTTTCCTCAATAAGCATGGCATTTTGATCTTGGAAATGAAATGGACCCCAAGGAAGCTTAAAAATAGGACATGTGTTGGGATATATGTTAGAAATAAAATTATTGAAGAAAAGAAATTTTTTATTATAAATTTCTACGCTTGTGATGTTGGCAAGGAAGTTGAGGCTCTCTAGAATGGAGTAATTCTAAGATAGAATCATCACTGGGAAGTGTGCATAAAGGTCCATAGTATTTAACATATACTTAAAGATATAAAATTTGATTACCTTTTTTATCAACTTCATAATATATTTATCTTAAAGTTATATCTTTTGCATCTAAGGTAATTGTTGTCATTCAAAACATGCACCTACGGATGCTCTATGGTGTGGGGAAGCTTTGTGGTGGGGCACTAAGTACAAATGCTTTACATGGGGCATAAGATTCTAAGGAACTATTAATGGAAGTATTATCATGTTTCTATGTGCACAAACATTGATTATCTTATCACAACAATGAGAACATCCCCAAGGTGTGGGACCCTTGTGTTCTTTGGTATGAGCCTCTAGATTAGAATGAATTATTTTTATTATAAGTGCATCTAGTTTAAGACCAGTGTGTAGGATTAAAGAGTATAAAGGTAAACTATCACTAATTTAAATCTAGGATCATTCAGAAGAAAAATAAGGGAGAAGGTGAGAGATGCTGAAAGTAAAAGGTGATGCACCTAGAATAGAGTGAATACTCTTACTACCACAAACACAAGGCAAAATATTGAGAACAAGACAATATCACACAAATTCTACCAAGTCACTCTACATGCATAATTATTTTGTATAGATGCATGGGAAAAGAATGTAACATTGAGAGGGATGAAGGTTATCCACAAACAAAGCCTATGTAGACCCTGGTGCACACAAGATACGACTTGCAAGTGAGTTTTGAGTTCAATGAAGAGGTGTTAGGGATGAATGATAAATGAGAGGGGAAAACATTACCCACAGATAGAAATCAACAAACATAAATAGCATGTAGATCATTAGAATAATAAGAGGTAAACTTAATTCTTATTAACATGTAAAGTCTAGCCAATACAAGTGCTCGTGAAGGGCAATTTCAGCAATGTAAGGTTGCTAAAATGTGTCAACCCTTTTATAGTGAAAGAACCAATATTTTATAGTATATTAAGTTAGTTTTACAATTAATTCACCACTTTTGGTGGTATATATATCATTAAATTCTTTGCAGCACTATGGCTATGCTTCTTAAAGTCTATTTGGTGATTGGATTTGGGTTTGGTGGAAATATCACTTATAGATCCATGTGCATCAAGGAATGAAAGATCTCCTTGATAGAGTTAGAGAGTGATATGCACTCAAGTCCAAAAGTTTGATAGCCACTTATGTATTTACTTTTTTTTAAGATGCCTCAATTTCTTATCAGCTACATTCAACTACTTTCTTTATATTTAGTAGCTACTTGACATGTGGCACTTCCTAACTAGTCTTAGATGTGGCACTATAGGGATATGTATCACCTTGGTGGGATTTCAAAGGATTCTCTTGGATTTTTAGGCAAGATCAATGTAGACATGACACATGAAAGACTAGTGCTTGTCTTAGGTAACAAATAATTTATTTATGTCGAATGAGCTCCAGGCCACTATGTGGTAATGGAAAAAATAAGGTTGCATCTTGTGTAATGAAAGGGAAAAAAATAGGATCCTATGTATGAGCACAAAAATAAATTAGATAGGTATAGATAGGTCCTTGAATAAGATTGTTCATAAAAGCTAAAGGTCTTCAATGCATTCTTTGCAACTTATAGCTACTCCTCACACATTTCCTTTACTTTGTCCTTTTAGAACTCAAGGGTCCTACATCCTTAAACATGTGCACCTTTTCACCTACATGTCATAAAATCATGTGCACAAGTATGCATAAAGAACATTTAGTGAGCATGAACCATCCTCCTACTCCTTCATAGACATGTACCTCTATCTCAAGCTTAAGCATAAATGGGAAGCACCTGCAGACCTTTTTTTGAAGTGCTTAGGTCATCGTAGGTGTATTATCTCTATGCAAGCCTTGGGAAGCCTTGTGCCAACTAGGGAGTGATTTAGAAAGTCAATAGTAATGTCAAGATGGGAAGTATAAGTTTTGTAATTTGACTATTCAGTATTAGTCTAGATAATATAATCTAGTTCAGTATATTTGGAATGGACTCTATCAATCTATTCAATACAATAAGTAAAAATATTAATAGTGGTGATAAGATTAGACTAATCAATGTAATGTATTTTTGGTGATGATTTAAAATAAACTATATATAATAAGTGGTTAATGAAGTTATAAGATGAAGGTTGGCTTGTATCAAGATGGCCAATATAGGCTAAAATTTGGGGGTTAGACAAAATAGTATCGAGTTATTTGATATTATGGGGAGTATATAGGGTTAGTATAGTAGTATTAAGGTGTTCAATGTCATCAAATTGATAGGTAGGGGAAAAATATCATATAACCCATGGTGTATCTATCAAGGGTGGATTAACACAAAGGAAATGAACTTCATGTTTTGATTCAATATTAATATAGTCAAATGATATATGAATGACATGAAAATCATGTTTTAAGGCATGAATTTTAGAAAAAGTCTTTTGATAATGCATAACATCCAAGTCTCAGGATTGAGATTGAGCTATGATGTAGGCATCATTGTAAGAGGGATAAATGTGAAATGCATGAGTAGGTTGATTAATTTTAACAGGAAAGTTTGTGATGGAGATACTTGTGTTTTTGAAAGTGTAAGGGGACATGGTTAGAGTATCTTGAAAGATTTTGGATACCCATACTCATTGTAAGTGAAATCATCATCTATGTAAGAGACTTAATTAGCATTACATGAGGCAAGACTTTTAGTAGCATCATAAATTTAAAAGAATGGCCCCATCTCATGGAAGGAGAGAAAGAGGTTTCATTCTAATATATAAGGAGGTAATCAAGTGGTATTATAAATTTGTTTTCAATTAATTAGGTTTGTCGTCATAAAAATCCATAAGAGTGACATCTAGATTAGGATACATCTTGACAAACTCAAGAAGAGGTGGACTATGAATATGATCAACATCGGGAATGTGATATTGATATTTAGGATTGGGAGGTAGGATTTTATAAGGATTCATATCTACCTCCTAATTATATCATTTGCCATTATGAATGAATTTTATGCATTGGCTAATATAAGATGCAATAACTCTCATTCAGTGAGTTTGTTGATGGCCTAATGGCATGTTGTAAGATAATGGAAGTTCTAAAACCATAATCTTGGTGTGTATAGTTTTGGGTCCAATATTGAGATAGATCCAAATTAAACCAAGTATTTTGATTAGTTTTATCAAATTCATGACAACCGAGGTGAGTTAATTAATATTATATTTGGAGTATCCAATTTTTTTGAGTAACCAAAGAGAAGTTAATGTCTGATACTTCATCCACTAATACTTCATTTATTAATATATTTTTGATTTCAATATTAATGAATAGGGGTGTGTCATCAACTAAAAAAATAATTTCATCATTAATAATGTATTCTTCAGGAAACTCTATAGAGGGTTTTGTAGAGGAAAAATATGGAGAAACAATTCTAATAACATGAACTTATATAGGTGTGGGCCTTAAAAGATTGAAATAGGAATATTATAATCAATAAATTGGGGTTCTTATATGTCTTTAAATTATTACATGAGGAATTTACAGTGATAACGTGAAGTTATTACTAATTTCATGAGGGGAATTTTTCAAGGCATAAAGTTAAGCTCATCTAGGAAATTCCATTGTGGTTTGGAGGAAGAACGAGCACAAGGCTTAGGTTGACTAAAAATGATGTTTTTATTAGGGTTTGAAGAACTAGGTTGAGGCTTCAATGGTGGAGTTATCTCATTATTAGTGGTTTATTTAGAAGAGAAAGTAGGATTAGTTGTAGTATCATTAAGAAATTTTTACTTAAAAAAGGGATTCTTAGGTTTGGAAATAAGGTATTTGTGAGTTGGCTTATGGTAGTAGTTAACCTTGGACAAGTTCACATATTGTAAATTAGTGCAATGGTTTTCATAATTAGCATCAATAGTACAAACATTTTCATTGGAATGTTGTGTATTGGGATATGAGGATTGAGAATACTTTTAATATTTTATAGTTGTAGATTTGGAAAAGGTTTAATTTTGTCAATGAGCTTTAATATATTCATTATGTAAAACCTTGATCATATTATCATGATCAAAATATTCTCCAAATATGGGGAAACCATAAAATTTTTAAGGGCACATGTCTTGTGAGAATGACCTATGTCAATGTGAAACCAATAGTATTTTTTATGGATGTACCATGGTGAAGGAGTAATAGTAGTATGGATAAAAGGTTTAGATGTAAATAACAACATATTCATTTTATAGCACTAAAGATGGGATGGGATAGAAGTTGATTATCTAAGTTATTTGCTTTTGTTTTCGGTGGACAAGATTGTATTAAGGATTTTTAATGGTGATTGCATTAGTTAAGCTTGGAAAGATTCATTTGTGGGGTTATTAAAAGGTTAAAATTGAGCCATAAGGAAACTTTGTTTTAATGCTTGATCAAATACCTATTCTAAAGTTTAGGGAGAAAATATCTTAACCTCATATTGAAGAGAGGCTTTAAGGTTGGTAACAAAGAGTTTGAAGATATTATCATCACTTGAGTTATGGTCTATTTTGTGAGCTAGAGACTTCAATCATTGGATAAAAGTGTGGACATATTTGTTAGGAAGTTTCTTAACATTGGTGAAATAGCTAAGGCTATTTTTTAGGAAGATCATTATGTTGAAATTACTTGATGAGAACATTGACTAAATCCTTTAGTTGTAAAATGGAATGTATAAGAAGTTGGATAGACCATTATAATGCATCTCCCATGAAATATTTGGTGAGAATTTTAGTAGTGGAAAAGGTATTAGTTTGGACCCATTCCTTATAAATATTGCCAAAATATTTTAGAAAACTTGTAGGATATTTAGTCCCATCATATGTGATATTTAGATATATGTCTCTAATGTCTATGGACATTGTTTCAATTATTTTATGGTCATTTCTTAATTTGGAAGCAAGTAATGAAAATAGTAATAGGGTACATTGTTTAAGTTAATTTATGCTCATTTCTTAATTTAGAAGCAAGTAATGAAACTAGTAATAGGGTGTGTAGAAGAATACCTGGTAAAATTGTGCATGTGATCTAGATGATGGGGAGAACTCCTCTTTGGCTTGGAAGGAATAACATGTAGATAAGAAAGACACTAAAAAATGGGGTTGTTAGATGGATGGTTGATTGGACTACCTAGCATGAGCTAGATCTAAGAAGCACAAGCTTGTTAGGAGGCTATCAATCCACTATTTATAAAACTTAGGATGATATAAATGAAAAGAAAGGAAAATTGCATTCAATAACTAGAAAGTAAATGCATGTAAGATGAGATCAAAGTAAATTTCTTGTTAAACAAAATGACTAAATATAGAAAAATTAGGTCAGTACTCATGCTAAGATAGTTGGGGTCAGGTTTAAAAAATCAAAAAAGTCTCTATGAACAGCTAGGAACATAAAAAATAGGGTTTGGTTAGGGTCAAGGGGGTGAAAATAATTTGTTGTTATTTTTTGCCACAGTGACCATTGATAGTTAGGGTGAACCATCAGTGGTTGGGATAACTATCAACAGTTGGGTAACCATCAATAGTTGAGTTGATTATCGATTAGTGAGATAACCATCAGTGGTTACCTATGTGATTCTAGAAGTGATCAAAAAGAATATTGTAGATTGGGTAATTGGGAAAATAGAGGTCTATTATGGATTTATGGGATGGAAAAAAAGATACTAATGAGTTTGATAAGGTAGGGAGGTTAGAAATGAAACAAAACAAAGAAAATAAGCATGAAATACCTATAACTTGATGGTGGAAGGCTGAAGTAATTTAGCTAGAGTGACAGTTCTTTGGTCTTTAAGAGTGATTTTGATAGAGGTTTGGGTCTCTATTGATACTTTTTGCTTGCTAGAGGGACATTGGATGCCTACCTACCAAATAGCTTGGATTCTAGATTGCTAGATTTCTAGATCATTTTCACTTCTTACTTCTCTCCTTTCATAGGATGAAGTTACTAAATGTGTAGGACAAAGTTACTAATTGGGTAGAGGATAAAGTTATTATTTATGATACTTTAAAGCTATTTTACATCACAAAATAGAAGTTGATAAATCTGACATGCTTATCTCATATAGCTGGTAATGCTTTTAAAGCTTTTAAGTAGGCTTGGAGACCTAACTGTCGATGGTTAGGCTAACCATCGATGGTTAGGCTGACCATCGATAGTTAAGGCTCTAGAGGAAAATGGGTTAAAAAGGGTTGAATTAAAAAGTTAAGTTAATAAATTGATAAATGGGTTATGTTAACTAGGTGGTTAACTAGCCTCAAAGTTGGGTAGGGGTTCAAGGCACTTCGGCATCTAAAACTATGTAGTTTTTAAGTGTCTATATTTTTCCCTTTTTTATTATGTAGCTTTGAATTAATAAGCTAAAGAATAAAAATTAATGGATATCAGTCATAGTCTGATTGCCCTAAGTATGGGAGGAGGTGTTCCCCCTCAAACTAGGAGTCAATGAGGTGAAATCAAAATTAGGTTAGGGTTTTTTTAAATGGTAAATGGTGAGTCATGAGGTAGGTGAGACAAAAGGGTAGGGAATTTGAAACACAAACATGTGCTAAAAATATGACTAAGTGTAATATTCAAGATCATGCAAGACTAAAGTTACCAATATTGATAAAAAATAAGGTCAACTTTTAGGGAGACATATGATAGGGTAACATCTCCATAGCTTTGGTCATAGATGATCGGGTCATGCCTATCAAGTCATCTAAAAAGGGTCAGTGTTGTTTATAGGTATCTGAGGTAGGAATTGCTCCCACAAAACAACACAATTGGTTTGGTTGTGCATGAGGTGGTGTGAATTTCAAAATGGAAAGTTTGGTCAATGTGGTTAAAATGATTAAGACAAGGTCATCGTAAAACATGTGAAAATCTTAGGTCAAAATAGCCAATGTTGAGGTGGACATCATCAAATGGGTTGGTCAGAAGCAGTTGGCTTGGGGGAGATAAGGTAATCTCCCAAAAGGGTATCACCTAGGTGCAGTGCTAAAATTTTAAAAAAAATAATGTGGAACCCCAACTTTTGATGGTTAGGATTTTCCCCAAGATCGATAATTGATGGTCAGGGAAAACTCTAAAAATCTGAGAAGATAAAAGTAAAATGTGAATTTATTTCTACCATTTTGAATTATGTTGTTTTTACTCTAGGTAATTTGTGTAATTTGTCATTTGTGTTAGATATATCTAAAGTGGAGTGTTGTTATTGGGGGATTGAGTGTTCAAGTTATGATTGAGTGTGGATTTGATGGAGGGTGGATGAGGACATGGTCAGGTGGTGGGATGAGGACTCTGACCACACCAGTAATCATGAAACAAGGTAGGTGGAGTTTTAAAATTCAATAATTAGCTAAATTATGCTATTTGAAAGTTATATTGATTAGGTAGAAATGAGAAAAAGAGGGTTTGGCATGGGTTTAGGAAAATGATGCCCTAGGTATTAGGGTTTATGGAATTAGGCAAATGTGTGGATGAAACTTAAATTTGAAGGGTGTTTTAAGTGGGGAATTGGTTGAAGAAGTGCATTAGGTAGTTTATTTGGTTCATTTGGGTGTGGTTTAAGACTAGATCTAGATGAGGGACCAAGTCCCTAGGATCTTTATCGAGGTTTGAGATAGGATGACTGATGTTGAGTGGAAATATATGGAGGACGTTGGCAAGGGGCATGAGACACTACTAGTAACTATTATGTGATGCATCTATGATCATGGCTCTCATTGATATATGGGACCTAGCCATGAACATTTTCTTACTACCAATGGGGGAGATGATGATCTTCCTAGAGGATGTTTAGTGTATCACATGGTTGCCTATTTAGGGGGAGCCAATCTATCATATAGAGAGTGATGAGAGAGATTAGTTCATGGACCTAATATATAGAGTAGATTGG
This sequence comes from Torreya grandis, assembly GCA_037957365.1. Classification (NCBI taxonomy): domain Eukaryota; kingdom Viridiplantae; phylum Streptophyta; class Pinopsida; order Cupressales; family Taxaceae; genus Torreya; species Torreya grandis. The sequence continues at coordinate 759,664 of JARHVA010005335.1, forward strand.
ATTTAGGCTAGATACCATGTAGGTGGGTTTTGTTATGGGCCATTATACCATAGGCCCCCAGGGGATCAGTGTTTATTAATGATGATGGTGGTGGTGGTGTCTTGCTTCACACATCCATATTTGACCATTGATCAATTTTTATGTCTACTATTGGGAGTACTAGTGGAGATGATACTAGGGAAGATTATGTTTGATTGGGCCCACATGTTATTAATGTAAATCTATAGGGATATTTGGGCCTTCTAAGCACATAAGTAGTATGAGATTAGCATTGGGTTTGTGATCCATTGCTAGGAGTATGAGCACATTTGAGTTTTGAGACCATTGGGAATACCTTGGGATGGTTATGTGCTAACTAACTATACGGTTATATTTATGAGATGGAGAGGGGACTATGCATTAATAGGGTTTGGTGGTGGTGTTAGGGATATAGAGTGGTTTAGAGATGTTTTGAATGGTTTGGTGGTAGGTGATGTAGTGTGGAGGCCCTATGTGAGCTAGCCGAGTTGGGTAGGGTACAACTACCACACATTATCACTAAAAAGCTAGCATTAGATCTATGGGAGTTAAGATGATCAGATATATATTATCTCATTTAACTAATTAAAAAGATAGTTTGGACTGGTGTAGGGGATCTCACCAAATTTTACTTGATATAGGAGGGAGGATGTCAAGTTCTTAATCTCAGAGACAGCCATAAGACATCATATTGGACGAGGAGGAGTTAACAATGAGAGCTCCCATAGATGATGCTAGTGTTATAGATGGGTATGTAGCCTGGTACTAGGCTAGATATGTAGCATTTAACTTTGAATGGGGTGATGGTGGTCAACAGCCTATGGATGTAGATCTTATTGGGGTACCGATATAGGGTGGTGGACCAGATGGATAGGCACATGTAGCATTAGTAGTATCATAAGCCTAGATCACTAGATTATAGGGACAGGTGGACACTTTATAGGCATAGATTTTCACCTTATAAGGGTAGGTTGAAATTTTGATTAGCAAGCATGATCAAGTGAGGATCTCTCTTGGGTTAGTGACTTAGAAGAGAGAGACTCATTAAGATAAAGGGTAGGAGTGGTTATAACAGTAGTAGGAGTACCAACTAATATAGTTCCAAGGACATGATACTTAACCACCATCAAGGAGCTAAGATATTATGAGGTGATAGTGCTAGTGCAGTTGCCATTAGAGATTTGATATGGAGATTACAAGGCTAGCTTGGTAGGGGGTCCATCTTTATATACTCTAGGATAGTGGGCCTCAATAGCGGGGTAGGCAAGGATATTAGGAAGACCACCACTAGATGGTAGTGTAGGTTTAGGTATAGATAAATCCAATGGTAGTGGTGTAGGTGATAATAGTTCTAGTGCCCCAGGGGCTTGACTTGTTTGGTTTGGTAGACATGGATGTACATTTTTTTGATTTCAACCTATGTGTTGATGATGTGAGATTTATATGATAGAGAGAGACATGGATACATTATGACATGTATTACCTTATTGATGTATATGATGATTATGTGTTGATTATATTATATTGTTGACATTTGATTATATTGATGACATGTTGATGTATGGCATGATGATTATGTTCTAATGTTTATAGATGTTTATGATGTCTATTGAATGTATTAATTTATATTGATTATGATGATGATAGGAGTTTTTCTCTTGAGAGGATATGTAGATTGATTATTTTTGTTCATGTTTGGTTCATTAGGATGTTTTGATGATGTTATTTTATAAGTGATGATATGAGTGTAAGTATGTATGATATTATATATGTGATGATTGATCTGCTTATGCTATGAGTAATGTTACTCATAGATGTATATGCTTTGTTCATTGGATGGATATGAGATATATATGATCAAAGATGTGAGTTTGGTCATAGAATAATGTGGTTCATGATGTGATTATGGATATGAGATAGATGATGATATGTATATACAATCATGGTGACTTTTTATTTTAGATAGACTAGGTAATGTATAGATGTAAAAAGAATGATGACATTGTTTATAGATATTACATGGCTATTATTTCATAGTTATGATGTGGCTCATGAATAATGTTTATGGTAAATGGTATATGTCATGGTTTATGCTATTCATTGATATGATGTGTGAATATGGGTATGGATATGGTTTATTTAGGGTTCATTAGTTTCAATTTTTTGGAATGGTAGGATGGATGGTAGGAATGTTAATTAGTTTGAATGTGAATGTTTAGGAATGTGCATGGTGGAATTTAGGGTTTATGTTTTGATATGAAGAAATAGTAGGATGCTCATGTTACTGTATAAGGTGATATGTGTATGTGTAGTTTAGGCATGTGATATTTTGATAGGTATAGATTATGGATGAAGGAATTAAAATGTGTGGTGTGATGAGATGTTTGAATTCAATATGTTGAGAGTCTTAAATGATGTTTTGTGTATATATGATGGATGATGTGTTTGCTCATGATGACAGATAGGATGGTTTTGATTGTTTATTTTGATGATGTGGTTTATGATACATATGATGTTTATATGCATAGATGGGATATGGCTCATAATGTTGTGAGGCATATGGATCAGTGTTGTGATAAAAATGATGTGTTAAATGTTTATGATATGGATTTAATGAAATCACATAAAGTAGGTGTAGATAACACATGAAATGTAGAAAAGAGAGGAGAATCAAGACACATATGTCCACCTGAACTAATGAATGGAGGTAAGAAAAAAACATCATGTGTTCATGGACAAGGGCCTAATGAAATCAAAGTTAGATTGGCTTAATGAAAATAAGCCTTTTGAATGCTTCCTATTAGCATTCTTTGATTAAAAAGATAGTATATTGATCAAATTGTGTCAAGTAAGCTCATAATCCCTTGATGTTTAGAGGGTATAAAGGGAAAAATAGGTGAGAGGTAATTTTAAAGGGAAATGGATGATACAAGAACCTATTGTGGGTCAGTTTACCCCTTTTATAGGTGACCTAAGAACCGTAGTAGACAATTCCATGTCTTAATACAAAGTGTAGATTGATTGATGTGGGAAGTCTACTAAATATATATGAAAGAGATCATTGCAGCCCTTTTGGGATAGCTTGCTTTGATTTTTGATATAGCGCCCCCCCCACCTTTTTCTCTTTTATTTTTTTTAATAAAAGGGGTGAAGTTGATCAATGTGAGAAGATTCAAATGATTACTTTGATAAAATTATCTTATCCATCCTTCAAGGGAATGGTCTAAGTTTGGATTTGTTTGTATGTTGTATTTATCCTTCAAGGGAGTAGTCTATCTTTTAAGTCATATTTAGTTGTTTGGTAACTATCCTTTAAGGGAGTAATCTACAATGTTATAGATATGGACAAAGTAATATTTTGGTATCCCAATTTGATTTTGAATGCTAGGTTTAGACATGGACAAGTCTATTTAGGTTTAGAGGTCTAATTTTATGGAGATAAGGTTGTTTATCACAAAGGTTAAGGATATATGAGGGAAAGTGGTTTGAGAAATAGCTGACCATGGGATTCCATCTAATTATAAATGAAAAGCATCCATTAGAACCATGCCATGGGTAGATCCATGGTATCCATGCTTAGTATTAGGCTATAACTATGATAGATAATCACATGGTCCTATATTGTAATCAATTATCCCCAAAATAAATAAGGATAGGTAGATGAAGGTGAAAATCTCATAAAACAAGGGACAAGCTTAAGTCAAACACAAAGGTGAGTTTGAGACTTATTTTAACAATAGAAAGGACATAGATGTGAAGCATTAAGAGGCTCAAGTTCTAGTTTGCCTTTGAGAGAAGACAAACAATAAGCTCATGATCCATACTTATGGGTTATGATGTAAGATCCAAGCTAATTGAAATCAAACTTTCCCTTTTTATTTTTCTCAATATTAGTTACATGTTGGTTTTCCTTAAGGATTAGGTCTCTGATATTGAATTTTTTCTCTTTTAGGTGTTTGTTGTATGCATGATTGATGCACTCTTGATAGACATGAAGATGATTAAGGGTTGTGAGGAGATGTTCACCAAGGAGTTCAAGATGTGCGAGATGTTCTTGATGATAGTCACTCTCAAAAAGGATTTCATGCAAAGATATGTGAAGAGAGGGAATCTGGACTTCAAGAGGCAAGACTACCTTGGATCTAAATATAAGAGAGAAATGGGTAGCACCCATAGAGGTTAAAATACTAGTTAAATAGGCCCATAAAGTGAAGAGGATGTGTAAGTGCCAATCCTGACCTAAAGTACTTACTAATTTGGTTAGTATTTTGATGAGGGATTTGTTGGAAGATTCTACCTATCCATTTTCTTGTGGATGATAGGTCAATTAAAATCTTAATTTGATGCTAAAATCAATGCAAAGTTCTTGGTATTTATTATTTTAAAGGATTTTCCATTATTGGTGATAATTTTGTGAGGAACACCGAAATGGTAGATGATATGGTGGGTGATTAAGTCAATAATCTTTTCAGCTTTGGTTGAGATAAGAGGAATGGTTTCTACCCACTTGGTGAAATATTTGGTAGTGGTAATGATGAATTAGTGCCATTGTGAAGAATGAGGATTGATTTCCCCAATTAGATCGAGACCCCATTATGAAATGGGCCATAGTTTTTGGATATGAAGGCTATGGGTAGGTGCATGATGTAAATTAGCATGTTATTGACATTTGACACACTTATTTACATAATCACAATAATATTTATTCAGAATAAGCCAATAATATCGAAGGTGAAGGATAGATTTAGTGATGTCTGGGCCCTTAAAATGTCCCCCATAGATTCCATCATGCATTTCTATGATAGCATGGGAAGCTTCATGACTACGTAGATAACGGAGAAGGAGGCCATCAAAGCCACATTTTTAAATGATTCCCCCTAGTATGGTGTAATGAGAGGTACTCTAAATAAATTATTTTTTAGAATTTTTCAAAAGGGTGGGAGGAACAATGTCGAGGCTAAGGTAGTTAAAAGTTTGGTCATACCAAATGTTAGAATGAGATGCTTCCACACTATAAATGGTAGGAAGGTCAAAAATAATATATGAGGGCATGATAAAATGATGGATTATGACATAAATTTTAGATTGGGTAGGTTGAAATGGGATTTGGGAAGCAAGGGAAGCCATAGTATCTATGAATTTATTGGTAGATCAAGGAAATAACTAGATAAGGTAATGATTGAATGATTCTCAGAGTACATCTATGATTTGTTTGTACTTTAATAGGACATAATTTTTACATTGGTAGGATCTATTGACCTAGTTGATGACCAATTGGGAATCACCAAAGACACTAATGGTTTTAACTCCTAGGGCTAAAGTAGTTTGGAGACCTATGACCAGGGCTTCATACTCAGCCACATTATTGGTGAATTAAAATTCAAGCTTAAAGGAAAGGGGAAGAGGTTCACTATTAAGGGGAACAAGAATAACTCTGGCACCCTGACCACCTTGGCATTTTCATCCATCAAAAAACATGTTCATTTGGTAGGTGGGTTATTCCTAAGAAAGAGCTATGATGGAGTCATCTGGAAAAGCAAAAGGAAATAGTCAATTGTCTGGTAGAGGAGCTTCAGCCAATTGGTTGGTGATGACTTTCCCTTTAATGTATTTTTTATGAAAGAACTCAAGATCAAATTAAGATATGAGCATGAGCCACTTAGCCATACACTAATGTTGGTATGGTTTAGAGTGCATGTACTTGAGTGGGTTGATGTTAGTGATAACATAGGTTTTATGATTAAGAAGATAGTGATGGATTTTGGAGGATACAAAGACTAAGGCGAGGCAAAGTTCTTAGGATGAGTATATCAAGTCTTATATTCTATAAGTGTGTGGTTAATGCAATAGACATATTTTTCTTTGTTCCATTCATCTCGATGATCGATCATTGCCCCTAAGGAATGGTCAGTGGTGGATACATAAAAGTAGAAGGGTTGGTCTTCTTTAAGAGGGATGAGGATAGGTGGTGAGAAAATGTCCTCCTTGATTGAATCAAAGGTTTGTTAATAATTTGTGATCTATTTAAAAGAGGTGTCCTTAAGGAGATGGTGAAAGGGTTGACATCTATCTGATAGCTAGGAGATGAAGTGATGGATGGATTAGAGCTTCCCCTGTAGGCTAAAAAGTTGCTTAAGGTTGGTGGGAGGAGGCATCTCCAAGATTTCTCTAACTTTGGCAAGGTCTATTTTGATTCCTTGAAGAGCAATAATAAATCCAAGAAGCTTTCTAGATAAGACCCCAAAAATGCATTTCTTGGGATTGAGCCTGACATGATGATGGATTAGTTAGTCAAATATGATTGTAAGAATATATAGGTTATATTTGTAGTGTTTTTATTTCCCTTGGATATCATCCACATAGTCCTCTACAATTTTATGGATGAGATCATGAAAAATGTAGGTCATGGCATGCTGATAGGTTGTTCCAATGTTATTTAGACCAAAAGGCATGACCCTATAGAAAAACATTCCCCATGGGGTGATAAATTAAATTTATGTTGTTCTTTGGGGCCAATTATTATTTGATTATATCCCAAGAAACCATCCATGAGAGATAAAATTTCATGGTCAACTGTAAGATCAACAAGTTGGTCAATGTTGGGCAAAGGAAAGTCATCCTTTGGGAAAGCGAGATTAAAATCATGAAATTTAATATAGAGTAAAAGTCCCCCTATGGGTTTGGTAATGGAAATTATGTTAAAAACCCATTGTGGATAATCAATAGGTTAAATGAAGTCAATGGATAAGAGATGTTAAAGTTCTTCTTTGACTAGAAGGGTGATATGAAGATGCATCCTATGAATATTTTGCTACACTAGTTTAACCTCAAGATGAGTGACAATGTTATGAAGGGAAATAAAAGGGTCAATTCTAGGCATATCCTAATAAGACTAAGCAAATTTTATGCTACAGTTATGAAGGAATGAAGGGTAATCTTGTTCCTCAAAATTTAATGATTGGTTGATTTTGATGATATCGGGGGTTATCCTAAGTACCCAAGTTGACATCAATAGTGGATTCATTTAGCATGGTTTGGTTCTCAAGAGGAAGAGATTTAAGGATAGAATAATCCATTATATTAAGATATGTGAGAATAGAATCATCATCCTGATGTTGGATGGTGTTGATGGTAGGATAATCTCACTCTATCATTTTAGGATGGATGAGAGGGTCTTAGTTTGGCCACCCTTTTGATAGGTCAGGGGACCCAAACTAATGGTATTGATAAAAAAATTATATGGGATGATATCAAAGTCTTCAATCTTTGGGGAAGGTGGGGTTGGTGAAGATGAAACATCCTTTTCAATCATGGCAATGGGTTTTGGTGAGGTGGGTTCTTTTGGTGGTATGAACCCAAGGCTGAATAACTCATGAGGTTTTTGCATTTTAATTATGGGTAGCTCATGAGGTCCCTAATCATAAAGGCTAAGACCAAACCCCTTCCAAGCATAGCTATAAAGGTAAGCTTGGTAAAGGTTGGTTTGTTGAGATAAGAGAAGTTAGAGGTAAATGGTCGGATATAAGGAGTGGTTGTAGGAGAAATAAGTGGATGGTTGAGTCCCCCATAGATGAAATTTGTTTGATTGTTAAGGAGACTAAAATGGATGATGGTTCTAATGTTAAGATCATAGGAAAGGTTATTTTTTAGTTTCCCATACTCTTAGGGATTAGGTAAAGCATCTAAGGTTAAAATATGATACTCCCCAAGTGAGAGACATTAGAACATAAAATCTAAGGGGTCCTCTATGAAAATTTGGGAAGAAGGGATTAATGAGCTAGAAGCACTATTATGGATGTGAGTGTTGTTATTTTTAGTTGGTGGTAAGGTAGTGTTGTTAGTAGTTAATAGTGAAGTGGATGAGGGAGGAATAAGAACATCATTAGGTTGATATGTCATATTTTAAGAGGTAAAAGGACTAAGGTTAGCTTTGACGATAACAACTTGACCTTCATGTTCAAATTTGACACATCGATGCAAGGTAAAAGGGACATAACTCATGGTAGGGTATAGTTATATAAAATGAAAACTTTGGTTACTTGAGTATGGCTAAAGACACCTAATCCATAAGTCCTCTTACTTACACAACCCTTTTAGGCTTTTTTTCACTAATTCCTAATCATCCATATCCTTCTATACTTAACCCTTATAGACCTAGGTAGCTCTTCCAAGCCCAGATCCATTCCCCTATGTCTCATTCCCTCTTGATAATATCACCCAACTTGGATAGGAGCACTAAAACATAGGGTGTCATATTTTTGGTTCTATTGTCCAAGTGCAAAGTTGGCTTAAACAGTCATACTTTCTTGAATCCTTATCCTAATTCATATCAACCTAATATGAATTCATTTAACCTAAAATTAGTAAATTTATTATAAAATTCCATTCAACGTCCATTTAGAAGGGTTGGAAATCATTTACAAGAGAGAATCTGTAATATAAGAAAGACTACTCAAGCACTCTTCCTTATTCTTTGCATATAGCCATCCAATAGTATTTCAAGCTTATTCAAACCCTTACACCAGTCCCTAGTCATTCCAAGTACACCTAGTTTTGAATATAGTTACATTTTCATACACAATTGCATCAAGCAATTAAATGGAAAAACTACATTAGCTTGATCCCTCCTCGTAGTATTGGTATGTAGGTAATGTGCCTAGACATGGGGTGTGAACTGCATCTAGCGTATCCTTTACACACTAACCCCTTCTCTCTCTTTCCCGAGTTACCATTCAAGTTTAAGCATAAAGAGCTCCTATGGATTTTTGAAGATTAAAATAGATGCATAAAAAACTTTACAAACTTTTTGGCTTTAATATTTCACTGATAGGGTAACACAAACCTACCGAGCAGAACCTAAAAAACTTAGATCACCTAGACAATAGTGCCAAAAAAGGACTATGACACTGAATAGTAGGGTGTCTCACTTTTAGTGCTCCTATCTAACCTAGAAACAAACTCTAGGATCTTATTTTCAACAATCTCCCAAGCCTACACAAAAATTTATAGACCTTGCAACATCCATCTCAGTCAATTTCTATCTAAGTTTGATTTTCTCTCTATTATTACTATTTTTAGAAAAGGTAAAAATACTATCTATTAACATAAATCAATGGCTTAATTATTTCACATTATTTATTTATTCACCCTACTTAGACTTGTTTATTTAATTAGGAATAAAACTCTATTATTCTAAAAAATAATAAAATATTTGGTGAACCTGACTTACTTCCAAATTTTGCACAAAACCCCTAGAAACCCTAGAGTAAATTATTTATGATTTTTTTCCATAATTTATTGATTTTTAATATATTTAAAAATAAAAAATAATAAATTAATTTTAAAATTTTCATATATTTTGTTAAAACCCTAGTTTTCACATACTAGGTCCTTTTTGCATACAAACAGATTTCAAACACTATGAAAAATATATTGCTAATTTTAGAAATATTTTCTAATTTTTTATAAATTTTTCAAGAAAAATTCTATAAATTCATATCAAATTTTTAAAATTATCATACTAATTTTATTTTTAAAAATTAGTCAAACACCCTAGTTGCATGTACTAGCTTCTATTTTGCTTCTTGAGGTATCACCTTACATGTTTGGGAGCTCTGTATCTTTTTTGCACAAATTCCAATTAGCTATTTTTAGGACTTTGCATTTCTTATATTCAATACTTTCATTTTATAGCGCATTTCCTATTAAAACTTATAGCAAAACATTCAAATACATTATAAATTATTTTCCTACTTTCACAATGGCCCAATATACCAGTTTTGATGAAACTTATAAAAGAGAACTTCAAGAAATATTAACAAAACATCTACATATGCAATATGACATTCTTATAATTATACAAGAATAATAAAAAAAAGTGAATAATGTTCAATCTTCTCAAACCATAGAGCAACTAATTTAAAATGACACTATGAAGGCAACTATGTCTCAACAACCCCCTATAGTACCCCAACCTACCTCTATGCCACTAGTTATAGCTAGTACATCCCTCTCTCCTAATGTGGTAGCCCTTATGAAAGAGATAAGATCTCTTCAATCCAAGGTGTTACATCTTGGGCAAAGTACTACTAGACCTATACAGGCTTTGGATTCTTTTGCTCTTCTACATACACCATTGGTACATTACATTGCTTCTACACCTTTACCATAAGGTTTTGTTCAACCCAAGCATACTCTTTTTGATGGCAAAGGTGATCCAGAGACACACTTGAGAGCCTTTCACATAGAATGCATATAATATGTACCCAATGATTGGATACTTACCAAGCTATTTCCATAGAGCCTAAAGGATTATGCTTTACAATGGTTATATAATCTACCAAATTAGTTAATTCATGCATTCAATCCTTTAGCTAAAATGTTGTTAGCATATTTTAGTATCAATGTTGGTGATAAGGTTTCTTATGACAAATTTCACAATATAAATAAAATAAAATAAGCATCTCATAGACATACTCTTCAATATAAGACCATCTTGGCTAAGATGACTAGTCCCATGGTAGATCAAGAGTTACAAGATGTCTTCAAATAGAGTCTTCTACCAGCACTTCATGAATCAATTATGTTTAAGTGATTCTCTTCCTTCACTAAATTGTGTCATACACTAAAGGAAAGAGAAGTGAAACACATTTCAATGGGTAAATTTAAGTATACAAGCATTCTAAACACAACTAACAAGAGTAATAGTAAAGTCCCATACAAGGTCAAGTTTAATGATATAAAAGAGCATAACCGACCTATAGTAAATACAGCTTCAGAGCCTCCTTGGTATATAGTCTTAACAACACCCCCTTGACATACTTTCTCACATCTTCTAGTTCCTCCATCCAGGGTTTTACAATAGCTTTTGGATTGTAATATCATATCTCTCCCTCTCATTCAGGAAGTTGATCCAGCCAAACCTCTTCCCAAGGGATATAATCAACAGGGATTTTATGATTACCATAGTGTACTAGGCCACATTACAAATAAATGTATTATTTTGAGACATAAGATATAGGACTTGATAGATGACAACTTACTTGATCTTAGCACTTTAGTTGAGCCTCCATAGGTAAAACCAACACAATAAATAGCTTTGAAAATCTTCTCAAATCCATTTCCATAGCATTCAAAATAGAATATGGGGGACACATCAGGGGTTCACCATGCACATCCACCACTAGTTACATACTAAGCACCTTCAGTTGAGTCACATCCTTTGAGTGGTATGATTGGTGTGTATGATTATAGAGTTCCAGTTAGACCTTCGATATCCTTCTTAGATCAAGAGATTGTGGAGGATAATTCAAATTATAATGTACTCTTTATCAAATCACATATTCATAAACAACCCATTCATAATGTTTTCATTAATAATGGTTCCAATGTCAACATGTGAACCATTACATTATTATAGCATTTGGGCTATTCAAAGTTGGATATCACCCTGATAGATATAGTTATCGATGGATTTAGTGGGCATATATAGAGTTCATTGGGTGAGATTGTACTTCCTTTATAGACTGGTCCAACACATGTGACCACAAATTTCACTATATTTCCTAGTGTAAGAGTTTTTGATATGTTACTTGATCACCCATGGATTCAAAAAATTCAATAAATACCATCTATAGTTCATAGATGCATGAAAATCATTCATGCTAATCAGATTATTATAGTTGGTGGAGTTCCATATGAGTTACCACTCCCCACTTCAGAGCCATCTTCTTTATAGTAACTACTTCTAGCTTCTCCACTAGTTTTAGTTCCCCCACCAGTTATAGTTCTTCCTCTATTATAAATTTAGACACATTTGAGGTATCCATCGATAGTATAGAGGGTTCATACACCCCCATAGCTTTGGGATTCCAGACAACTTCTAGCTATATTTTTCACACCTAGAATAGTTTCATTGAAATATCATGGGTCCATACATAAAGAACATGTTTAAAGAGATTCTCCTACTTCTAGATGGGTCCCTAAGATCCCTATAGTTACATCCACTTCTCAAAGTTACAACAAGACCCCACAGTTGGTTTCTACTTTAGATATTTCAGAGCATCTATAGCATATACAAATTTTAGATCCACAGTCTCAACATTTTCATCATGCTTTACATGTATGCATAATTTCACTCCTTGATATAGGACACCATGAGAGGGAGTCTCGCATGAGACTCATTGATTAGTATCATCCTATCCTAGCATTTATTGTACATAATTTCTTCTATTTTATTGTACATAGTTCAAAATTTCAAAAATACAAAAATAATACAAAATTTCAAAATACAAAAACAATCAAATAATTCAAAAACACCAAAAACATTTAGATTATATGCATCATCCATGTTTTACATTTATAATACTATGGTAGACTTATATTTTTTGTTCTATGCTATTGTTTGTCAATTATCTACATTACCATGCTTCACTTGATCTTTTTTGAGTGTGTGCAGTGACTTCCAGTTCCTTGATTATTTCATTCTACCAATTGAGGGGGCATCCTACTTCTACATTCAAGACACACATTGACATACACCTTCCCACTAGGGGAATCTTATACATGACTACACTATCTAGGTTATGTCATTCTTACACCACACACACTAGTTATCATGTTGACATACATTACTTACTAGATTACCACATCGACATTCACTAGTATCTTGCACTTATGTATTCCCTAGCATATACCTAGTCTTGTACTAAATGTGTCTTGCATACTTTCACTCTTGATTTGATTAGTTAAATGTGATTGTACCTTTCCATTTTTTACATGCTTTCCTTTCTTAATTTGTGTAGCTACATGTGATTGCATTTCCAGATCCATTTTTATTTCTTATGTGTGTCTTAAGACATTTACCAATGTCCTTTACTTATATTCATGTGTGTGTACATTTAGACATTTTCCAATGTCCCTTGATTTTACTCTTCTATGTTCCTATGGCCCTCATGCCAATCTTTGCTTATTTCAAATTATATGTGTATGTGGCATTTGAACATGCCTTATCTGCTTGCTTTCTAGTTTGAGTGACATGTGCCCATGCCCCTTGTTTGTGTGGCCCCTTGGCCACCCTTGTATTCTTATTTCTTCTTGCTCCATCTGCTTGTTTGCTTGATTGGTTTTTCAATTGTTGTAATGCCATGATCCATATCATGCATTCTCCTTGATTTCTTGGATAACATGATAGACATCATGCTCCATCCCTCCAACTAACAACTAACATCTAACATTTATAGTTCTAGTTTAGTACATTGCACATGATTTTACATTATTATATCTATCTAGGCATACCCCTATTAATCTAACAATCTCTTAATACAAACATTTCTATATCTAGAGATATATTGTCAAATATCATTGTTATATCATGTATCTATGCAGCATAACACACTTGCAAGATTCTTTTCTTTTGAGGGAAATCATTATAGGTTGAATAATTCCTACCCTCAAAAGAAGGGGTAATAAACATTGGTTTTGTCACATATATAAAAGCTCCTAGTAGTCAAAACAATATCATTTAGATCACCCAATTCAAAATCCAAATGTCAAACCAGTCAAAACATAATAGAAAAATAGTGACAATTCTAGATCAACAACTAGTTTCAACATAGGACAACAGCACTGAAAATAGACATCAATTCCAAACATAAGGGTGTCCTCATTTTGTTCTTATCCAAGTAGAAAAAAACCTAGGTTTTCTAGTAATAAGCAAAAAATTTAGCTTAGTTATAGTTTTTGCACATCTAAATCAGTTAGCATTAGTAGTTTTAATATAGTTTTCTTAGGGAATCTAGATATGGGGGTATCATGAATGGCATGATGGCTCTCACTTCCAATTTTAGATTATGTAGTTGACATAACTTATAGATTATAATCCATGTTCTATACACTAGTGTTTTTGGGTAATGTACGTGGCACATTGGTTTTCTTTTATTTCCAAGTTCATTTTATTACCCAAGCATTCTTAGTAGTTGCATGCCTTACTCTATCTACAGGTGGTTGGCATATTTTTCAAGTTGAATTTTCATACAAGTTTTAACTTCCTAATCACCTAAGTTCTTGATTTGGCTTTCACATAAGCCTAGTCCATTAGTTTTAGAGTGGCTTTCATATAGGACTAAATTTCATCTTTTGGAATGGCCAAGAGTGGCCTAGTTTCCAACATACATTTGCCTATCCATGCCACATTGTCAAATTTTCACAACATCCATGGGTTATATGAGCCATCTCATATGACATATATTATATATTGATATCACTTCATAGCTTCACTTCATGAGGCAAAAATGGATCCAAAGGACTAACCTTTGTATTCTTGAGCCACCTATTTAGAGGGATTGGGCACACAGTCCAGACAGCAATTATCACATGCATGATCATCTAGCTTCATTCAGTAGGTGATGATGAAACCAAATGGCCAACCTTTTTATTTTTGAGCCACTTTCTATGGAATTGAAAACTTAGCTTTGTTCATGACATAACTTTTGGTATAGCATCATCTAGCACAATCCAGCATTACTCAGCCTTGCTTGGGATCACAATAGGTTTTGTATTGGTTTGCATACCTAGTGAGGTGTATTCATTCCTTTCTCTTCCTTTTTATTTTACTCAACTTTTATATGTTCTTGTTTCATATCACATATAATAAAAACTAATCTATTATTTATTTCATTTCATAGATTCACACTTGCACAATGTGCTCTCTATGCACTATCCAACATTACTCAGCATCACACAAGCTTCATGGGCTTCACCTTTGTAGGTAAGTTTAGTTATGATTTCTATTTTTTCCTTTATCATAGTATTTCACTTTTTTTCATCACTATAATAAATGGGGGGTAAATTTAGTCATATAAAATGCAAAATTTGGCTACTTGAGTATGGCTAAAGACACCTAATTCATAGGTCCTCCTACTTGTTTGCATAACCCTTTTAGGCTTTTCTTTAATTGATTTTCAGTCATCCACATCCTTTTATACTTAACCCTTATATACCTAGGTAGTTATTTTAGGCAAAGATCCATTCCCCTTGGTCTCATTCCCTCTAGATAATAGCACCCAACTTGGATGGGAGCACTGAAACCTAGGGTGTCTTATTTTTGGTGTTGTTGTCCAAGTGTAAAGTTGGCTCAAATGGTCATATTTTTATAAATACTTATTCTAATTCATGTCAAATTAATGCAAATTCATTTAACCCATGATCATTAAATCCCCTATAAAAATCCATTCAAAGTCCATTTATAAGGATTGGCACTCATTTATAAGAGAGAAGCTAGAATACAAGTAAGATTACTTAATCACTCTTCCTTACTCTGAGCATACAAGCATCCAATAGTATTTCAAGATTATTCAAACCCTTACACTAGTCCCTAGTCATTCCAATTACACCTATTTTTGCATCTAGTTGCATTTTCATACATAATTACACCAAACACCTCAATGGGAGAACTACATTAGCTTGATCCCTCCTCAGAGTATTGGTATATAGGTAGCGTGCCTACACATGGGGTGTGAAGTGAATCCAACATATCCTTTACACACTAACCCCTTATCTCTCTTTCCAAAGTTGCCATTCAATTTTAAGCACAAAAAACTCCTAGGGATTTTTGAAGAATAAAATAAATGCATAACAAGCTTCATAGATTTTCGAGCTTTAATATTTCACTGACATGGTAACATAAACCTACCAAACAAAACCCAAAAAACTTAGATCACCTAAACAACATTGTTATAAAATGACTATAGCACTGAAAAATAGGGTGTCCCACTTTTATTTCTCTTATCCAATCTAGAAATGAACTCTAGGATCCTATTTACATTAGTCTCATAAGCCTGCATAGAAATTTATAAACCTTACAACATCCATCTCAGTTAGTTTTTAGCAAATTTTGATTTTATCTCTATTATTACTATTTTAAAAAAGGTAAAAATATAATCTATTCACACAAATTAGTGGCTTTATTATTACACATTATTTACTAATTTACCCTATTTAGACCTATTTATTTAATTACGAATAAAACTCCATTATTCTAAAAAATAATAAAACACATGGATCCAAGGGTGTCTAAGTAACACATTATATTGTAACTCACCCTCTATAACATAAAATAGTTTAGGAATGGTGTGGGGTCCCAAGCAGATATGGACGACAATGGTCCCCATGGTAGTGGCCATGGTATCATTGAAGGAGTGAAGGACTACTATACTTTTTGACTTGATGTTTTTGGGTAGTTGAAGTTGGTCATACACATGGGAGGAGATTATATTGATGATATTTCCTCCATAAATCATCACCCTTTTGATGTGGGTTTGATTGATGTATGTGGTAATAAAGATGGGAGGATCAAGATCCTCAATATGAATAGGAAGTATTTCAAAATCCTAAAAGGTGATGAAGGTAAAATTTTGGAGGGATCCAACAAAGGGTGTAAGATGTTGAAGATCATATGGTTAAACCTCTATAGATTGTATATCCTCTATCAATGCCTGATTATGGTGGGGTGAGGTGTTGATCATTTCATAAAGGCTCATTTTCATTAGTATCTAGTGAAGTTGTTTCAAAATGACATGCTAGACAGATTTAGATGGGTTGGAGGGAAAGGGTCCCAAAATGGATACTTTGGATTTTGGTGGTGGCATAGGTAAAGGTGTAGGTGTTTGGATTTGGTTATAAGGTTGAGATGTTGAAGGATTTTTCCAAGGAATGGAGACTTTGGATTTTCCCTTATCCTTCTATTGGGCTTAAGATTGAGTAACCATATGAATAGTGTAGATGGGGGGATTTACTGGGTTTGGTGGTTGCTTCAGTCCCTCATCCCCACTATTAGGTGGGAATGGGAGAGTAGGTAAATGTTGGGTAGGTTGAGTTGATGGTAAGATTGGTAATGGGAGTAAGAGAGGTTCATTTGACAATAGATCATCCTAATCATATAGGCTATGAATAAGTGCTTGGAGATATTTGTAGTTCTTTATGTCATGTCCCAATGCCCTATGGTATACACATATTAAGTTATCATTGAACCAAGAGGGTTTGGTATTAGAGGGGTAAAAAGGTTTGATAGGTGGCAAACTAATGGAAGAAGTTTTCAACAACCTTTGTAGGATAGTTTAGTAAGATTCATTTAAAGGTGTTAAAGGTGATGGGTTTCTAGTTTTGGGGGTGGGATCCTTTTTATAAGTAGTTTTCACCTTGAAATTTGTAGGTGGTTGAATGGTTTTAGTCAGTGGTTGGGATCGCTTAGTTATGGTGGATTTTGGGATAAATGATTTGAAAGTGGGAGATTTAAATGATGAAGGGTTAGATATATGTGGGAAAGTATAGGTGGATAGGTTAGTTAAGAATGAAGGAGAACCAAATGATTTGGTAAGGGTAGGTGTATATAGAGAAAATGGGGAAGGTTTACTAGAAGAAGAATAGGTAATTGGGATGGTAGAAGGATGGGGTCCTAAAATAGAAGATAAGTGGGAAGGAGGTGGTATGGGTCTAGTTCAAGGTTATAGTTTGGACAATTCTACCTTATTAATTAGTTTTTTGGGGGGTTTATTTGTTGGACTAGATGGAGTTAAGTCTAACTTCAAAGAGGGATGAGTTCGACTAGGTGTGGAAAGAATTCTTAGATTCTTGACTAGTTTGGTAAGAGAGGCATGAGATGATTTGGTAATGCTAATAGGAGGTGGTTGGGATGTTTTACTTATGGTTTTGGAAGAAAAAGTGTTTGATGGGGAGGTAATAATGGTTTTAAGGGTAGATTCAAGTGAGGTTGAGGATTAAAATTTATTTTGGTAAGGGAGCCCTAGATGATGCCAAAAGGTGGCTCTATCAAAATTGGGCTAAGAAGTGAACTCTAGACTTTGGATTAGTCTATAAAAGGGCTTGTAGATGGGTTTAGTTCCCTAGTCATTGGTTTTTAAAATTAATCCCTTAAGTGAAGAAGAGGGAATGGATCCTTCATCTTTGTTCTTGATGGGAGATTCTAAAATTAATGGTTGGGTGGATGAGGTAACTTCCTCTTGTTGGATGTGTTCCAAAGAGGGAATGGATGGTTATATGATGGGGGAGGTAGGTATGGTATCCTTAAGTTTAGGAATAGACATGGTTGCTTCCTTTGTTTTGGTGTATAAAGGAATGGAGGGCAATTCTACTACTTTAATGGATGGAGTAGAAGAAGAAGAAATGGCTAAAGCAAAGGTTATCTCCTTTGGTGTTTTCATCAAAGGATAGGTGGATAAATCCAAGGTCTCATTAGATTAAGAGAGAGGGGTGGTTGATTACTTTATTTAGATATCTAAAGGAGTAAGAAGTGAATCAACTATTTTTATGAGAAAAATAGAGGAAGCAATTGTTGTAGTAGTGGTTTCCTCAATAATGAGCTCACTAATAATAACATTGATCGTATTTGCCTCATGAGAGTGAGATCACTCTTGTTTGTTGTCATGGTGATGGGTAGAAGGAGCACGATTTGGAAAAGGTTTGTAGAAGATGTCAAAAGAGTAATTAGGATGTGCATTGGGATTATCAAATGAAAGTTATCCACTATAAATTAAGATTTGGATAAGACTTTTAAAGGTGTTACATCTATTGATGGCATGTCTAATAACTCAGTGAAAGGCATAATGGTCATTTTCATTATACCAACTAGGCATGGGGCATGAAGTATCAAATTTTTGGGGTGGTTTGATAGGTGTAAGTTGGATGAGGTTAGCTTTGAGTAAGTTTTCAAAAACTAAATAATAAGACTCCCCTATGGGAGTATATTGTTTTAAAGGAGCTCTATTTTGGTTTTAGTTTTACTGGTATGAAGGGTTGGGAGAATTGGTGTGATGGGGTTGGTTAGTAATTGGTGGTGGAGTAGTTTTTAGGATAAATAAGTTTGTAGATGTTTTTATTTTAGTACTATGATGGTTATATTGGTTAGTGGTTTCAATAGAGGGAGGGTCATTGGATTTAAAGCTAGAGTTCTTGTTTTACAGTTTCAATTTCCCTTCATCAATGGATTAATTTTCAAGTTTATGTGCCAGGTGAATGCCTCATCAAAAGTTCTAAAAGTTTGAACTTGAAGAGTGGGGGAAATATGTTTGGCACAACCCTAAGAGAAGATCTTGATCAACTTTGGTTGGGGTAATAAAAAATAAATTTGGTTGATGAGACCTCTCCATCTAGATACAAAGTTAGTAATTGATTCATCCTCAAATTGCCTAATAGAATAGAGTTCAGTAATAGAAACCTTTTTAGATATGTTTACAAAAAAGTGTTCTAAAAATATTTGGGCTAGTTGTGAGAATGAAAATATGGAGTACTTGGTAAGGGCACTATACCAATTAAGGGTTGGTATTGATAAAGACATGGGGAAGGTATGAAGGAAGAGAGCATCATCATATGCGATCAAATAACAAGAATAATGAAATGCTCTCAAATGTTATTGGGGATCCTCCTTACCTTAGAATTTGTTAAACTTAGGTAATTCCCATTGAGGAAGATAAGCATGGATAGGAATGGATGGATGAATGAGACCATTATAGATTTGATCATAGGATAAAAGGTTATGAGACCGAGAGATAGATGACTCCAGGTTGGTAATTTTATCCATTAACATCTGGACCAAGTCTGTTTGAGGTTAGGAAGTTTCATACTAAGGTTGTAAGATTTATTGAGGTTGGGTGGAAATAATGTATGGATAAGTGATAGAGGGTGATAAAGAAGCCATATATTGGTAAGTGGTCATAAAAGGTTGGAATGGTACCATTTAAGGGTTGATTGGCACAAATGATTGGGTGGAAAGTGCTATGTATCCTTGTGGGTTAGAAAGATATGGATAAGATATCATGGGTACTTGTTGGGGGGATGATATGGGTTGGGTTAGAGGTATTTTTGGGTTGGTGGATGGTGGTATGGATGTAGATTGAGTTGGGGGTATGAAAGTGCTAATTGGTTGTTGATGGGTGGTAACTCTAGTGATAATAGGTGGGAGGGTTTGTGTTATGGAAAGTACCATACTCTAAAGTGGGGTAGAATTTGGTGGGTTGGTTGAACTAAAGGGAATGGTATAAATAGGGGTAGATTATACCCCCATGGTGGAAGGATTATAGGTGACCAAAGGTAAGGTTGATTCAATATTAGAGGTATTATTTGGGGTAGTAGGTGTTTGATTACTGGTTGGGACATTGGATGGATTTGAGAGAGTGGTATTAGGTGGGACATTTGATAAAGAAGAGGCTTGGGTGAGCATAGGTTGGGTTGAGGTGGTACCCACCAAAATATGGGGAGGCATACCATAGGGAGGATCCATAGGAGGAACTGAAGCAAAAGGGGTATGGTTAGATAAGGTGTTTAGGTAATGCTAAAGAGTAATGGGGTTGTTATCAAATAAGGTGACAAAATATAGATCACCCTTCACAAAAATCAAAGACGTGGTAGGAGGAGGATAAAAATGAGTGGAATCCTCAGCATCAGAGGTATACTCCATGGAGGAAGAATAAGAAGGGTGTTGTTTGTTGTTTTGATTTCTTAATTGTTGTCTAGTAAAGACCATGAGAGGAAATAAGAGATAAAATGATGAAACTCACACCTCAAACACAGAGTAGGCAAAAGAAAAGAACACAAGGAAATCAAATATATAGTAAAGTGTATTTAACAACCTAGGGTTATTTTTTAATTACTTTTGGCGTATGCCTTAGAAAGTGTGAAGAGGAAAATTAGTTTGTAGATTGAGTACTAACAAGGAAATCTAAGGTTGGTTTCAGGTTATATTTAGGTGCTCAAGAGAGAAAATCTATATTGATCTTTAGTATGTGGCTAGGTATTAGGGCCTACCCCCTCACTTCACATACCATAGTGATAGGGTTATTGGGTGCTTAACCAAAATATACTAAATCTCAAATTTTATACTTAACCATAGAGTTGAGTTGGTTCTCCCTTTGGTAATGACCTCCAAGTAGGATTATCAGGAAAGGGTAAGGTTTACTTCTAGCTAATGAAATCCTAGTTGGGCCTTATCTCAACTATGTTTTGATGTGTTGATTGGTTATATGGTTTGGATAAGTGTGTGATAACAAGAGTGAAGACTATGATTAATTACTTTGCTTTTAAGTTACTATATGAACTAAGACAAGTAAGATATCAATGTATGCAAAGGGTTTATTTTAAGCCCAAAATAAATTTTAGATTTCATTTAGTGAGAATACAATAAAGGAATAAAAAGGGATGCTAGGTCCCACTAGTCATGCCACAATGTTTCAATTAATTTCTTCTCATTTCTAAATTTGGAAGCAAGTAAAACTAGTAATAGGGTGTGTAGAAGAATACCTCATAAAAGTGCATGCATGATCTAGATGATGGTGAGAACTCCTCTTTGGCTTTGAAAAAATAACCTATAGATAAGAAAGATACTATAAAAGGGGATTGTTAAATAGATGTTTGAGTGAACTACCTAGCATGAGCTAAATACAAGAAGCATGAGCTTGTTAGGAGGTTGTCAATCCACTATTTATAATAATTAAGCTGATATAAATAAAAATAAAGGAAACTTGCATTCAATAACTATAAATTAAATGCATGTAAGATGAGATGAAATTAAATTTCTTGTTAAATAAAATGAATAAATATAGAAAAATCAAGTCAATAATCATGCTAAGATAGTTGGGGTATGGTTCAAAAATTTGTAAAAGTCTCTATGAATAGGTAAGAACACAAAAAACATGGTTTGGTTAGGGTCAAGGGGGTGAAAATAACTTGTTATTTTCTACCGTAGTGACCATCGATGGTTGGGGTGAACTGTCAGTGGTTAGGTTAACTATCGATAGTTGGGTAATCATCAATGATTGAGGTGACCATCGATGGTTAATTGTGTGATTCTAGAAGTGATCAAAAAGAGGATTGCATAATGGGTAATTGGGAAAATAGAGGTTTGTTACAGATCTGGGGGATGGAAAATAAGATAATCTAATAGGGGAGAGAGGTAAGAAATGAAACAAATCAAGGAAAACAAGCATGAGATACATATAACTTGATGGTGGAAGGTTGAAGCAATTTGGATAGAATGATAGTACTTTGGCCTTTGGGAGTGATTCTAGTAGAGGTTCAGGTCTCTATTGATATTTCTTGCTTGCTAGAAAGATGTTGGCTATCTACCTGCAAGATAACTTGCATTTTGGATTGCTAAATTTATAGATCCTTTTCACTTCCTACTTCTCTCCTTTTATAGGATGAAATTATTAAATGTGTAGGAGGAGGTTACTAATTGGTTAGAGAAAAATGTTGTTATTTATGATACTTTAAAGTTAGTTTGCATCATAAAATGAAAGTTTGTAAAAGTGCCATGCTTATATCATATAGCTGATAATGTTTTTAAAGCTTTAAAGTAGGCTTGGAGACTTGACCATCAATGGTCAAGCTAACCATTGACAGTTAGGTTGACCATCGATGGTCAAGGTTATAAATGAAAATGGGTTAAAAAAGGGTGAATTAAAAAGTTAAGATAGCAAATTCATAAATGGGATAAGTCAACTAGGTAGTCAACTAGCCTTAGAGTTGGGTAGGGGTTCAAGGCACTTTGACATCTAAAACTATGTAGTTTTTGAGTGTTTATAGACATAATAAAGGGATCTAAAGGGTCTTTTTGAAGATGTTGAAGCATTTTTTATGTAAAGGAGGTTGAGGGATGATTTCCCATTGGCATATCTAAGAGAAGGGGAAAAAAACTAATTTTGTTGATAATGATGACTTGAGGTTGGATACCCATTTTAAGGATGTGAATTTGCATTTGAAGCATTTGGGAACTATCAGTGGTTTTTATGACATTCATTTATTGATCTATTTTTATAAGGATTTGAGTTGTATAAATAGTTGGGCTTTGATTAGAAGTATTAGGAGGGGGATAATCAATATTGGTATTCAGAGGAAGTTTCCCAATATTGGTATTGGTTACCAAAAATGTAGTAGAGGAAGAAGGAAGTTTAGATAAGCTACCATTCTTATTATAATTGTAAATGGTATTACCATCAAGGTTTCTAAAGATGCGGGAATTGTCTAGATCATCATTTTCACTAATTTCAACCATATTTCACCACAAAATATCTAGATGGATCTTTGGAATACTTTTACCATGAAGTGTTGGGCTCAGTGGTGGATAAGGTAGGTAGAAAAGAAAAACCCATGTAAAATATGAGTGAGTTAAGGCTATAAAGGAAAATCATAATAGGTGACATTATGGTGCTAAAATAGCTAAAGTGTGTGTGATAATAAGGGATGAATATATTAAAAAAATGGTATTGGTTCTAAATGATGTGTTTTATTTTTTATTCTATCAAGGAAACTAATATTGGGCTAGCTAATATAGTATAATTAAAAAGGTAATATAACTAGTGGTTGGGAAAGACTAACTAAATTGATCAATTCAATGCAATAGCCTAAAAATGAAGTTGGATCAAACTGTACCAAGATAGCTAAGATAGATATAATAGAAAGAGTATTATATGACAACAAATTATGTAAAGTTACATGAAATAGTCAATTTAAGTAAAGTGAGAATAATGTGAAATGGACTGTATCAATTAGTTTGATGTAGTTTGGAATGGGAAATGTGAAAATAATAGGAAATAGACTATATCAATCTATTTGATATAGTCTGCAAATTCAATTTTTATAAGATGATAAATAAATAAATTATATCAAAAAAATTTATGCAATCAAAGATGTAAGCACAAGGGACTGTATTGAGTTGGTTGATGTATTTCACTCACACATGTAGTTGTATTGATATTTGAGGGTGTCATTACAACACACAACATATAACCATATCAATGTTGGTTGATACAGTATAAAATAAAACATAAAATAACAAGTAGAAAATTTAAATCAAATTATCTTTGCTAAATATTTTTTCCAAAAACAAGATATGATAGATGTATTAACAAGATTTGATTGATATTGTGGGCTCTCAAATATACTTATTTGTTTGTTGATTAGTGTCAGTGTAATATTTCACAGCACTAAATATAAAGGCTATACCATGTATTTATCCCACTAAACTTGGTTTTAAGGGTACAATGACAGTAATTTCCCTAATCAATATGCTCTTCTCAAGTGCACCATAAAACCAAATAGATAGTTAAATTTCTAAGGCTCAATAATAAGAGGAATCCTAGTAATTTTTGATATATTATGAGGCATATGGAAACTAAATTTTTTAATGTTTTACTATGGTTATGACTATTGTGGCAATCCCCTCATGCCATGATGTCTTTAAATCGAACAATTTGTATTCTTGCATGATAGTCACTAAGTAGTTTGAAAACTATCATAACATAATTTCCATAAAAAACCAAACAAATAGAAATTAAATTTTGAAAATCATTATCAAAAACCAATTTGTAACATTTAATAAATGAAATAAACAAGTAACTAACTTAAAATGAAATGTTTGATTGAGCTTTGAAATAAAAAACTAATTTTTTCTTTATTGTGCTTGAAAAATAAATAGAATTATATCAACATTGGTCAATGTAGTTTTACACATGGTATAGAACTATAATGAGATGATCCATGTAGTATGTGCACATATAATTATAGATACGAGATAAACTCTATCAATTTATTCAGTGTATTTTTTAGAAAAAGGGTTGAATATAGAACTATATCACATTCAATAAATATGGTTGACTAGAAGGATAAGGTTGAAGAGAAAACTATATCATATCTAACTGATAAAGCTAATTAGAAAAGATAGAAAATGCTAAAGAACTATATCACTTTATTAGATATAGTTGGCTGGAAATAAGGTTGGATATATAATTATATCACATTATTTGATATAGATTGATAAAAAATAAATCGAGATATAACTATATCAAAAAATTTGATATAGTTGGCCAAGGATAAAAATCATGACAAAGTTATATCGAGTTGTTCGATATAGTTTTCTAAAAATAATATTTCTATGTAATTATTTCAAGTTGTTTGATATAGTTGGCTAAAGAGGTGAAGGCAATAATAAGCTTCATTACAAGTTCACCTAAATGTATGAAATGGGTTAGGATCAACCTGTAATGCTCCTATCTTTAAACATCTACACTCAAATAAGGTTAATTAAAGAGAGCTCAATGATACTTAATAAAGTATCATATGACTAAATAGACCCATAAACTATCAAGAGGAGCACCTACAACACAATTTCAAAAGAAAGGGTTTCAAATACTTTAGGCTAAAAACACAATGAAATAGGTCTAATTAGATCTCTATTTGTAAGTCTAATATTGTAACAAGAAATGTAAGGGGGAAAGGTTTAAAAAAATCAAAATGGGTAAGGAGACATGGTAGGAAAATAGGGGCCTAGGCTACCTAAAATAGATAGATGGTAAGTTCAATCAATTCTATAGACACACTACTTATAAGTGTAGAGAATGCTTTAAAAATGATACACATTCATTTAATAAATAATTATGCAAATTATATCTAATAAATGAAAGAGGTAGGATTAAAATATACTTACCTTGATGAGGACCCATCAAGACTCAATCTCCCCTTAGATAATGGTGTTTTTAAATAGAACGTTATGATTAGGAATATCTCAAAGTCTTAATCAAGATTAAAGATAAAAATAATCTTAATAAATATCCAAGGCACCATAATACAAGCTTTCCTTCAATACAATATCCTAAACAATAACCCCTTGAAGTGTAGATGAAGGCAGAAGTACAAGAAATAACAAATCAAAATGAATGACTCTCTTTATAATGAAATGGTAAATTTTATTTATAATCATCAATATCCCTAACCCATATTGAAAGTTAAGTTGAGCCATCAACCCACCATGATGTATTTCAAAATGAATTGACCAACCTCAAAACATATCATCCTAGTCCATAAAATTTTCAAGATCAAGCCAACATGTTCAAAACAAAATCAATCAGGTATGTGGTAAGGAAGGGACAAGTATCATAAAAGACTACATCAAACTAATCGAATGTACTAATAAATATAGGTGTTGATATAGTTAGAGCATGTAATATGGAAGGAGATAAGTGGGGGATCAAGTCTGAGGAAGCTAGAATGGATATAATAATGATAGATAGACAAAAATATCTATGTTAAAGGATCAATGCATGTTCACCCCTTTCCTAGTGTACCCTTTAAGGATTAAACCTAGGCATATTGAATCTTGATACATTATTGTAAGATAAAGTGTCAGTAAATGTTAAAGTGAAAAATACTATGTGTATACAAAAACAATGATGGGTTAACTATAATTAATGCCAAGGTCATTAAGTGTCACTAGACTTAAACATGCATCACCCATGATAGAAGGTGTAACCACACAATGTGTTCACTTAAAATAATTCCAAGGTCATTAAGTGTCACTAGATTCAAGTGGATATTACTCATAATAGAATAAATCACACCACTATAGATGAATCTAGATTGTATTTGCATGATCAAAAGAGAATGAAGAATATTCATGCCCCCATTATGATGTCAAATCCAATAAATTTGGAGTGAAATAACAACCATTTACTATTGAATCTATAAATTTATAATGCCTTTTAAATTTAAAAAATGCCTATATGTAGATGAAATTTATAATGCCTTTTAAATTTACAAAATGCATATATATGCATAAACTAGCATCATGCCTTCTAAGTTTTAAATGCATGTATGTACATTAACCATTATCAAGCCCCCTGAATCTATGCCAAATGATATAAAATGTTATGTATTTATATACTTAATTGTAATTTTATGTGAAACTTATA
Source organism: Torreya grandis (assembly GCA_037957365.1). NCBI lineage: Eukaryota > Viridiplantae > Streptophyta > Pinopsida > Cupressales > Taxaceae > Torreya > Torreya grandis. Next base: position 786,435 of record JARHVA010005335.1, read on the forward strand.
ATTCCTTTTCATTTAATTATTTTGAATAGGCATCCAAGTGTGTTCGAATTTATTCTCATTGTTTGATTTATAGGTTGGAGCATTTACATCCTTCTTGTTGATCCTTTTTGTTCTATTTATTCTTTCTATTTGTTTGAAGTCTTCTATTTCTTAGAAAAAATTGCATGAGATAGTGAGGACTTCATTGTGCCCATATGTATCAGCTTATCTTGCTCCCAAATCAAGTAAACAACAAAGGTATCTAAATATGGCATCTTCTATGTGGATCCAAAATTACTTTTTATGGCATCAAAAGTGGACACAAACATAGAATAATTTGGACCTAGTTTGGAGAGTATAGATAGAACAAGTTGATAGTATTTCATATCTATTAAAAATTATTTTAACCACAAGCTCAGAGATATAAACTTGGTGAAGAAATATTGTAGGGTGTCAAAGCCACTTGGGCTCAAACTGATGAGCTCATTCTTTTACTCATGGCATCTCATCACATCTTATTTCCCAAAGAGAATTTATAGTGTGGTCCATACTTTATTAGGTGTTGTAGTAATTTTTATGTGAAAAAGTATATCATGAGAAATAGAAAGACATAGTAGTCCATAGACATTATCACAATATTTAAACCATTCAATTTTATCTACTTTTATTCTAGGTTTAGTCTCTTTGCCCATTGTAATTTGATGAAAACCCTTGGATTTCAAAATGATTTCCATTATGTATTTCTATTCATGATAATTAAATGGTGTGAGAGGACTTAATGAACTTGAATCCATAGTGCAAAAAAAGGTTATTTCATAAAGTAAAGAAGAAATGTATAAAATAAAATTGCATAACACCACATTGTACCCACTTATAACTATCAAAGTGACCCCCCCCTTAAATTTTCAAATACAAATACACTCATAAACTTTAGGCACAATCAAGAGTGTGTTTTTGATTTATTATTTTTTGGGAAATTAGATGTTTAATTCCTAAATAATAAATGGGTATGAGATTAATAAATAAGTAAATAATATGCAATAATTATACGACTAATTTGTGTAAACAAATTGTATTTTTACCTTTTCTAAAAATAGTAATAAGTGAGAGAAAATATGACTTAGTTATTCATGGCTATTACAGTTGAGACAAAGTCTGATACTAGAGGAATAGGACTAGCACACTATCATAAACTGAGATCTAGACTTAATTTTATGATTGGATAGGACCACCAAAAATAGGATGTTAAGTTTTTGGTGCTATAGTCTTGGTCATGCCACTATTATCCAAACTACTCATCGAGATCTAATTTTTTGGGGGTTTTATTCTTCATGTTTGTGTAAACCTATGTACCAAATTTTAGATCCTCATTATCAATAGAATTAAATATAGATCTAATTATTTTTGTGTTTGTATCTTTTATTTAATTAAATGGAACTTTGGCAAATAAGAAAAGGGGTTAGTGTGTAAAGGATACACTAGACACACTTCACACCCTATATGTGGGCACACTGCCTACATACCAATACTTTGAAGAGGGATCAAGCTATACGTAGTTCTCCCATTGAAGTGTCAGGTGTAATCATGTGATGAAAATACAAGTAAATGTGAAACTGGGTATACTTGGAATGACTAGGAACTGGTGTAAAGGTTTGAATAAACTTAAAATACTATTAGATGCATATATACAGGGAACAGGGAAAAGTGCTTGAGTAGTCTTGCTTGTATTCTTGTTTCTCTCGTGTAAATGAGTTCCAACCCTTCTAAATAGACTTTGAATGGCATTTTATAGGGGATTTAATGATCATGGGTTAAATAATTCACATTAGGCTGACATGAATTAGAATGAGGATCTGGAATAAAATGACTGTTAGAAGCTAGAATACACTTGGACAATAGTGCTAGAAATAGGATACCCAAAGTTTTAGCACTATATTCCAAGTTTGGGTGTTGTTGTCTAGGGAGTAAGAGACCTAAGGGGATGTATTTGTCATGGAAAGAGTATCTTAGATTAGCAAGGGTTCAGTTTGGAAGCCTATAGATGACTGGGAAACTATGAAAACATGCCTATAAGGGTCATAAGAGCAAGCAAGATAGACCTATGGATTAGGTGTCATTAGCCATACTCAAGTTACTAAATTTTTAATTTTATATGACTACATTTGACCCCACTTTATTTTATTTATGTAGTAAAGTGAAATACTAGGATAAAGTAAAAATAGAAATCATACCTAAACTTACCTGTAAAGGTGAAGCTCATGAAGATGTGTGATGTTGGATGTACATAGAGAGAGCATGGTGTGAAGTGTGAATCTACAATGAAAAACATAGAGTTTATCATTCTTTAATATATATGTTATATTTTAAAATAATAACATACAAAATTTAGGTAAGAGAAAGGAAAGAATACACTTCATCAAGTATGTGAACCAATACAAAACTTGTGATATTGGATTGTATTGGGTGTGTGTTGTACCAAAAGTATTATCATGAATGGAGCTAGGTGCCTAATTCCTTGGAAGTGGCTCAAGAATGCAAATGAAATCCCTTTGGATCCATCATCACCTAATAAGTGAAGCTAATGAATCATGTGTGTATCAATCAATGTTTAGATTGTGTGTTTAATCCCTCTGAATATGTGGTTCAATAATACAAAGGTTAGCTAGTCTTTTGGATCCATCATTTCCCTATGAAGTGAAGTTATGAAGTAATACCAGTATGGTATAGATGTCATATGAGATGGTTCCTGAAGCCCATGAATGTATTGTGATCTAACAATGTTGGCATGGATAGCTGAATGTATGCTAGAAACTAGGCCACTCTTGGCCATTTTGAAAGATGAAGATTAGGCTTATATGAAAGCCACTCTAAAACTAGTGAAATAGACTTATGTTGAAGACAACTCAAGAACTCAAGTACTTAGGAAGTTAAACTTATATGAAATCCAAACTTGAAAAGCGATTCTAACCACATACAGATGGAGTAAGGCATGTAACTACAGGGAAATTCTTAGAAAATAAATTGAACTTAGAACAAGGGCAGGATCAATGGGCCGCACACATTACCTCTAATCATTGGTGTCTAGAACATGGATTCTAATCTGGAAGTTATATCAACTACCTAATCTAAAATTAGAAGTGAGATCCATCATGTCATGCATGATGCCCCCTATATCTAGATTCTTTGAGAAAAAAAGTGTATTGAAACATGCTAAATTTGGATATATGATTAGCAATGATATGTTGACAAGATATCTTGAGATATAAAAATATGTGTATCAAGATATTATTAGATTAATAAGGGTATGCCTACATAGATATAATAATTTAAAAGCATGTACAATGTACTAAATCAGAATTGAAAGTGTCAGTTGTTAGTTGTTAGTTTTTAATTGTCAGCAAGGAGGGATGGAGCATGATGTCCATCATGGCATCTAAGAAAGGAAGTAAATGAATGATATGGATCATGGAATTACAAATAGGAAAATCAATCAGAAAAAAAACATACAAATTAAGAATAAAGAAGCATATAATAGTGGCTAAGGGGACAAGAAATCAATAGACATGGGCATATGTCATTCATACTAGAAAGCAAGCATGCAAGGCATGTTCAAATGCCACATATATTTGAAGCAAATAAAGATTACGTGGAAGCCACAATCACATAGAGGATTACAGGTGAAGGACATTGGCAAATTTCCTAAGGCACACACATGAATATAAGCAAAGGACATTGGCAAATGTCTTAAAACACATATAAGGCATGGAACAAGAATTGATAAAATGCAAATTCATCAAGCTATGCTAAGCAAGAAAGTAAAGCATGTATATACTATAAAGATAGAATCACATCTAACTAATCAAATCAATAGTGAAAGTATGCAAGATATGTTAGTACATGACTAGGTATATGCTAGGAAATACATAAGTGTAAGATACTAGTGAAATGTCGATATAATAATATGTGTGATCTGTTAAGTAATATACATCAGCATGATAACTAGGAGTGTATAGTGTAGGAATGGCATAACTTGAAAGGTGTAGTCATGTATAACATGCCCCCAATGGGTATGTATATCAATATGTGTCTTGAATGTAGAAGTAGGATGCCCCCTCAATGGGTAGAGTGAAGCAATCAAGGATTTGGATGTCACTACACACACTCAAAGAAGATCAAGTGAAGCATGGTAATGTAGATAAATCGATAAATAATAGCATAAAATAGTAAATGTAAGTCTAGCATAGTAGTAGTAATTTAAAGCATGGATGATGCATATAATCAAAATGTTTTTGTGTTTTGGATATATTTGAATATTTTTGGTATTTTTTATATTTTATATTATTTATATATTTTTTAAATAATTTATGTATAAGAAAGACGAAGAAGAAAGTGATACTAACTGATGGTCTTAGATGAGACTCCCTATCATGGTGTCCTATATCAAACAAAGGTATCATGCATGATCATGAAGCATGATAGAAAGGCTGAGACTGTGATTCTAAAAACTATGTGCATTGTAAATGTTCTAATATATCTAAAGTAGAAACTGACTGTGGGATCCCTCTATAACTCTAAGAAGTGGATGAAACTATAAGGATCTTGGGGACCCATCTAAAAGTAGGATAAGGTCTTTGAACATGTGCTCTATGTGTAGATGCATGAGATCTTAATGAAACTACTCTAGGTGTGAATATTGTAGTTGGAAGTTGTCTAGAATCTCAAAGCTATGGAGGTGTATGAACCCTCTATACTAGTGATGGATGCCTCAACTATGTTTGAATTTATATCTAATAAAGAACTATAATTTGTGGGGAAATTAAAACTGGTGAAGCTGGAATTGGTGATTACAAAGGAGATGGCACTAAAGTGGTTAGTGGTAACTCATATGAAACTCCACTAACTTTAATACCCTAATTAGCATGAATGAATTTCATGCATCTATTAATTGTAAATGGCACTTCTTGAATTTTTTGAATTCATGGGTGACCAAGTAACATATCAAAAACTCCTACACTAATAACTATGGTAAAATGTGTGGTAGCATGTGGTGGACTAGTCTATAAAGGAAGTACAATCTCACCCAATGAACTGTATATGTGCCCATTAAATCTGCTAATAATTATATTTTTTAGTGTGATATCCTACTCTGAATAGCCCAAATTTTGAAATAATGTAATGGTGCACATTTTGACACTGGAACCATTATTGATAAGAACATGGTGAGTGGGCTAATTATGAATATGTGCTCTAATAAAGAGTGCATTATAATCTGAATTATCCTCAACAACATCTTGATCTGAGAAGGATATCTAAGGTCTAGTTAGAACCTTGGACTCATATACACCTATCATACTGCTCAAAGGATGTGACGCAATTGATGGTGCCTGGTATGTAACTGTTGGAGGATGTGCATGGTATGTGTGTTGAACACCTGATGTGTCCCCTTTCTCTTGCTTAGAATGTTATGGAAATGGATCTAATAATATTTTCAAAGCTTTATCCTATGTTAGTTTAGCCTATGGAGGCTCCATTGAAGTGTTAAGATCAAGTAGGTTGATCTCTATCAAGTCTTGTATCTTATGGTTTAAATTGATGAATTTGTTTATAGTGTGGCCTGATGTCCTATGAAAATCAAAAAATTCATATTGATCATATCCCCATAGAAGAGGCTTTTTTGGGTCAACTTACTGAATAAGAGGGAGAGTGATGATGTTACATTCTAATAACTATTGTAAAACTTTAGTTGGAGAAACTGGTAGATTAGTAAATGCACATCGAGGAGGTGTTAATAAAACCACACACTGAGGGGGATTTGAAGTTGCATTGACTATTGGTTAATTATAATTCTTGTTATCATTAAATCTAACCTTATATGGTACTTTGTTATTACTCTTGATTGTTATGTTTTGGATGCTTGTACACTTGAGTTTGCCCATTGAAATGAGTTTCACTTCTCTTCTCTTTAGTGTATGACACAATTCAATGAAGGAAGAGAATATTTTGAACATAATAGATTCATACAATGCCATTAGAAGGCTCTATTTGAAGAGATCCTATAACTCTTGATCTATTATGGGGCTAGTCATCTTAGCCAAGATGGTCTTATATTGAAGCACATAGTCTCTGAGATGCTCATTTGATTTTTATTTTTGTTGTGCAATTTGTGCATAATAGACCTTATCACAAATTTTGATACTAAAATTTGCTAGGAACATGTTAGGTAAAGGATTGAATGCATTGACCGACTTATTCGGTAGACTATATAACCATTATAAAGCATAATCTTTTAGGCTTCATGGAAATAGTTTGGTAAGTAGCTAGTCATTTTGTATATAATCCAAGCATGCTACTTGAAAATCTCTCAAATATGTCTTTGGATCACACTTGACATCATAAAGAGTAAGCTTAGGTTGAATAAAACCTTGTGGTAAGGGTGTAGAAGTAATGTGACATGCCAATAGTGTATGTAAAAGATCAAAAGAATCTAAAACTTGTGTAGGTCTAGTGGCATCTTACTCAAGATGTAGCACCTTGCATTGAAGAGATCTTATCTCTTATATAAAGGATACCACATAGGAGATAGGGATGTACTAGTTGTAACTGGTGGCATAGAGGTAGGTTGGAATGATATAGGGGGTTGTTGAGACATAGTTGCCATTGTAGTGTCATTTTTAACTAGTTACTCTGTAGGAATGGAAAACTCAATTTGTTTACCCGTTTTTATTTCCATGAGAGATTATAATATAAGAGTATGATCTTGAGGCTATTCTCTGAGTCTTTCTCTAAAGCTTTTGAGGATCAAATCTTTGTTGAGTACAACTTTATTATCAACAATGGGTGGAAGTGGATTAGTAGTTCAATGTGGTGGAACATGAGCATCGATGTGTACATCATCATTGGTATTTTCATATTTGTCATTGTTTGAATCATTTTGATTAGAATCGGTGTAATCTAGATGTGTATAACCTATAGCTAGAGTCCAAATTAGTTGTTTATCCATAGTATATGGTTGAGTTGAAAGAATTTGGGTTAATTTAGGAGGATTGCCACTAAGTCTTGTATTTCATCTTCAAGGAAGAGATGCAAGGAACTTAGGTGGCATAATGAAAACAACTTGGATAATAGTATAAAATATTAAATTGATATAATCTAAACAAGGAACTAGAATATGCATATAAAGGATATAGATCTCCTAAACATGTAAGGTGATACTTCAAGAAGCAAAATAAGAGCTAGTATATGCAACTAGGGAATTTTTAAAAAATATTTTTTCAAAATACTATGAATTTGTGAGATTGAAATTGAATTTTTGAGCAAAGTATGCAAGGTAAAATTCAAAAATTTATGGGAAAGTTCTTGACTTAATGGGACCTAGTAAATGCAACTAGCATTTAGAGAAAAATAATTTTTTGAAAATTAGTATGAATTTTTGAAATTTGAAGTGATTTTCTTATTTAATATGCAACTAAAAATTTTTTAAATGATTGAAAAATTATTGGAAAATTACTGGGAGCTGGTTGATTTAACTAGGGTTTGAAATAAATTTATTTAAAAATTTACTACAAAATTTTAAAATTTGAGAGGAATTTTTTATTTTAATATTCAAGAAAAAAATTACAAATTATTGGGAAAATTTATCTAGGAATTTACCCTAGGTTTTCTAGGGATTTTATGTGAAATTTGAAGTAATTCAGGTTCAAATAGGTCTAAGATTAATAAATCAATAAATAATATGCAATAATTAAGCCACTAATTTATGTAAACAAATTATATTTTTGCCTTTTCTAAAAATAGTAATAAGTGAGAAAATATGACTTAGCTTATTCTAGGCTATTATAGTTGAGATAGATTCTGATACAGGAGGAATAGGATTGGGACACTATCACAAACTAAGATCTAAACTTTGTTTTATGATTAGACAGGACTGCCAAAAATAGGATAGTATGTGTTCGGTGCTATAGTCTTATTCTTGTCACTATTGTCTAAACTACTCATAGAGATCTGATTTTTCTAGGTTTTGTTTAAAACATCTATGTGAGCCTGTGTACCAAATTTCAAATCCTTGTTGTTAACTAAACTCCCTATAGAGCTAATTATTTGTGTGTTTGTATCTCTTATGCAATTAAATATAACTTTGGCAAATAGGTAAAAGGGGTTAGTGTGTAATGGATACGCTAGACACATTTCACACCCTATGTGTGGGCACACTAACTACATACCAATACTCTGAGGAGGGATAAAGCTATATGTAGTTCTCCCATTGAAGTGTTTGGTGCAATAATGTGATGAAAATGTAAGAAAAGGTGAAACTAGGTGTACTTAGAATGACTAGGGACTGGTGTAAATGTTTGAATAAGCTTTAAATATTGTTGGATGGTTAAAGAATAGGGAAAAGTGCTTGAGTATTCTTGCTTTTATTCTTGCTTCTCTCTTGTAAATGAGTGTCAGCCAACCCTTTTAAATGGACTTTGAATGGCCTTTTATAAGGGATTTAATGATCATGGGTTAAACGAATTCATGTTAAGATGACATGAATTAGGATGAGGATTCAGAAGAAAATGACCATTAGAAGCCAAAATACACTTGGACAAAAGTGCCAAAAATAAGACACCTTGAGTTTCAGTGTTGTAGTTCAATTTTTGGTGCTATTATCCAGGGAGTAGGAGACCTAAGGGGATGTATTTATCATGGAAAGAGTAACTTAGGTCTGTAAGGGATCAGTCTAGAAATTTATAGATGACTGGGAAACTTAGAAAATATGCCTATGAGAGTCATAAGAGCAAGAAAGATGGACCTATGGATTAGGTTTCATTATCCATACTCAAGTTACCAAATTTTGCATTTTATATGACTACAGTTTTGAAAAATTAGTGCATAAGTACAAGGAACTAGAGGGATGTTAGACTCAACTGATAATACATATAAGATAGTATATATTTGGTTTTAATGGAGCTATAGTGGACACAAGATTATGACCAATGTTTATAAAATTAAAACATAAATACTTTTTAATAAGATAGCATTTAAAAAGGAGTTACCAATCAAAAGTTATAGTTGTTTTAAGATTTGAGATCGCATAAAAAATATCCACATAACATAAATTTGAAAATGTTTGGGTTGATTAGAGACATCCAACAAAATTTTGAAAATTTTTGTGTTGATTATATATTTGGTTGGGTGCTAATGTTAATCCCCCACTATTAGGAATCAATCTTTAATCCCCTCATGTGACCACACCATATGACCAGGGGGTTACGACCTTTTATAATTTGACATCCTCTAGAATTTTGTTATATTTTTTGAGGTCTCTTTCAACTTCCATAGATACTAAGAGTTCATATATTTTAGTTTTTCATCATGGATATAGTCACCTTCTACAATCTTCAGGGTTTCAGGGTGTATCAATAGTTAGAAGTTTTAACATCGGGGATGAGGGATGCACTAAGAATCAGAAGTTTTGAAGTTGGGGTTGAGGGATGCACTTGTAGTCAAAAGTTTTTATGTTGGTTTTGAGGGATACACCAATATTCCAAAGTTATATCATCATATATTTTATTTACACCTATAGTTAATAGCTCCACCATCAGAGTTATATAATACACAAGCACCCTAAACTTTTGCTACTACAACAAAGGCTTGAAACTTTGATTTGTGCATGTGAGTGTGAAATTTACACCAAGTTTAGAATATATATATCTTTAATTATTATATAAAATCCACCAAATACCCACTAATAATCTCCAAAAAAACTATAAAACCCCATAAAATAATTTTCCCTTCAATATGATAGTATAGATTTGCATGAAATCACCAAAAAATACATGAAACCCTCCAAAATGGCTAAAATTGACTATCACAAAACTAGGTCATATTTACATTTGATTCTAGGTTTTTGACACCTTTTGAATGTAATTATATTATATTTTTTTATTTTAAACTTTATCTAAATAGTTTTCATAGATGTTTATGAAATCTTACTAAACCTTTGAAAATATCAAAAATCAAGAGCACCAATAAGAATGCATGCAAGAAAAATTTCATCAAGGATTTTAGAAATGGTAAATTGGCCATCAAATTATAGGAATAATACAAATTTGGATTTCTCTATGATATCTGAACATCTAATATTACATGAAATCCTAGGAGTGGGTGAGAGCAAAATTGCCACAACAAAAATTGTATCAAAAGTTTCATTCATCAATTGATTAATCAAAAAGTACAAAAGAGGTATATTATATAGTGATACATCAGGTTGCTAAAAAAGTAACAAGTCAACTCACTATTATAAAATACATTAATTTAATTTCCCTTAGTGACCTCAACAACCCTAAGTAAGTTGACTAATGATCATGTAGATAAAACTGCAAGTAGAGAAAAGCCTACACAATAGAATTTATACTCAAGTCTATATAAATTAGTTCATATTCATGTCATATGCCCTCAAAATATGTGTTAATATGCCAATATTATTCATGTATATAATTTTTGAATTATTTTTAATCTTTGAAACATTTATTCTATCATAAAATCAGATTTTTTTTCTCATGGATTCTTGAATATCTAAGATAAGCTCACTATAACACCTCCTTTTTGAGATGAGTGATATAGCCTTAGAGTCACTTATCTCAAAATAAGAGTTGATTATGTCATGTTATAAATATATAATAATGTATAACCATGTCAACATGAGGATAATATGTTAACATAATATAGTGTATATCATCAAGACATGTATGAAACACATCTAATGTGAGGTATACAAGTGTCATGTCTAGATAGATATAGCAATGAGGCACATAGTAAATTAACCATCTTTGAATAATAATATGTATTAAAAGTGCATGATATGGATCATGGCATAACACAAAAATCATAACACAAAATGTCACACAATATCACACATAAGGACAAGGACCACATACAAGAGACATGAACATGTCGAAACAAATAAGGCCAAGGGCCACATGCAAAGGACATATAAATTTTGAAAACAAGGGACATAAATATATCACACACAAAACCAAGTGGACACACACAATAATAAATAAATGTCTAGCCTATCATGTGAGAAAATTATGGCATCGAAAGAGCATAGAATAATTGAAAACTTGTCTACACCATCTATATATATCAATGGCATAGCATAGTGATGTATAATATCTATGTAGAAAAATGTAAGATATGAGTAATGAAAAAGACACTTGTAATATATACAAATCAAGATGGTAGATAGGTCATAGATAGGTATAACTTATGATAACAGAACATGTATAATAAGATGGCCCTAGCATCAGCATAACCATTGGGTAGAAGGGAGTCCATTATCCAAGAATCTATGTATAATATGTGTCTTATATCACACTCATATACCTTGTGAAAGTCATTTGTTTATAAAAAATAATATGCTATATAAAAAACATGTAATAAATAAAATATGTAAATAAGTAAACTAGAAACTCTTGTCATGATTTAAGTATTGATTTTTAAAATTTTGATAATATTTGAATTATTTTGTGTTTTATAAATATTAGATTTTTTTGTATTTTCTAAATAATTTTTTTTATTTTTTAAATATTTTAATATGTGTAAAATTTAAAATAAACTATTCAATGATCACATCAATGGAAGGAGCATAGTGCATGCATGTATCATAGAATGAAAAGCTTACATATAGATGAATTGGAATCTAAAAAGGAATCTGGTTGTAATGTAACATTCATGATCACTACTAACAAAATCTTGTGTAGGATTTGTAACTCTAAATATAATAGGGTTTGGTGGAGTCCATTGTTTAGTAGGATAAGATATCTATACTTGTGTTCATTGTGAAATAAAATAAATTATTTGTGGTGTTTCCCTAGGACACACTATATAAGATGAAGATTTATTTAAACTTTTAATAACTCTCTAATGTGAGGATTTTTATCTAAGAGGGTTTACTACTTTCTTCTTAGAGGGAATGTATATAAATATTTTGAATAAGTGCAACAATTAAATCTATGATATGCTCTGTAATAGGTATAATAGTTAACTACAATGGTGGCGATAGAAGAGGAGGAGATACAATTAATTATAGAGGGTATTCATATCAATGCCTAAAATGTGACCACCTAATTACAATATATATTTGAGACATTGATGTAATATGGATGGAACTAACATTGATTTATTTTTAATGGAACTATAAAAATCTTTTATATCCAAGAGCATCCTAACAACATGTCAAAGACCCATGTGTTTGGTAAGACTAAAAATGAAGTAGTCATTGTTAATGAACCAACCTAAATAAGTAGTACTATATGCCCAAGAATATTTTTTATGTCTATAGAATGTTTTAACTAATTAGGATGTATCTTGCAAATCCTACTCTATGTACCTAAGAATGTGAATAAGTATCATTATACATGGGTTTTCACTTGACCTATTGTCAATCATGACATTGTGTATGATTTGTTTATTGATATAAACTTGAATAAAGAGTGCATGTCCATATAAATCATCATCAATAATCTCACTATCAAAAAATGTGATCATAAGATATGGTGTTGATGTGCCTTTAATTGTACCAAAAGTACCATATATTGGATGTCCATATGTCAAAGGAAGAGGATGCATATTTAATGGGCTGTATAACTCTAAATTATTTATATTTTCTCATATTCCATGGTTTAGAAATTGATTACTAAATATTTTCAACTTTACATTTTCATTTTTTATGGTTTATCCTCCTTTGTATGTGTGTTTAACTCGATGTAGATGCTAAATTTGGATTTTAAATTATAAACTGGTTTTATACACTTGTAAAATGTTACTCATGGATTAGCCCTTTAGTTTAGGACTTTTCCACTACTACAAGGCTTGCATTCACTATCTCATTTTATCTAAACGCTTATCTTATCCTTTGACCCTAATATTCTAATTACCCAAATAACTTATATCCCATAGTATTTTTAAAACCTATTAAACATCTTATGTTATTAGTTAAATATATTTAATAATTCTCTATCTTCTCGGACACTACCATCTAGACTAGAACACTATCATCAATGCTAATGTCCCAGGTTTAATGCTAGTGTTTGTACCTTAGAAACAATGAAATTTTCAAATATTTTGGTATGTACATATTATATTATTTATTTTAATTAACCCTCTCATGAGATATTTTCAAATGGTATGGTATAAATATAAAAAAAATCCCACTCATTTATACATCTAACATCTACCAAGGAATCACCTATCAATCTCACTAAATTATTTACACAACTAAGTTATACTACCCTTTTTTCCTATTTCTATATCAGTCATCAGAGTAGTATTCTTAGAAGTTTGAATCATTCAAAGAGTATCCCATAAGTAGTATTGTCAATTTTTAAGCTAAATCACTATATGCACTTATATATATCATATTACACCATTGTTCACACACAAACCCACATAAGGGAAAACTACATTAGTTAGAGGCTCTCTTCAAATTATATGGCTATGTAGATAATGGTCATTTATATAGGGGTCTTTGAGGTCAACCCAACTTCACTTGAGCTCACTAACCCTTGTTTTGAAATATCACATATCCTAATTGGAGTAAGGGTTTAAAGCTACACATTAATATTTGGAACCTATGTGCATGATCCAGATAGATAATTTTCAAGGTGACAATAAGACTTGATAGGAATAAGTGGAATATCCATAAAAGGTTGTGTAGTTCACTATATACAAAAGTGTTGAAATTGGGATAAAAGCATTTATTCTAGTGTCTGTATTTCAATGGTAGTATTTGGGTTGAGAGAGCTAATTTCAAAAATCTCACAAATCATACTTGAACATCATATTATCTCCTTGTGCACTTGAATTTCTTGTATCTATCTACGCATTATTAAATAATCTAAGTGTTATTTATTCTTTGTGTTTAAGCAATAAAATTATTATTTTTAAATGTAATTTATATATTTAGCATATTTTTCATCATTTTAATTAAATATTATGAATCTAAATTATTTATTTATCATTATTTTAGAATAGTCTTCTCATTAATTGACTAGGCTATTTTCCTACCCTTATTTCTAAAAAGGATTAAACATTTGGTGAACCTGACCTTTGAGTCTTCTTACACAACCATAGTTTACTCTAGGTTTTTAACCTTTTAGAGTTTCATATTACTGCATTTATTTTCTAGATCTGATTTCTACATAGGTGTAATTTAGTTGATGTTTATTATCCTTCTTTCCATAGCCTTCAATCTCTTTCTTTTATATCTTTTCCATGCTTATATTTCTAGAATTTCAATTTTTCTTATTTTACTTGTCATGGATGATATTGATAGTTTTGATAACTATGATGTAGTAACTATCTAACTCTATAAAAAAATCTTTATTAATGTTTTTTTTCAAGATAATTAGGATAGGGAACAAGAGTAATCATATATTCAATATTCTATAAGGTTTCTTTCTGACCCCAACAAGGGTGATAGTTACATTCCATCTAACTAGGTCCATGCCATCCCTACTACAATGGATAAGGTAGCCCATCCTATAATTCTAAAGGAAGGAAACCAACATACCCTTCCTCAAACCCCTCCACCTCCCACATCTCCTCCACATAGTGTGTGTATGCATATTCAATTTTAAGTACCTAGGGTTTGTGCTTTTGAATCCATCAAGGATCAAATCATCACTATGAGCAAATAAATAGAAGATTTATGAGAGTAAAATCATTAATAGGTTTGAAAGGTATTATAATTAGAAAATAATAACACACATATAGATAATCAAAAGTATGTTAATGTTAATCATGTGTTTTCTTATTCACCTCACAATGTTGTGTCCAACAAAAATTCGTATAAAAATAAGAATCTAAAATATAATTTTTATGAAATGAATTAGGATGGATCTACAACTTATCTTAATTAGTGTATTTCAAGCTTAAATAAGGTAATATTGACAAACACTTCATTACATATCTATTTATATTGGGGCTTGACCAATTTAGATCCACTAAACCTAACTAAAGGATATCCTACCACACAATATCAAAAGAGAGAGTTTTAAAGCCTCTAAGAAAATAACATTGTGAAATAACCCTAGATAGGCCTATAAAACATAAAATAAATATAATATAGTGCTCACTAAAGTTTTTGGCATAAATGGTGATAGTTAAATAAAAAACATGCAAACATAACTCGACTCAAGTCAATGTACAAGTGAATTGAGCAAGGAGTACAACATTCATCCTACTACCTTGTGTAATATCTATCTACTAAATGAATGAGTAAAAATTATGAATACTTACCTTGAATTAAACATGTCATGTATCAATCTCTCCCTTGGCCAATGGTGCTTTTAAAGAGGTCGTTGTGTATTTTAAGGTTCATACTATGTGAATCTACTCTAGGCTAAAAGACTCCTAATTTTAATCCAAGGCTTTCCCATAAGATAAAACAAAATTCCTCTAGGGTAAAAACCTAAGTAATGGCTCCAATGTAGAAATAAAAGAATTATGAGTTGTATCAATATGAAAATGATTGGTCCTCTCTTTATAAATGAAGTGAAGAGGGTATTTATATCCAAGCATTGACCCTAAAAACTCTCTATTATTTCACTAACAAGGTCAATTATGTCAATCTTATTCGGTGATAAATATAGTTGTTAGGCATTGAACTAGGTCAGCTATGTAGATAGAGTTATGCAACATATGTTGAATTCCCAACAAGATCAACTGAGATGACATAGTGATAAAATGAATAAAAGGGGTATATAATTAGTTAGGGGATATTTTGGAAGGTGAATTGATTATAGGAGTGTATAAGTTACTTTTAATTACTTGGGAAGTTATATAAAAGTAACTTGTAGTCATTTTAAGTAATGATATAAGGACCAACAATATTATGAAGCACCAAATTCTACCCACCCCTTTTCTAGTGCACTCTTTAAGGCATGCACTTGGAGAGATTGAAACTCAACAAGTTCCTACAAAAGAGAAATCATAAATAAATGATAATGTATAAATAAATGATAATGATCAAACCACCCCCTCTACATCCTCTAAGGACATAAAAATACTATTATGCATATCATATAATGCATGGACATCATACAAATTATTGATTTGCATTGAAGAAAAAAGACAAAAGATAATTGATAGTGGTGATCCTATCATTGATACATTCTTAACCCTAAATTGGATATGGATCTTAATGGGATATATAGGGTTAAGCATATAGTAATTAATAATCACAAGGGTGATAAACAAATCTATCACAAGATAATTAGTTATAAAACTTAGATAAAACATATGTTGAATTTATTAGGTTAAGATATGCCAAAATTTTATAAACATATCTATGTTAGATATTGTCATAATAATAAAAATAAGATACTTATCTATTTTTAATGATAATACAGATCTAGATATAAATTAGGCAAGAAGAAAACTAGAATAATATTCTAGAAGAGTCTTCAAATTATAGATTAAGTACATTGCAGCCTCGAACACATGTATTAGCTTGGGATGGTTGCATTAATACTATTATTTGGATTAAACGCATGTGTTTAGTATAGAATACATGATGAAATAACATGTGACCACCTAGATGCTCCTAAATTTTGTGTTGCTTTCACTCTAGTACATTTAGATTTAGGTCATGGACTATCACTCTTTATCAAATGATAAAACTCTATCTCTTCATATTTATAGTGACCTTGGGAGAAATGGGTTGGTGTTCTCACAGTGTTTGTCAGGCTCTTAACAAGAACAATTGATTACTTTTGCAAGCAACTAAATACAGAATTAACCAGAATTGAAAGTAACTAGAAATCAGAATCAGCAAAGAATAAGAGATACAAGAAATAATGAAAACTTGTATTAAACTATTGGAAATACAATTGAAGAAATATCTCTTTCTTACACACCTCTCAGATGTATAGATCTCTTTCCCTCAAGAGTTCTCTCTCACAATTACAAACACAATTCAGCTATTTGAATTGCCTATCTTACATCTTACAACTTACAAGCTATGAAGATCTATCCCTATATATAGAATTAGGGATCATGAGCTATGAAATATCAACCATTAGATACACCTCCTAATCTAAGGCTTAAAACAGTCCTACTAAAGATAGAGATGCGGACTTAAGACTAACACCTAATCTTATCATGCAAACAATCCGTTCATCCAATGAAAATAGAATTTTGGAATGCACAGGTGATCGACGTTGATCCCTGTTTGCCTGCATATGACCGACGTCAGCTGATTCATAACCATCAGCAGCCTCCAGTCAATCCCTGATTGACATCAGTGACTATGTAAACACAACAGCCTTGCATTTGCTCATCTTGTGAAGCTTTTAACTCCACACCTCAACAATCTCCCACTTGGAGATAAACAGCTGCACCTTTACCTGTACAGCAACATCTTCTAGCTTCTCCTCCATCTTCAAGCTCAATTTTGAAGACCAACAAAAGTTGAATGAAGACTCAACTTCTCCTTTATTACTGGCTTTGTTAACATATCCACAAGGTTCTCATCTATATGGATCTTTTCCAGCTTCAACTCACCATCCTCCAATACCTGTATAATGAAGTGGTACCTAAGTTGTATATGTTTTGTTCTTGAATGAAAGGTTGAGTTCTTAGCCAAATGAATTGCACTCTGACTGTCACTATACAATCTGCAACTCTCTTGCTCCTTTCCCAACTCTTCCATGAATTGTGTCATCCATATTATCTCCTTGCTAGCCTCTGTGACTGTAATGTATTCTGCCTCTATAGTAGACAAGGCAACAACCTTCTACAACTTTGAAATCCAGCTAACCACCATTCCACCAATAGTGAAAACATAACCTATGGTTCTTCTCCTGCCATCCAAGTCACCTGCCATATCCGAATCTACATATCCATGTAGAGAAGTATTTGACCCTCCATAGCATAAATTCTTACTATTGGTCCCTCTCAGATATCTGAGAATCCACTAAACTACTTTCCAGTGTTCTTTCCCTGGATTGGCCATAAACTTACTGACAACTCCCACTGCTTGGGCAATATCAGGTCTAGTAAATACCATTGCATACATCAAACTCCCAACTACGGAAGCATATGGAACTCTACTCATGTACTCTACCTCATCATGTGATTTAGGACACTGTTCTTTACTCAACTTGAAGTGTCCAGGCATAGGTGTACTTACCGGTTTTACATCCTGCATATTGAACCTCTCCAACACCTTGTTCACATAATCCTCTTGAGACAAAATCAACCTGTGATTTTTCCTATCTCTCTTAATACTCATGCCAAGGATTTTCTTTGCTGCTCCCAAATCCTTCATGGCCAATGTGTGAGCTAATTTTACCTTAAGCTCAAAAATATCCTGCATGTGTGAACCTGCAACAAGCATATCATCTACATACAGCAACAAAATAATATATCTACCATTATCCAATCTCTTAAAATACACACAATGGTCAGATTGACATCTAATGTAGCCATGCTCAGTCATAAACCTATCAAACTTTAAATACCACTATCTAGGAGCTTGCTTAAGACCATATAAGCTTTTCTTCAACCTGCACACAAGCTTCTCCTTACCTTTGACTTCAAAACCTTCTGGCTGATCCATATATATTTCTTCATCCAAATCTCCATGAAGAAATGTTGTCTTAACATCAAGCTACTCAAGATGCAAATCCTTAATAGCAACTAAAGACAATACAGTCCGAATAGAAGTCATTTTAACTACAGGAGAAAAAATTTCACCAAAGTCAATACCTGGTTTCTGTGCAAATCCCTTTACTACCAACTTGGCCTTGTGTCTCATTTGTCCATTCTCACCTTCCTTTAACCTGTAAACCCATTTGTTTTTTATTGCTCTCTTACCCACTGGTAACTCAACCAAATCCCATGTTTGGTTCTTTTCCAAGGAATCAATCTCCTCATTCATGCCAAGCTCCCACTATTTTTAGGTTTTTACCTACATTGCTTCATCAAAACTCTATGGTTCTCCACTATCAGTGAGCAATAAGTAGAATATTGAAGGGGAATATTGAATTAGAGGTTTACTTACCCTTTCTGACCTCCTCAAGGGTGTTTGAGACTCATTCACTGCTTGTTGTCCACCCAAATTCTCTGTCAATGACTGATCTTGGTCATCCCCAGGTCTATACCTGATTGAGGTTAGTTCCACCTGATCGATGTCAGTTCCTATCTGATCGATGTTAGTTTCTACATGATCGACGTCGGTTACTGTCTGACCTATCTGACCGACATAGGTTCCTGCCTGACCGATGTCAGTGTCTATGTTTTTCTAGAAGTGATTTCCCATTAGCTCCTTTTGAATCACAATCTCATCCAAATCTCCATTGCTTTGCTCAGAATCATTCAACCTCTTGAGCTAATCCCTGTACATCACTTTCTCATTGAAAATAACATCATGACTTCTAATAATCTTGTTAGTTTATAGATTCCAAAATCAGAATCTGAAATCTTCAAAGCCATAACCAATAAAAGTGCACCTCATAGATTTAGCATCCAGCTTCTTTCTATTTTCTTTATCAACGTGCACAAAAGCTTCAGAACCAAAAACTCTGAGAAATGAAAGATCTACCTTTTTACCTATCCAAGCCTCTTCTGGAATTCCACCATCTAGTGCAGTACAAGGTCCTCTGTTAATTAGGTAAACTACAATTTCTACAGCTTCTACCCAAAATTATAAGGGCAAACCAACATACAACCTCATACTCCGTGCACGCTCCATTATTGTTCTATTCATCCTCTCAAAAACTCCATTTTCTTGAGGTTTCCTTGAAACTGTCCTTTGCCTACATATTCTATTCATAGAATAGTACCTATTAAACTTATAGCTACAATACTCACCACCATTGTCAGATCTAAGACACTTCAATCTCAAACCTATTTCATTCTCAACCAAAGCTTTCCATTTCATAAATATGTCAAATACATCAGATTTCTTCTTTATGCAATAGACCCATACCTTTCTTGTAGCATCATCAATGAAAGTAACATAATACTGTGATCCTCCAATAGAAGCTACCTGAGCTAGTCCCCACACGTCTATGTGAACAAGCTCCAACTTGTGCTTCCTCCTTGTTGACCCAATTTTGAGAAACTTCACTCTCTTCTGCTTTCCAAAAATATAATGCTCACAGAAATCTAGATCTATGCTTTTCAAATCTGAAAGCTTACCTTTTGACTTAAGAACTTTCATTCCCTTCTCACTCATGTGACCGAGCCTATAGTGCCACAACTTTGCATCTACATCTAAAGTAGATAATACAAAAGGAGAATAATTAGTAATACAATTACATAAATCGAGAGTACCTTCTCTCTTACCTCTGGCCAATACAAGTGCACCCTTGGTAACCTTCCAAGATTTAGCTATGAGAGTTACTGTACAACCCTCATCCCCCAACTTTTTGGCAAAAATTAGATTCCTCTTCAGGATGGGTACATGCATGACATCCCTCAACACCCATGTGTTGCCATTCTGCAATTTTAGCTACACTTTTCCTTTGCCAACAATTTTACAAGGCTCATCATCCCCTAAATAGACTTTTCCAAAATCTCTCTGGACATAATCACTAAAAAATTCTCTATTTGGGGTTGCATGGAAAGAGCACCAAAATCTATAACCCAAGATTCTATTCTATTATCCAAAGAAAGTACAAGAGCATCTTGTGCAACAATACCTGCAACTTTTGCTTCTTCTTTACCTTCATGCTGATTTTCTTCTTTCGCCAGTAACCAGCAATCTTTCTTTGTATGTCCTATCTTTCCACAATTCTAGCAAGTTATTCTTCTTCCATTTCTAGATTTGGATCTTCTTCTCATCTTTGACTTAGACCTTGATCTCCCTTGCTTGCTCTTCTCTTTTTCCCTTCCCCTGCTTTCAATACTTAAAGCATTACCTGATGATTCCCCTATGCTTTTCCTGCGAGTCTCTTCATTCAAGATTACACTAACAACATCATCTACTTTCAAGATATTTGTAGCAGATGCAGTATTACTAACTACCATTACTAAACTATGCTGACTTTTAGGCAAAGAGCATAATATTAAAAGAGCCTTAATTTCATCATCAAAAACTATTTTGACTAAATTTAATTGATTTACAATACCATGGAAATCATTTAGATGACTAGATACAGATCTACTTTCCTGCATTTGCAAATTAAATAATTGCTTCATAAGATATACATTATTTGAAGCTGAGGGCTTTTCATATAAATTTGCTAAAGTGTCCATCAACTCTACCATTTTCTTTGCCTGTGACAAGTTGGAAATCACAGAAGATGCCAGGCTCAACCTTATGGATCCCAGAGCCTTTCTATCAAGAACATTCCATTCTTCATCTTCCATATCTGTGGACTTCCTTGAAACCCCACCCAACGGTAAGTATAGATCTTTCTAATACTAATAATCCTCTATCTGCATCCTCCATAATTTATATTTCTTGCCATTAAACTTCTCCATTCTCAGTTTACTTTCTTCTGCCATTGTTATGCTCCCACTCAAACAGAAACCCCTGTGAGTGCCCTGTAATCAATACACACTAAACAGATCTGAAACCACCTATTAGTGAACCCAAGCTCTGATACCACTTGTCAGTTGGTATCACTTGGTGAACTAACAACCTAGCTCTGATACCACTTGTCAGGATCTTAACAAGAATAATTGATTACTTTTGCAAGCAACTAAACATGGAATTAACCAGAATTGAAAGCAACTAGAAATCAGAATCAGCAAAGAATAAGAGATACAAGAAATAATGAAAACTTGTATTAAACTCTTAGAAATACAATTGAATAAATCTCTCTTTCTTCCACACCTCTCATATGTACAGATCTCTTTCCCTCAAGAGTTCTCTCTCACAATTACAAACACAATTCAGCTACTTGAATTGCCTATCTTACATCTTACAACTTACAAGCTATGAATATCTATCCCTATATATATAATTAGGGATCATGAGCTATGAAATATTAACCATTAGATACACCTCCTAATCTAAGACTTAAAATAGTCCTACTAAAGATAGAGACATGGACTTAAGACTAACACTTAATCTTATCATGCAAACAATCTGTTCGTCCCACGAAAATAGAATTCTGGAATGCACAGGTGACCGACATTGGTCCCTATTTGCCTACATATGACCGATGTTAGATAATTCATAACCGATGTTTGCAGCCTCCATTCGATCCCTGACTGACATCAGTGACTGTGTAAACACAGCAGCCTTACATTCGCTCATCCTGTGAAGCTTTTAGCTCCACACCTCAATAGTGTTGAGATAACTCTAAATACCCCTCTATTAATGAGTGTTACTTACATATCCACTACTCTTAAGGGGGCCTCAGACTAATTTATTTCTCCCATACATGTTGTCTTGTATGTGAATCATGAAATGTGTGATAAGCAAGTATAATAATGACCTATCTTGTAACTTGGAAAATATGTCTCTTAGGCTAGTCTTTCATTACTTTAGACATGTAAGGGATTATTTCAAATAATTTGGACTTTTCTATAGTCCAATTTAAAAATAAATATCAATAATACACCTACATTATT
Source organism: Torreya grandis (assembly GCA_037957365.1). NCBI lineage: Eukaryota > Viridiplantae > Streptophyta > Pinopsida > Cupressales > Taxaceae > Torreya > Torreya grandis. The sequence continues at coordinate 808,989 of JARHVA010005335.1, forward strand.
CAAAATTTAATAAGTTTAAATTCTCTTCAATCTAATAAATGGGGAATAGATCCAAATTATTACCATACTCTTCACATGCAACTTGCGTAGAACCCAAAAAATATTCATTTTCAAAGATTATATCCTATCTAATTTATGGATATAAGTATAGATTATCTAAAATAGTCCTTTGTATATATGTTTTCCCTATGACTAATATGGCAATAACATAAAATTGAGAAGCTTTTGCTCACTTTAGTGCTTGATTGAGTGTTTTTGGTAAGTTGTCTTGTGAGTTGTTAGGTATTTCCATGTTAGGAATGAATGAGGTTTGATATTGTATTTATACCAATCTCTTTGGATAATATATTGCTTTAAAACACTTAGGTTAACCATAGAAATGTGTTTCATTTTCAAAATGGGTGACTTTAGGGAATTGGATGCTTGTATTGGGATAGGACACTTACATTGATGTAGGCATGTAATTGGGATGAAATTGTCCAAGTAGTTAGAAATTAGATATAATTTTACATCATTATGGGTGATATATAAGTCTTGGGTCATCAGAATGATACTGGTTAGGCTAAGAGATAGGCAATGAGCATAGATAAATAATAGATGTGAGACTTGCAAAATTAGGAAAGGTCTAGAACTGAGAGGAACAACCAAGGTCTATATTTTCCCAAGTGTATAAGACTAAGTTATTATGTAATTCATAAATATCATCTACATTTTCCCCCTTTAATCTAGTAATTAAATTATTGGTGTAAAGGAGAGGGAATGCATATATGGGTGTGTATAACACACCTTACCTTTGCTTGAGTATAATTTGAGTGATTTTTTGGTGATTGACCTATAACCAAGAGCATGTTACAATATATAATCAATGTATATAATACGAAATAGAAAGTATTGAAATTATCAATATTTAAATAGATAAATGTTTAGGATTACACCAATGTACTAATGTAACCATATTAGTTTTTGGAAATTTCATTTGAAATGTGTATCATTATGAATCACTAAAATTAAGATTAGAAAAAATATAAATTTGAAAATTGCATATATCTAAGGAGATAGAGAGAGATATGAGGTCACATGCCCCCAACCTTAGAGAAAAGGTTGATTTACACCTAATCGTTCAGACTATATCAATTTTACAACCCATCATACTTATAACCTAGTGAGTATGAGTGAACCAAATCAACTCCCACTATCAAACTAGTGAGGTTGGATGATGCAATCAAGTCCAACCCATATATTTTAAAAGATTGACTGATTTGATAACCTCAACCATATCAAAAATCAAACCTACTAGTGCATTAGATTGGCTCAATATAGTTTGTAAAAGGCCAATCTAGTGGGTGATGATATTCCATATAAGTATTTTAAATCTAAAAATGGTTTGTATTTTGAAATATTAAGTGCACATTTCATACCATAGGCATCTAAGATATGTTTCATGATTAAACTATGTATAACAATGGTACCAATGTATAAATTTCTACCACAAATGTGTATCTGAATCATATAACTATAAAATTTGGCCAATTTTGTAATTTTGAACAAATTTGGAGGACATCTTACCATAACATGCCCCCACTATATAGATAAAAACTCTAAAAATGGATGTAAGTGCCAATGTGGAAGACATGTTTCCAAAACATGTCCCTGTTATAATCTAGAATGTTAAATATTATGTAAGCATGGAGAACATGTATCCAAACCATACCCCAACTACATATGTAATTATGAAAATGTGGAATCCATGCCTCTATGACATGTCCCCACTAATATGCACCCCCCCCCCAATTTTATGTGAGGGAAGATATAAATTATTATTTAACTTACCCCAAAAGGACAATATAACCATACAACTATGAAAGAACCATGTAGCATATAGAAAGAATGTCTTTAGGTAAATGTAACATTGAATCACCATAATGTTATTCCATCAATGCCTAATATGAATGATAAATATCATGACAACATCTATATAGTAATAATACATTCTCAAAAAGCAACCAAGCACACACACAAGAGCATTTAAAATCAAGTCAACTAACAATTGTTCAAGGACACTATAAACAAGGGGCATGCTCAAATGTCTCATAATAAAGTTGACATGACTGAGTCAAATTTCCACAAAAGTAAGAATGACATATTTAAATGTCCATAAAACAACAAATGAATATCAAATTTCAAAGAATTAATCAAAGAAATATGGTCTAAAAAAGAGGAACATGTTCAAATGCTCAAACAAATAAGATAATATCAAGGTAAGGCACTCAATGAACTACATAAATGAAAGCATAAATAACCAGTATAAATATAACATACAAGACCATTAATCAATTTTTTTATCAAAAATGTCAAGTAATATATACACTATTTCTATAGTATATTGCACCTATCTTGTACACTTGGTAAACTCAGACCTTGGTTTTTCCTCTTAATTATAAACCTGTCCCACTTTCCAAAGTCTTACATCTAATTTATCTTATGCCCTTGGGCATATATCTTAGTCTAACTAGTCTTGTGTTGATGAACTAGACCTTTTATCCTACCCATAATGCTTAAAACTTGTTTATCTTCCACCTGTACAATTTGTGAATATGTACTTACTTTCCTATTCCCTAGACACTAGCATTCATTATAGACCCTTATGTTGATGCAAGTATCCTCCCTCGACACAAGTGTCTAGTGCCCTAAATTCATCCAATTTTTAAAGGAAATGTATCATAATGGTTTACCTAACTACTTTAATGCAATTTATTTCTCCAAATGGATTGATATAAATATAAGATCAACCCTCATTCATTCCTCACATATAAATTTCTTACCTACTCACCAGGAAACTTACAAAAGGCATTCAATCAAGAACTAATGTGAGCAAAGCTTCCATATTTTCTCTTATTTCCATATCAATCATAGGAACACTAAAGTATTGATGGAGTATCCCAAGAGATATATATTATAAGTTACAAGCTAGGTCAATGTTATACTTGCTTTGTGCATATTACATGATTCACACATAAGCCAACAGATAGGGGAGAACTACATAAATATTAGGCCCTCTTTAGAGTATTGTCTATCTAGGTAGTATTCATTGATAGAGAAATCTTTGGGGTCATCTTGACACTATGTGTCTACTAACCCATTTTTCCCTAAGGTTGCTATGAATATGAAGAACTAGTGTTTTGTAAATTCATGAGGAGAAATAATCCATGACCTAGATTTTAATGCATCAAATTAAAGGTAAAGTCAAACTCAAAAGTATCTAGGTGATCACATCCTTTTTTAGTAAGTATTTTGCATAGGACACCTACATCACATTCATACACTATCATCAACATAACTATAGATGATATTTTGTGATTATATATCACCTTAGTCTTGTATACATGGAAAACTTAGACCTTGGTTATTCCTCTTAGTTCTCTATCTTTCATACTTCTACAAGTCTCATATATACTCTATCCTTATGCCTCTTATCCTATATCTCTTAGTCTAGCTAGTCTTATATTGATGACCCATGTCTTATAGCATTGATGTTATTGTATTTCCCTAATGTAAGTGTCCAATACCTTAGAGTCATCTAATTTGTAAATGAAATGTATCCTAATGGCTGACCTAAGTGCTTCAATGCAAGTTATTACTCCAAAGGGATTTGATATAAATAAATTTCAACCCTCATTCATTCCTCACCTATGAATACCTAATAATTAGATTAAATAACATTCAATTTAACAAATCTTCCCTATTATTCCTATTTACATACTAGTGATATAGAATACACATGTATAGGCCTGAATGAATAAAGGAGTAGCACAAGAGCTTGATTTTCCAAGTTACAATCTAGGTCACTCTTGTAATTACTTTGCACACATTATATGATTCACACATAAGATAACATGTAGGGATGAACTACATCATTATAAGGCCCTCTTCAAAGTACTAGATATGTAGGTAACATCTTTTGATAGTGGGGTCATTAGGGTAAGCTCAACACCATGTGCCCACTAACCCATTTTTCCCCAAGGTCACATTGAAGATGGAAATATAGGGTTTTTCCATTTCACAGGTAGCAATTATCCATGACCCATATATGAATGCCCCAGAGTGAAGGTGAAGTAGAACCCATAAACATCTAGGTAGTCACATCTTTTTTTAGTAGATATTTCATACATGACATTAGTGTCAAACCCAGATAGTAGAATTGATGCAACCATCCTAGATTGATTTTATTGTCTAGGGAGCCAAAAGCATCAAATCTAAAATTTGATGACTATTCTAAAATCTACTTCCTAACTTATTTCATCCTATTCCAGATCTAGAACTACATTAGTATCAAAACAAGCTAAGTATTTCACTTTTTTATCATTTCTTTATATACCATAGATATACTTTACATATTTATATTATCTCAACATAATAATTTAGTGTATGCTTATATCTAAGTTTAACATCTAATTGGCCTACTATATATCTCATTATGACCCATGTATAATTTTATTTCTATATTACCCTTTAATGCAATCTAGATAACACCAACCTAGATTTCCCATTTAGGGTTAAACATTTTGTGAACTTGATTCATTTGAATGAAAAAAATTATGATTCTTAGGGTTTTAAATCATCTAGGGTTTCAAATTGTTTAACTTTTTAATTTCCTACTTTTACTATTTTGCTTGTAACCTAGGCATAGCCCTATATTAGGAGGTGTGCCTATTAAACATATTAAGCTCCCCTCCACCCATCCAAGATGTCACAAAATAATGTGGGATCTCATACTTTAGATCATGATGACACCCATGTTGACAATGAGAAAACATTAATAAGGTTATTATAAAAGATGATTATGATAATGAAAACCCTAAAACTAATGAAAATGAGCAAATAGACCATGATCAAGTACATGAAGCTATATTATTTTGTGACAACATTCGATAAAACCTTCAAGATCTTGATGAGATATTAAAACCTATACTTTAAGAAATAAAATCCAAAACTATATTGGAAACATCCCTCCCCTTGAACACATTATAATTAAATACATCTAGTGGGTGTGAGGATTCTTCTATATAGATTTATGAACTACATCAAATGAATGTACCTTAGAAAATAATCTTTACATCATAGGCCACTTTTAGGGGACAACCTCATTTGAGTAAAATCAATATAATAATATTCCTAGATGTTGGGTCTCAACACTTACTTAAATACTAAATCTATTATAACATCTATAACTTCCCATGTGTGTGCGATAATTCAAATATACTCAAGGGATGACTTACAAAGAATACGTACCCATAAAAACTAACACACTAATAATGTAAATAAAAGGTATGACATGGGTTCTTAACATCACCTCCACCTTATAAAAGTCTTTGTCCTCAAATCTTCAAATGTGGGAATTAGCGTTGAATTTGGAATAGTGGTTCCCATGTTATATCTTTTGGTTGCATGCCTGCTACTAAATTAATAATTATGTGATTGAGCAAGAGAAAATTTGGTGTCTATGCCTATCTAGGACTACTTCTAGTTTGATAAGGATGGAGTATACACATAATTTTTTTAAACTTTTATCAATTACTAATGTTTCACATCTTGTAGGATCCCATCGAGACTCAATCTCTCTAAGTGCATGCCTTAAAAGGTGTACCAAGAAAGGGGTGGGTAGACCTTTGGTGCTTCATAGGATTATTATCCCTTATTACCACATTATTACCAATCCAACTAATTCTTAAAACCATTCCATAATTTATTACTCCTCCCTTGCACACTCTAGTCTTTTTTCTTTCCATCCCTCTTTTCCTCACCTTGATCCCCTTTAGCTAGTTGACTGTACTAGGTTGACTAGGTCGACCCTATACAATTTTCAGCCTTTGATTACTATACAGGGTTGATTGGGTTGACCCTATACTATTTAGGGTATTTTTTACTTGGAGTTTCATCATCCCTTTGGTTGATCGAGCTCGATACCTAGAGATTTATCTCCTGAAAAGATACAGGGTTGACTAGGTTAACCCTGTAAAACTAACATATTTAGAATGATTTAGGGTGAGATATATTGACCATTTTTTTCATGACCTGTTTATGTTTTCCCATTGGCTCTTTTCATTTCTCCCTTGCTCATTTTGTGTTTGGTATCTTGCCTTGTTACTTATCTTTTCCCTTCAACCTCTCTGGGTTTAGGCTCTTCTCCCTTGTTCTTTGTTATTTCCCTTTGCCTTGTTTGCCTTAGCTTTTCAGGGTTTGTTTTGCCCTGAAGTGCCCTTTGGAAGGTTTTTAGAGTGCCTCTCTTACCTTGCCTTCTTCCCAAGTGTCCCTTTAGACTTTTTTGAAGGGAATTTTTCTTCCAAATGACCCTTCAAAAAAGTTTTGAAGGGCACTTCTTAGCCCAAGTGTCCCTTTAAACTTTTTTGAAGGGCACTTTTCTTCCAAGTGGCCCTTTATAAAAGTTTTTAAGGGCACTTTTTAGCCCAAGTGGCCCTTCAAACTTTTCTGAAGGGAATTTTTCTTCCAATTGACCCTTCAAAAAAGTTTTGAAGGGCACTTTTTAGCCCAAGTTTCCCTTTAGACTTTTTGAAGGGTACTTTGTTGTCCAAGTGACCCTTTAAAAAAGTTTTAAAGGAATATTTTCTTCCCAAGTGTCCCTTCAGAATTTTTTTAAGGGCACTTTCCCAAGTGTCCGAGAAAAGTTCCTAAAGGAACTAGCCATTGCCTTTCAGGTAAAATCTCTAAAAGAATTCCTTCAAACAAATTATTTGAAGGAATTAATTTAGTAAAATTGACCAAAATAAAAAACTTGACCTAATATATCCCCATGACATGTCATAAGATGTCAAGTTTAATACAGCCCACTAGCCATCAGGGAGTAAAGACAACATGCCACAGGATGTCAAATTCAGGGTGGCCAACTAGTTGTTGGGCTATAACTTGGTGACATGCCACAAGATGTCAAATTCATGCCTAATGTCTTCAAATAAGAAGTAAATTCACTTGGAAATCATGAATGACTTTGTAGTGCAAATTGGGTTTCCCAACAAGCTTTGTTTATAACTTTTATAACTAGAAGCAATCAAAGAACCCAAAGCAGTAAGTAAGAAGTAAAGTCACCTGGAAAACTTGAATGACTCTATAGTGCAAATTGGGTTTCCCAACAAGCTTTACTTATGAATTTTATAAGTATAAGTAATTGAAGAACTTGAAAGGGGAAAGATAGTGCAAATTGGGTTTCCCAACATGCTTGACTTATAGGTTTATAAGTAAAGCCATTTAGAAGCCCTGAATGGGTCTATAGTACAAAACATGGGAGATTTTAGGAGGAATTTTAAGGTTCATAGTAGTGATAAGAGACATTTCTTATAGAGGGTCATCTCACCATTGATTTTTTAGTTATCTTGGTCATTTCAAGAGGGTAAATCAAAGAGAAGGTCAAACTCCAACTGAATGAGAGAACAACTAGAATCAGTTTCACTAGGATGGTGACTACAAACCATTTTTTAGGCTTATATTTTGGCACCCAAAATCTCTCTCCTTTCTCCCTCTTTTATTATAAATAGGACCCTAGGGCTCTTGTTTTATCATCCATAGATAGTACGGTGAAGCCCTGCTAGAATGTTTTACCATTTTCTTGCCTTTGAGCAAAGAAGATATGTCTATTTTCTTTCTAAGTTCTAGACATTTGTCTGGGCATGAAAGAAACACAAGTGATAGCAAGTGATGTTTTATCCTCCTATTCTATATCCTTCGTGCTTTTGAGCAAAGAGTTGATCCAACAAGTCATGTAGAGTGCATTCTAGTTGTATAAGATTTTACACGTGTAACCCTTTTCTAGACTATATAGATTATCTTTTCTAGTTATTTACCTTATGTGATCTCATTCATTTTATCTCTACATTGAAATATTTATGTTGGAATCTTCTAGAGCTTGATTTACAGATTATATTTTGTTGTATTGTGCATAAGTACTAGGCATACATGTGGATACTAATTCTTGGTATATCACCATTTTAGACTAGGATTTTCATGTATGCAAACTTCTACCTCTTTTCACACATAAAAATTGGTTCAATAACTTTATTTCATAAAAATATAATATAGGGAGCTAGCCCTTTCGACCTAGAGGTTCATTTCCACTTATAGGCACACCCACAAGCCTGTAAATGTCCCAACGTTGCCCAAATATGGAAGAGGCCTAAATAGCCCTCTTCTAGGGTGCAAGATTTAGAGATAATAGTTCTAGTATACCTGATGTGACCCAAATTATTACTAAGTCAAGGTGAATGTTGGTATAGACAAGCCTAAAGTAGTATAAATACCCCTAACCTAGTATTTAGTTAATCCAAAAGGGTGTGAATCCCTAGTTTTAGACAAATTTTTATACATTTCTCTACATGGTCCTCAAAAGGTCCTTAACATTTTTTGACCAAGCCCCTTTAGCTGAAGCTTTTCCTGAAGAAAAACACCCTGAACCACTCCTAGCCCTATTAAATCCCTGGCAAGGAGGTTAAATAAGTTTAAGGAGAGGAAGAAGTTGAAGAAGAAGAAGAAATAGAGGATCATAGGGGAAGAAGAGAAATGGAGGAAAGGGGAGAGATAGATAGACATCAACCCTTCCCTAATTTTAATACCCAAAACCTAATAGATCTTCATACATATGACCCCATCCCTCCAAATACTAACATAAATCTTCCTAGTTTCAATGGAGAGGGTCCTATTACCCCATCTAAACATATTAGAGACATCTCTAATTTCTATAATTTTCATAATGTTACTAGGGCCAACATAGCCATTAGGCTACTTGTTATGTCTTTAAAAGGCAAAGCACTTGACTAGCATAGAATATTTGAGGGGGGTTACATTACAAGTTGGGATGGTTTTGGAGACTTATTGATGACAAGATTCAAAAATAAGAGTGATCATGCTTCCCTAATACATCAGTTGAATGTAATAAGAAGAGGTCAAAATAAATCCATAGGAGATTTTAATGAGAGATTTCAAAGAACATGGTATAGGCTACCACCAATCATGAGACCTCCTCCTAGCTTTGTGTTCCCAACATACCTCAAAGGGATTGGTACTGATGATGTTGTTATGTTGTAGTCAATGGGAGGATTCACTCTTCTAGGTGTATATGAGCTAGCAATTGAGGTTGAGAATAGCTTGATTCAGGTTAGAAGACTCCCTCCAAGAGTCTCCATGCCTTTGTTATCCCATAATTTGGTTTAAGCTCCAAGCATGTCTCAAGTTCCCAATGCCAATGTGAAGCCAAGAGCCTTTTCTAAGAAGGTGGATAACATTGTGGATAAGGATGAACAAATCAGATCATTGAGAGCTCAACTCAAGCAAGCTCAATATCAGGCAAGTGTTCCTCCTAATGCACAATACTATCCTCAACAAAGATATATAGCTCCATTCCAATATAATTATCAAAGGAGAGGATAAAATCAACAAGGTTACAGTAGGTAGCCCAATGCATATAATCCAAATTCTACTCCTCTTGTAAAGGGTGTTGTTCTAGTTCATGCAAATCTAGTGCAAGGAGAACATCATGTGGACTAATAGGGGTAGCCTCAAGGTTAGTTTATATATGATGATGGAGGAACTAGCTACGCTTTGATTACACAAGAAGAAGCTACTCTTTACATGATAGTAGAAGAAGCATGTCCTAGCCAAAGGGATAGTCCTGGAGAAGGCAGTAGCCCAAGTGTCAGAGTGATGAATTTTTAATTAAAAGATGATTTTCTATTGACTCAAGGCATGTCAATTTCAGCCAATACAAGGGCCAAAAAGAGAGCATTGGGAGAGGGCCAAGAGCCATGAATAGTTCCAAGTGATGCCTCTCCGAGGCCACAAAGCACTAATCAAAGTCTTGTACCTTCTACAAGTCATGTTCCTCAACAAAATTAGAATGTAAATGCAACTACCAAGATTTTAACACAACACAAAATAGTTCTTTTACTACAATCAAAAATTTAGTAGAAAGTGAATACTCCATCTCTCAATATTGTGGACTCATTAAAGATCACTAAGGCAAACATATCCCTTTAGTAGGTTCTACATATACCTGGTCAAAAGGATCTTTTTAAAGAGTAGTTAGTAAGCATGCAGGTGGCTCCTCAATCTTCAAGTCATCATAGCATGCCTCTCATAAATTCTCCAAATCATCTTTTGGAGCCTTACACTAGAGCTGAAAATCCTCCACCCTTCAACCTCACACTCATTGTGGGAGATAAGCTGGTCCACAATTATATTATGGATAGTGGAGCAAGCACTATTGTTATACCTAAAGTAGTGGTTGATAAGCTGGGTTTGAACTATGAGCCACATAGTAAAGGTGTGTTTCAGCTAGATGGAACTACAACCAAGATGGTAGGATTGGTCAAAGGTCTAAAAGCATTTTTACATGGTTTCCTAAGCTTCCCTATCATGCAATATATTATGGTGGTGGACCTTCCAGTACACTTTGTTATATGCTTGTCTAGGGACTTTATGGACAGGATAGGAGGATACCTTTCTACTAATTGATCATTTATAGCTTTCAAGACAAGGTATGGAACCAAGGTAACCATAAGGACAAATCCCTTAGCAAGGTTCCACATTGATCCATACTTGGAGATAATGACAAATCAAAACTATTTAATCAGCAAAGAGGAAGAAATAGTCCTAAATAGTGAAACATCTTCTCCTCTTAAAGATATTTCTAACCTCTATCTTGAAAAATATATAAATAAAACACATGGCCTTGATCCTTACACTTTAATTGAGGAAACTAATTTGGGAGTTCATTGCATGCATGAGGAGAATGTCCCGATTCCTTCACTCACCAATGAAGATCATGAGCTTGATGGCATGTGGGAAATGTTTTTTAATGGTTCAAGGAGCAAAGTAGGTGTAGGATCTGGTGTCAAGTTGGTTTCCCCATCAAATAGATATTACTACTCTTCTTATAGGTTTCACTTCAGTTGCACTTGTAATGTGGTAGAATATGAAGGCTTAGTTCATGGTCTCTAATGGGAAAAGAAAAGAGGAATCAAGCTTTTAAAAGTCTATGGAGATAGTGAGATAGTCATTCATCAAGTGAGAATTCAAGATATAGCCAATAACCCCTTGTTCATGTCCTAAAAACATAAGGTATGGGATCTACTTGAGGATTTTGATGCCTTCAACATCCAGCCCATACCAAGAAACTTGAACAAGCATGCTGATAGATTATCTACAATAGGAGGACATTTTGACTCAATTGTTGGATTTTAATAAGATAAATATTAAACCCATATCAAGATCATTGTGAGGCCTATCATTCTAGATAATGAAGTGTCATGGCAAGTGTTTGAAAGTGATGAACACATTACACACTTCTTACAAAATGAGGTAGGCTTCTCTTCAAGAAATCAAAAGAAGTTGCATGATCATTATGAAGAGTAGATTATACAACTGAAGACAAATAAAATAGCTAAGGGGTTGATTACCTTGGAGATTGTCTTCAATGAGGATGATCAAAATAAAAACCAAAGAATGAGCATATCAACAAAAGAAGAGAACTATGAGAGATTTCTAATTTTCAATGTCAAACTTTTGAAGATTGGCAAGGTTTGTTCTCAGCTAGAAAGGCAAGCTTTTATTGCATTATGAAAAGAGTTTCATGAAATATTTTCCTATGAATACAACGACTTGAAGGGATTCTCACATAATTGAGTTGGAGCATGGAGCTAAACTAGTAAGATAAAAGTAAAGGTCTATCAACCCCAAGGTAGAAGAACTCTTGAAGAAAGAGTTAACCAAATTTGATTGAGTCTAGGATTATCTTTCCTATCAATCACTCATCTTGGGTAGCCAACCTTATGCTAGTTCAAAAGAAGAGTGGATAAATTAGACTTTGTGTGGATTTTCATGATCTAAACAAAGTGTCTCTCAAGGATCATTACCCACTCCCTTCCATGGAACAAATTCTACAAGTTATTTTAGGTTCTCAACGTTTCTCACTTCTTGATGGTTATTCAGGTTATAATAAAATATTGGTAAATTAAGGGGATCAATTAAATATAGCCTTCAACACCAAGTGGGGGACTTTTACCTACAAGGAGATGCCATTTGGTTTATCTAATGCTGGAGGTACATTTCAAAGGGTAATGGACATGGCTTTCAAAGGTTTGATCAATAAATTTTTGCTTGTTTACCTTGATGATATAACCATTTTTTTAAAGGGTGTTTTTGATCATATGGTACATATAAGGTAAGTTTTTTATAAGTGTAGAGAGTATAGCATATCCCTCAATCCAAAGAAGTGCATCTTCACTGTCTATGAAGGCAAGCTTTTTGGTCATGTTGTTTCAAAAGAAGGCTTATCTATTGACCCCAAAAGGATTAAAGCTATTCTAATCTTGTCTTTTCCTCAACACAAGAAATGGATGAAAAGTTTATTGGGAAAAATAAACTTTGTAATAATTTTTATCCCAAACATTGTAACTATGGTAAAGCCTATCATAGCCATGCTAAAAAAGAACCAAGTTTTTACTTGGAAAAAGGAAGGTAAAGTCAACTTTGAGGTAATCAAGCAAGAAATTATAGCATCTCCCACTCTCTTAAATATAAATTTTTCTAATGACTTCATTATTTATACGTTTACTAACCTTGACATAATCTTAGCTATGCTTATGCAAAATAATGACAAAGATGTTGAGCATCCAATTACTTTCTTCAGCCAAGGCTTAGAAGACTACGAAGTGAGATATTATTTTGTTGAGAAGCAAGCTTTAACCATCATTACAAGCTTTAAAATTTTCAATCATATGGTTTCCAATAATAATATCCATGTCATGGTCTCCCATCCTAACACCAAGGAGTTTCTCCTAAGCAAGTATCTCAATGAGAAGAGAGCTGGATGGATCACGAAGGTGATGGAATATGACATTGACATTAAGGTAACTAGCCTAGTAAGAGGAAGAGGTTTATGTGAGCACTTAGAATCTAACTTTAAAGAGCCAAAAGAGCAAGCCATGGTGAATCAATTTCAAAACTATCTAGCTGATCAAATGCAAAATCAAACTTGGACACAAGATATCATTCTTTTTTTTAAAAATAGTGAGTGTCCCAATGGCTTGAACAGATCTTAAAAAATGTATTTGAGGTTGTAGGTTATTCCTTATTATCTTTTGGATGGAATTCTATTTAATAAGGATGTGATTAATGTGTTGTTAAGATGCATTAATAATGACAAATTTGATATGCTACTAGAAAAGTTCCATAATGATGCAAATGGTGGTCACTTCTCTCCTAGAATAATAGTTACAAAAATAATGAGAGATGGTTATTGTTGGCCTAGTCCTTTTAAGTACTATTATCATTGGTCTATGTTTTTTCCTCAATGTGATTTCTTTGTTGGAAAACAAAATCTTGCTACCCTTCCATTGAATCCTATCTAAGTGGACCAGCCTTTCATGCAATGGGGCCTTGACTTCATTGGCATGATCAACCCTCCATCAAGTGCTAGACACAAATGGATATTGACTACTACATACTACTTCACAAAATGGGTAGAGGTTGTTACTTTGAAGGAAGCAAATGAAAATTCCATCTTGGAGTTCTATGACAACATTATAACAGTGTTTGGAGCTCCTCATGTCAACATCTTAGATAATGCGCTTGCTTTCATAAGTGTTAAAACTTTTGATTGGGTAGCAAAGAGTGGAGTTCATTTGAGTACCTCATCTAACTACTACCCTCAAGGTAATAGATTGGCTTAGTCTACCAAAAATAACCTCATCAAAATCATCAAGAAGAAATTAGAAACCAATCAAAGAGCATGGCATAGCAAGTTGAAGATAGCCTTATGGGCAGATAGAATCACTCCCAAGAATTCAATTGGTAATTCTCCCTTTTTACTTGTCTATGGGAGAGAAGCTAAGTTGTCCATATCACAAGAGCTCCCTACCTTAAAACTTGCATAACAACTAGAATTACTTGAAAACACTCCCATGGTGTTTAGATTGACAAAATTAATGTAGTTATAAGAGGCAAGAGATGATGCACACAAAGATTTAGAACACCATCAAGTTCTCATGAAGAAATTATTTGACAAAAGGGCAAGGTTAAGAGTGTTCAAAGAGGATGACTTGGTCTTGAAATGGGATGAAGATAGAGTAAAACCAAGAAAACATAAATATTTTGATACTTTGTGGAGTGATCCTTACATTATTAGCAAGTGCAATCAAAGAAACTCCTTTCAGCTATCCAAAATGGATAGAGAAGAGCTACCTATTCTAGTGAATGGAATCCATTTGAAGACTTGATTTTGACCCTTGTTAGCCATGTCTTGTATATATCTTATTTTGGTGTGTTTTCTTTGTTGTTTTTGTTCTCCCTAAGTGATTTAGAGCATAGTGTTTCCATTTCTAGTGTTTTCTTCCTTTTTTTTAGTTGTGTGTGTGTGTCTCTCTAGCTTGTGTGTTTGGCCATGGCTTGTTATTTCAACTCTTGTTTTCCTTGTGTGACTCCATGCCTAATGGAAGGATTTAGGTGACTAGTCTTATAACATAGCAGGCATGTCTCCTCTAGAAATCACTAGAATGTTGACCATTTTGTGTATGACCAATTTGTGTTTTCCCTTCGGCTATTTTCATTTCTCCCTTACTCATTTTTTATGTTGGGTCTCTTTCCTTGTTACTTATCTTTTCCCTTTGGCCTCTCTTGGTTTGGGCTCTTCTCCCTTGTTTTTTGTTCTTTCCCTTTACCTTGTTTGCCTTAGACTATCAAGCTTTGTTCTGCCTTGAAGTGCCCTTCAGAAGGTTTTTAAAGGGCCTTTCTTTCCTTGCCTTCTTTCGAAGTGTCCCTTCAAACTTTTATGAAGGGAACTTTTCTTCTAAGTGACCCTTCAAAAAAGTTTTGAAGGGCACTTTTTAGCCCAAGTGTGATTTTGGACTTTTCCAAGGGAAATTTTTCTTCCAAGTGACCCTTCAAAAAAGTTCCAAAGGGTATTTTATATCCCAAGTGTCCCTTCGAACCTTTTTAAAGGGTACTTTTCTTCCAAGTGACCCTTCAAAAAAGTTTTGAAGGGCACTTTTTAGCCCAAGTGTTACTTTATACTTTTCTGAAGGGCACTTTGTTGTCCAAGTGACCCTTCAAAAAAGTTCCAAAGGGAACTTTTCTTCCCAAGTGTCCCTTCGGACTTTTCCTAAGGGCACATTCCCAAGTGTCCTTCAAAAAAAGTTCCTAAAAGAACTAGCCATTGCCTTTTAGGTAAAATCCCTGAAAGAATTCCTTCAAACAAATTATCTAAAGAAATTACTTTGGGAAAATTATCTGAAATAATAAACCTAACCTAATGGATCCCTATGACGTGCCACAAGATGTCAAGTTTAATACGGCCCACTAGCCATTAGTGTGTAAAGATGACATGCCATAGGATGTCAAATTTAGGGTGGCCAACTAGTTGTTGGGGTGCAACTTGGTGACATGCCACAAGACATCAAATTCATGCCTAAAGTCTTTAAATAAGAAGTAAAGTCACTTGGAAAACCCAAATGACTCTACAGTGTAAATTGAGTTTCCCAACAAGCTTTCCTTATGACTTTATAAGTAGAAGCAATTAAAGAACTCGAAGGAACAAGTAAGAAGTAAAGTCACTTGGAAAACCCAAATGACTATGCAGTGTAAATCAAGTTTCCCAACAAGATTTTCTTATGACTTTTATAAGTAGAAGAAATTGAAGAACCTAAAAGGGAAAAGATAGTGCAAATTAGGTTTCCCAACATGCTTGATTTATAAGTTTATAAGTAAAGCCATTTAAAAGGCCTGAATGGGTCTACAATGCAAAATGTAATAGCTTTTAGGAGGAATATAAGGTTCACAGTAGTGATCCAAGCCATTTATTTTGCAATGATCCTGGTCATTTCAAGAGGGTGAATCACAGAGAAGGACAAACTCTAATTGAATGAGAGAATAATTGGAATCAGGTTCACCAGGGTGGTAAATGTAAACCATTTTGGAGGCTTCTTTTTGTGCCTAAGAGCTCTCTCTTCTCTCCCTCTTTTTTTATAAATAGGACCCTTGGGATCTTGTTTTATCATCCATAGATAGTATGACGAAGCCCTGTTAGAATGTTTTGCCATTTTCTTGCCTTTGAGCAAAGAAGCATAAGTCTATTTTATTTCTAAGTTATAGACATCTGCTTGGGCATGAAAGAGACATAAAGTGATATCAAGTGATGTTTTATCCTTTTGTTCTCTATCCTTCATGCTTTTGAGCAAAGAGTTGATCCAACAGGGCATGTAGAGTGCATTCTAGCTGTATGAGATTTTGCACATGTGTAACCCTTTTCTGGACTATATAGGTTATCTTTTCTAGTTATTTACCTTGTGTGATCTCATTCATTTTGTCTCTACATTGAAATACTTATGTTGTAATATTTTAGAGCTTGAGTTATAGACTATATTCTGTTATATTGTGCATAAGTATAGGGCATACATATGGATACTAATTCTTGGTGTATCACCTTTTTATACTAGGATTTTCATTTATGCAAACTTATGAATCTTTTCACTCATACAAATTGGTTCAGTAGTTTTATTGCATAAAAATCTAATACAAGGAGCTAGCCCTTTCAACTTAGAGGTTCATTTCCACTTATAGGCACACCCACAAGCCTGGAAATGTCCCAAAATTGCCCAAATCTAGAGGAGGCCTAAATAACCCTCTTCTATGGTGCAAGACTTGGAGACAACAAGATATACCTATAAATACAATATCATTTCATCAAAATTTCAATATGCAATCAAGAGTTATTATTTTCTCATGCTTATTTACAATATGCTCTTCCACCATTCTACTTAAGGAGCCTTAGCTTAGGGTTTCTACTTGGAGAATATAGTTTTGTGGATAAATCTTAGATGTGTTGGCCTTTCTTAGTTATCCTTACAAACCACAACAACCTCTTGTGAATCCCCTTTGGCCAAGGGAGAGATTGAGTCTCAATGGGTTCACATTTAGGTAAGTATATTCTAACTTTTTACTCCTCTCTTTAGTAGATAGAAGTAGCATAAGTATTGGCTTGAATAATATTAATCTTCATATTCCATGTATTAGGGTCTTGCTTATACTTAGCTTAACTAAGATTCTCTTATACATGTTTTGATTACTTTACTAACCCCTCATGTTGTGCCACAAGCTTTCGTGTGCACTAGATTAGATTTAATTTCTTGTTTATTAGAATAGATTGAACATTAAACTTAGGACTCTTTTAGGGTTGTTATGTGTTTGTGTT
Source organism: Torreya grandis (assembly GCA_037957365.1). Taxonomy (NCBI): domain Eukaryota; kingdom Viridiplantae; phylum Streptophyta; class Pinopsida; order Cupressales; family Taxaceae; genus Torreya; species Torreya grandis. The sequence continues at coordinate 826,237 of JARHVA010005335.1, forward strand.
AGACTGTAGGATTTAGAACCCTTCCTAGCATGGTGTATTATGACAAGTGATCCATTAATTATTTCTATCAGATCCCCATCTTGGTCATGCTCCTGCTTAACAAATGTATTCCCATTCGAAAGTGTATGTATTCTCTATATTATCCGAGCTAGGATTGATTTATAGACATGATGCATTTTTGATTGCATACATTATGGTGAACCCAATGTGAACTAACCCTTGAAATATTTTTTTACATTATTTCATTTATTTCATCATTATTTTTATCATATATTTACCATACTAAATCAACTCTATCGACTTAGTATCTAACTTCTATTCATAAGATTTTAAGTACAGGCTACTGGATAGACCCTATCAACCTAGTATAGTTTTTTAGCTTTTCAAACATCCAGTCCAGACTACTAGGTCAACCTAGTTAACCTTTTACATTTTAAGGCACTCAATAATAAGTTTTTGCAAAGCTTGATCAACCCAGTCGACTTAGCAAAATTTAACAGCATATATCAAGGTTCTTAAACAACAATATTCATTATCTACGTCTCTAATCCACCAAGGTTCATTTCTAACTCTCTATCTCTTTATTTATAGTCTTTCATTTTATAGTTTGTAGTATTTAAAATTGCCCTTACACAGTCAATTAGATCGACTCTACCAACCTAGTTCTATGTTTTGTATGTTGTTTAGAGAACTAAGTCAACTCTTCCAACCTTGTTTATTTTCAGACCTTACTTTTGTAGTATAGTTTTGACCCTTTTGACTATTGACTATATCAATAGTTTACCTTGTTTCAAAGTTGGAATTAACCTTATATGTTAGTAATTAGTTCACACTTTCTTTTCTTATTGCTTGTATGCTTAGAATATATCACATAGTTTAATTAGGGGGTTTTTAATTAACCGTTTAGTTTCACTATTTTTTATTTTGGTAAAATATGGACAAATCACAAAATCTAAATAATCATTTTAATATTTGTTTACCCAAGACCAACCTACTTGGATTTCATCACCAAGGGGAAAGTTGACTTGATACTCTAGTCAAGTATAAAGCATGGTTAATGGTATATTCTGTCTAAACACCTAACACCCTTATCATTGTAATGTTTTAAGTGAGTGGGTAGGCCCCAATACCAAGCATGTATCATTACCACTATAGTCCCTTTTAACCCAAACTACGTGATACCATCCTTAGATTGCCATTCTAATTCCTCACTTATAACTAACTCCCCATCACATTTAAAATCATATCTCAATAATCTAATAAACATTTAAGTTAAACAATTAATTATCTCTTTATTGTTCAAGTTGATTGCTTGCATGTTGCTCAATTGCATTTTATATTGTAAAAACTTACATTATCCACCTTTGGTACAAGGTTTTGTGTTGTATGCCTCAATTGGATTGGCCAGCATTAATCTAATTGACTATTTGTTTCCTTTCAGATATTTCTTTTCAAATTATTTGTAAAAGTTATCTTATTTCATTCCATAACTTATTATAAGCTTCTTAATTTTTCCTATCTATTGTATTCAGTCAACCCAATCGACCCTATATCTTTTTCCAACCACTATTCACTGTACTCGATCGACCTAATTGACCCTGTATTGCTTACAAGCCCTAATTTTTCTTTTTCTAGTCTTTGTTCACTATACTAAATTGACCCAATTGACCCTATATAGTTTGCATGCCATGTCTCTATACTAGGTTAACCCTGTACAATTTTTTGCTTTCCTTATATGCCCAACTTAGTTTTATTTCTACCTGATTTATTTCTTGGTCTCTGTCTATTATTCTTCTTGCTTAGCATTCTTTTTCTTTCCCCAAGCATCATATCCCCTATTATACTCTTCTTGGATACCTTAAATCTATTTAGACACTATATGGGGTGCTCTTTTCTTCTTGTCTTTTCCTATCTTTTCTTTCTCTTCTCAGCTTTTTGGGAATCTTACAATGCCCATCCACACATTTCTCTAGCCTTTGGGGCATCTTGTGATGCCTACCTACATGTCATTTTAGAATTTGGGGCATTTTTTGATGCCCATCCCTATATCCACTTACCCTTTGGGGCATTTTGCGATGCCCACTCTTATTCTCCATTACATGCTACCAAACTAATTCAACTCCAAGAAACCTTTTGAGACACAACCTTGTCTCTCACATATTCATCTTTGATATAGACAATAATGTAGGATCATTTCCATCTTTTCATGTTTTCTATCAACATCTATCTAATAATTTTTATAGGTTACTTACATGGGTCTTTCCCTCTACAATAAGTTCCTTCCTTTCACAAACCTTTAGTCCTCTCTTTTGGTCTTTTAGTTTCTTGATGTACCATAGTCTTCTTTATCTTCTTGCATTTTCTCTTTTTGACTCCCCTTAGGTTTTTATTCTATGAGTTGCTTCGTAAGACCATGGATAGGACCTAATATTCCTCACAAAATTACCATCTTTACTTACTTTTATCCCTTATGATTTTTCATTTGACTTTTTGGCACCCCTTGGGTTTCTCTTTTATGAAGTTTTAGTGTAATACCATGAATAGGACCTAGCCCTCATAAAATTACCATCTTTTCATATTTTTATCATCCTTGTTCTCAAACTTTATCTTTTGCTTTTTTTGTTATGGAATTTGCACAAACAATCTATGTTAGCATGTTTTCCTCCATTTCCCTCATTCTCATGATAAGGAATCACACTTTACTGCCATTGTATCCCTTTTTTCCCTTTGTCACATTTTTTGTGGTTTGACATAATTCAAACTATTCCATGTGTCACTCCTCTGTATTTCTCCTTTCTTTCACTCCACATTGGATAAAACAAGGTCAAATTCAAGATAACACTTTTATTTCACCTAGATTTATGAGAATCTTAGACCCCATGATCTTTGAAGTTATCTCTCTTAGTAACCAAGTCCCAAGTATTCAAATGAAAGTCATCTTTAACATCTATGTTTGGTTTTCCAAATATGTATGTAAGAGGAATAGAAAATTCCATCAATAAAGTTAAAAGACAAATCATTTGAATCAAAAAGCAATGATATATAAAAGGTAACATACAAATCTCAATAGTCAAAATCACACCAAAAGACTTGATTACAAGCACATCTCCTATCTCTAATCGAAGCTCAAACTCCAAAATTGGCCTCACATAGAGATGAGGTCCCTTGGAGTATGTTATACCAATAGATTATAATATAGGAATTAAAAAAAACTCTATGGTGCTACCTACTTTTTCATGTAAGTAACCAATCTTCGTAATAGACCGATGGCTCTATGAAGGGTCCTGAGGAATGGGAAACATGTTTTGGGAAGTTAGGTCCATTTTACTTTTCATGCATATAGACTTCATGGGATGATATATATACTTAATTTGTTACACCAAGACTTGTGTAGCTAAGATAAGTTCTTCGAAGTCCTTAAGGTTGAAAGTCCTCTTGTTTTGACAAACCTAGTTTGAGTGTCTTGACTTTGATAAAGAGTTCCTCTCCCTTGGTTTTTCCTTAATTCTCCCCTCCACCCATTTCATCTCCCCCTTTATAGACAAATTATGATTCCAAATCTATTTTTTATTCTTCTTTAATTACTTCTTCTTCATCTCTTAAAAACTTGCTAGCACTACTTTGTTTTAGTTTTATCAATCCTTAGAGTGAAATAACATGTTCGAACAACTATGGATTACTACTTTCTTTTTTACTATGATTTTAAATTTTTAGACTTGGTTTACTTTACTTTTAACATTTTTCATTTATTTTACTATCTTTTTTTTATAGACACCTGATTTCATACCTTTTTCCATTATTGAGTGAGATTGGCTTGTTACGTCTCATTCATCAATGTTGTTTTCCCTTTTATGCACCTTTTTCCATTGTTGAGTGAGATAAGGATTGTTACTGATCATTCATCAATGTTATTTTACCATTTTGTTTCTTATTTTACTTTTGATCTTTTATTATCATTATTTTTGACATGTATGCTTAGTTTAACTTTGTGAGTTTGCCTTTCTTACTTAAGGTTTACTTATTTGAGTTTTGGTTACCTGATTTACTCTGATTGTTTGACTTAGTCATTTGGTCTAACATAGCACTTTTCACCCTAGATTTCAAAATTTCCCAAGTACATCTCATCCTCGTAGCACTAGCTATCTTGGTTTTTCTTATAGTTGTCTACTTTTGCTCTTTAGTTTTGTATTTTTGGGTTTGTCAAGAGCAGTCTCTAGGCCCTACATAATCAAAATTAACAACACATCAAACAACCATTCCATGATAAAGGTAATTCAAGGTATTCATTATTTAATTTTTATTTATTTACTTTTTAGTCATTTAATTTTAGTTATTTTTTCTTTAAAATACTAAAACTTTTTTTTAGCATCAACATTGTGTGTTGCTATGTTCTTTCTTGAAGCACCATCCCCTATTACACCTTAGTGACACATGATGATATTTGAGTGGGGAATATGTATACACATAATATGTTCGACCTTTTATCAATTACTAACACTTTACATCTTGCATGAACTTGTTAAGACTATCTTTTTTAGTACATGCCTTAAAGGGTGCACTAGCAAAGGGGTGGGCAGACCTTTGGTGTTTCACAAGATTGTTGTCTCTTATTGCCAAATTATTACCAATCCAACTAACTCCTAAAAAAATTTCCTCAGATATTAATCCTTCCTTTCACACTCCTCTAGTCTTTTTTCTTTCCATCCCTCTTTTCCTCACCTTGATCCCCTTTTTCAGTTGATTATACTAGGTCAACTAGCTCAACCCTATATAGTTTTTAGCATCTAATTATTATACAGAGTTGACTAGGTTGACCCTCTCTCTCTTTAGGATTTTTTCACTTAGATTTTCATCATCCCTTCGGTCAACCTAGCTCAAGACGTAGTGATTTATCTCCCAAAAACATATAGGGTTGACTAGGTCGACCCCATATAGTTGATACATTTAAAAGGATTTAGGGTGAGATCTACCTATAAATACAATATCATTTCTGCATTATTTCAATATGTAATCAAGAATTATTATTTTATCATGCTTATTTACAATATTTTCTTCCACCATTCTACTCGAGGAGTCTTAGCTCAAGGTTCTACTTGGACAATCAAGTCTTGTGGATAAGTCTTGGATGTTTTGGCATTTCTTAGTTATCATTATAAACCATAACAACCTTTTGTGAATCCCCTTTGACCAAGGGAGAGATTGAGTCTCGATGGGTTCACATTTAGGTAAGTATATTCTAACTTTATACTCTTCTCTTTAGTAGATAGAAGTAGCATAAGTATTAGCTCAAATAATATTACTCTTCATAATCTATGTATTAGGGTATACTCATACTTAGCTTTATTATATACATGTTTTGATTGCTTTACTAACCCCTCATGTTATGCCACAAGCTTTGGTGTGCACTAGATTAGATTTACTTTCATGTTTATTAGAATAGAGTGAACATTAAACCTAAGACTTTCTTAGCGTTGTTGTGTGATTTTTTTAGATTGTAGGCTTTGGAACCCTTCCTATCATGGTTTATTATTATAATTGATCCCTTAATTGGGTCTAGTGGATCCCCATCTTGGTCATTCTCCTACTTAACAAATGTATTCCCAATCAAAACTATAAGTATGTTTTATCTTCTTCGAGCCAAGATTAATTTATAGACATTATTCATTTGTGATTACATATAAATGGAGCCTTCATTATCAAATTATGGTAAAAAAAAATTTAGTCTAATGGTGGTTCCAAGAATTTTCTTCAAATAGGAGACATGAAATATTGGGTGAACTCAGGAGGAAGGTGTAAGCTCCAACTTGTAATCAATAGACCTAATCTACTAGAGAACCTTATATGGCCTATAAAACTTTGAAGCAAGCTTATGATGCCCTTAAATTTTGAAGATGATTATTTGTATGGATATAGATATATAAAATCCATATAACTAGGTTAAAAGGTGCACTTGAAGTAGTGTTTATCAATGTGTTGCTTCATTTGGTTATGTGCTAGATGGATATTTCCCCAAAAAGTGCATAGAATCTAATCATGATGTTAGAGAGTAGTGTCTACTTCCTAAACCAATAAATTATCAAGGGTATATGGGAGAAGTGTTGGGGGTGATTGACCATAAACTAGTTCATATGAACTCATTGTATTCAAAGTGTGGAATGAGGTATTGTACCACCATTCTATGAGGGGAAGCCACTTTGATCATTATTGTTATTGTTATGAAGTAGAGAAATGAAGGAATGTTTCTAAGCATTTGTTGATATTTTCTATCTAGCCATCTATTTGGGGGTGATACCCATATCTCATCTTTAATTTAGTACCTATGCATTAGAGTAGATTCATCCAAAAATGGCTGGTGAAAGTTGCATCACAATCAGAGATGATTGAAGAAATATTGCCATGAATATGGAATATATGATCCAATAAAACTTGTGTAACTATGGAGGCTATATAGGGATGGTTGAGGGCATAAAAATGACTATATTTAGAGAGGTGGTCTACCACAACTAGGATCATTATTTTTCCTCTATATTAAGGGAGTCGCTTAATGAAATCCATAGAAATATCCATCCATATCTTAGTAAGAATGGTCAAGGTCTAAAGAAAACTAAGAATCACTATTGTTCCACCTTTGTTGCATTGGTAAGTATCACATTCGAACATAATTTATTTAATTTCCCCCTTCATCCAATTCTAAAAGAAGTTTTGATGTGCTTGCTCATATGTTTTGCGAAATCTTGAATGCCCTATTGATGGAGTAGCATGGATTTCATAAAATATAGCTTGATGATGGTCTATGATATGGGGAAGCATAGAACAACCCTTATATCATAGAAAATCACCATCCCATGAATAATGTAATACTACAAAGGGGTTAGTGTCCAAGTGTTGAATGAGGTGTTGTAAAGAGGGATCATTTACATACCATTGGTGTATAGATTCTAACCAGTTTGGAATGGGCATAGAGATAGCAGAAAGGGAAGTTTGGTCCTCTAATGTGTGTGAGAAAACATCTAACATGAAATAAAAGGAGTCATGATCTTTCCATACTCTTTGAATAACTTGTGGTAGTATCCTATAGGGCCTAGAAATACATGAAGGCTCTTAAGGGTTATTTTTTGAGGCCAATTTTGCATGACACTAATTTTTTATAGATTCACATGGACCCCATTAGCTAAAAAAATGTGCCCTATATATTCAAATTCCTCTTGACCAAAAGAATAATGGGATTGCTCTGCATATAATTAATTATCTACTAGAATTTGTAATGCCCTGTCAATATGCTAGAGATGCTCAGCCCATATAAAGATGTAGATAAAAATATAATTAAATAAAACCAAATCAAATTGATGGAAAAAACACTAAAATATTTTATTAATTAGTGCCTCAAATGTTGAAGTTGCATTTGTAATTCCAAATGGCATGACCAATAATTCATAGTGACCATCATGAGTGAATAAAGTTGTCTTTGGAATGTCATAAGCATACACATGGACATGATGGTAGTCTAAATGAAGATCCAATTTGGAAAAAAAATTGCCCCATGGGGATCATCAAGAAGCTCATTGATGACCAGAATTGGGAATTTGTCTTTAATAGTGAGGTGGTTAAGGGCATGGAATTCAATTTAGAGGTGTAATAAACCATCCTTTTTGTATACAAGAAGCATTGGGGAGGAGTATGGGTTGGTGCTAAGGTAAATAACTCTGAAATTGAGGAGTTCTCATATTAGCTGCTCAATATTAGTCTTTTATAGATGGGGATAGTGGTATGGCTGAATTTGGGTGGGATACTTCTTAGAAGGAGCATAATGGGATTATATTTAGGGCGTGAAGGTGACAAACCCATTGTATCTATAAAAATGGTTACATGAATATAAAGGATGGCTTGTAAATTATTAATGTAGTTATTAGTAGCGAAGAGCTAAAGTTGGATGGAGTGAAGCTAGGTAATTATCATATGTGTGTTTTTCTTTAGAATCTTTTACATGTAATAGGAACTGATGATGTGACTAGATTTGGATAATAATGCTTTTAAGGTGTGCTTATATCCACTATCTAGTAACTACATACAAATATCAAATAATTACTATAGAATAGGTCCCAATATGTGAAGCCACTATTCCCATAAGATAGCATCACATCTTTCTAAGTGTAGGGAAAAAATATCTAAGTGAAGAGTGTAATCACCTATCATGATACACACATTCTAACACTTTCCTTTACATGGAAATGTTCCCCCATTATAAATCATGACTTCAAATATATAGTAAGGGTGTAAAAATTAGTAAACCTACTTAGCAATGTAGGGATCGATGAAATTGTGAGTGTTACCAAAGTCAATGAGCATTGTAATAGGGATATTTTTAAATAACCCATTGACCTTCATGGTTTGAGGGGTGGTAACACCTAATAATACATGTAGATAGATATTCATTTTAATCTCCTAACCCATTTAGTCCTCTAAGGGGATTTTTTCCTCTTGAGCATCTTATAATTCTTGGATATTAGGCTTGCTTTCCTACTCTAGCGATGATTTCACATCTAGCAAGTAGAGATTTTATGTGATGCACCTGTGACCCTTAACCCATTTTTCATCATAATTATAACATAATCCTTTCTTCTTATGATCCCACATATCTTCCTTAGTAAGGTATTTGAATGGTGTGGTTGTATTTTGTCATTGGCTCATTGTTTTATTTATGGGTGGGAAAGTGGGGAGTTGATGATGTACTGAGAGTTTATATTTTGCTAAATTAGCCAGACCTAAGGTATTCATCATGTTGTTGGGACAAAAAAATTTCACCTCCAAATATATTATCTCTTTTAATCCACTAATAAAAACAACTCTTGAAGAAGTCATCTGATAACCCTTCAGTATGATTAGCCACTTCTTAAAATTTAATCTGATAATCACAAATTGTGCCTTTCTGGTGGAGTTTGGTAAGAGCTCTTGTAAAGTCCTTGAATGTTGAGAGACCAAACCTAACTAGAAGTAAGAATACAAAATTTTTCCAATTAGGTTCATAATTCAACTTGAGATACCAATGGTATCATTAGATTGCTTCTTATTCCAAGTGGAAGAAATCAATTGGGATATTGTTGACAGATTAAGTATTGTGAAGTTGAATAATTGCTTGAATTGATACATCCATCCTATAAGATCTATACCATTGAAATGTGAAAAGTCTCTCTTGGGCCCATGTGATGTGTGGGGATCAGAGAATTTATTATCTAAAGAAGACTCTTTCTAAAATCTATTGAGCAAAATGTAATTATGTTGATTTAATCCACACATCATATCAGTTAACTCAGTCACCTAGGATTTGAATGTTGTGATTTCTTCCTAGATAATCTTTGTGAATGAATGGGTGGATACCATAACTAGTTTTTTTTTAATGGATAGAAAAATATTTTATAAGACATGGTTAGTAAGTAAAATTCTTAATTTGGGCTCAATCAGAAGGGGTAAATGTACTTTTACTAGTTTTTTTGCACCTCCTGGGGATTAACAAAGGCAAGGGAAATTTTGGAATCATAATGAAAAAATTGTCTAAGAGGGACAAAGGAGAAGAAAAAGGAAAGGAACACTACGTTAAATTTTTGAATCAAAGAGGAAAAACTAAATAAGTTACGGTAAAACCCAAAAAAATAAAAATTTGAGATTTTTGGCTAATAGAAGTGGAATTTAGATATGGGCCCTCAAGGAAAAAAATGTGTAGAATGGATTTTAGAATTTAATTTAAAAATGATTTCAACTTAGTTGATCCTACCAAAATCCTATATATAAGTATGCGGTGACCAACTATTCTCAACTTTGATCACTTTGTTGTTGGTCTTCTAAAAATGTTATGTTAGGTATGGGCCCCAAGCCTATTTGACTATCTAAGGTTTTCAAGGAGTCTCTCTTGCCAATAATGTTGTTTGAATTAATACCACTCTCTAAAAAATTTCTAGCCATGAATTTAACCCTAAGTGACAACTCTTAGTTTACCTCATGGGTAGAAACTAGTCAATCATGATGGGGTCATTCCCTTTTTATTGGCAGGTCCTTTCAATGGGCTAGTTACTTTAGGGTTCCTATAGTACTCCTCATAATGAGTTTTAGATCTCATCCCCAAGTTCTTCCCATAATTATGTGGAGGGGTATTTACCATTATCTTAACCTTCAATGAATTTGTATAAAATAGAGGCAAGAAAAAATATTTTCATAAATGATGCAACTCTTAGAAGGCCACTGCTAAAAAAAATCCAAAATCTACCTATACCCTGAGAAAGTGCTATGATACCATATGTGAGTATCCTTATACATAGATTTATGAACTAAAATAAATAAATGAATAATGAAATGAACTTTGGTAAATAACCAAAAATAGCCTTTGTATCATAGGCCACTTCGAGGGGGAAACCTCCTTTGAGCAAGCTCAATATAATAGTATTTGTGGATACCTTCATTAGGCCTCAACACTTACTTAAATACTAAATCTATTCTAATAACTACTACTTCCCATGTATGTGGGATACTTCAAATATGCTCAAGGGATGACTTAAAAATCATATGCATCCATAGAAATTAATATACTAATAATGCAAAGATAAAGGTAGGACATGGGTTCATAATAGTGGAGGCATGGATTATGTGTTTAAAACTTTGTTCCCTAAAACTAATATTTATACATCTTTCACATAATTACCCATTATTTCAACACAAATACTAGTTTTGATGCCTATTACTACTCAAAATATGTTTTCATCCCCTTTGGTGACTACTCAACTTGTTATCCTAAATCCTATTGGACCTATAGTTCAATCATTACTTTAAGTTATAAAGGCATTAGAAGATAAGATTACAAACATTAAACAAAATGCTTTAAAATCCCATATGCCATAGAGTCTCAATATGTGTTGCATAACCCTCTTGTACTTGAAATATCTGTAAACCCCTTGCCAATTATTTTGTATGCACCAAACTTCACATTTTATGATGGCAAGGGTGATCCTAAACAATATATTCAAACATTTTATGTGACATGCCTTAACTATGCTTTGATGTGGTTCTATGATTTAACTCTCCAAACTGTCAAAGCATTCAAACCTCTTACAGACCAATTCTTAGTACACTTTTCCATTAACATTTTTGAAAAGTTTTCCTATGTCTAAATTTTAAAAATCAAATAAGGAAACAAAGAACCTATCAATGAATATGTCTTGAGATACAAGATAATGATAGCCAAAATGACCAATCTTATGATAGATAAAGAGTTACAAGATATATTCAAGAAAAGTTTAATTTATCCTTTACATGAGTCCATTATTTTCAATAAGTTCAAATATTTTGATGACTTATGCCATGTTGTACGAGACTATCAAATGAAGCTTATGTCATTAAATAAGTTCAAGTATGTAGAAAACACACCAACTACATCTACATCTAGCAAAAAATTCATAATTAAACCCAAGACATAAGGTAAAGCTTCTTGAGCCTAAAAAGGAAACAACCAAAATGGTTAACACAATTTCACAATAGTCTAATTGACTTATCTTATCTAATGCACCAAGGAGATAATTTACATGTTTACCTGATTCCCCACCTTCATTGCTCCCATGGTTATTAGAGTGTTGACTTATATCTCTCCCTCACCATATCAAGGTTGATATGATTTAGCCTCCACCTAAAATATATGATGTAAATATTTATTTTGATTATCATCAAGGATCAGGACATTCTACAAGCATATGATTTAAATCAAACACTTATATTTGAGAACCCTCCAAAGGAATTAGGTTCACAACTTGGTAATCACCATAAATATAAAATAATTAAAAATCCTTTGCAATACCATTTTAATAAGGAACCAAAATTATAAATGGCATATAATGTATATCCTCCCCCGTTACATTATGGACACCTAGTAGATGGGGTTATTTTACTTACATGCAACATATACCTCCCATGGTGCAGAGACCTTCTATTTCCTTTGATAACAATGAAACTAAGGATGATGACTCTGATCTTCGTTATTTATTCATTTAAGAATACCTTGAAAAACACTCCATATGTAGTGTTATGATTTATAATGGTACAAGTGAAAATGTTTACACCATGACATTACTTATGTACTTGGGTTATACTCATAATGATTTACACCCATATATTAGATTAGTTAGAGTATTTTATGGAACCTCCTAGAAGGTTCTTGGTGACATTGACTTATTTTTATAGGTTGGTCCCACACATGTGGTTACCACCTTCTCAGTTATCCCTTCCATAAGAATCTTTGATATGTTATTGAGAATATCTTGGATACACACTCTTAAAACAATACCTTCTATAGTGTATGGGTGTGTTAAATGCATTCATGCCAATTGAGTAATTATAGCTTCCATAATTACATATGAGTATCCCATTAAACATAAGAAACTTATGACCAAACAAATATTCATCAAGCCTACTAAGGATAATTCACTGCTAAAGGGTAATCAACAAGCAATCCCCTTTAATAGGTGGCTAGTACTTAAGATACCATTACATCATAGACATATAGTGGATTATATGGAATCCCCATTTACTACTACATCCATGTTTAAATATCTAGAGCACCTCAAAATACATATGTTAATACTATGCAAAAAAACCACACAACACTTAATTATGGGTTCCAAAATCCCCTACTCTTATTAAACCTAGTATTACTTCATGACCACATAGTCTTATTTTACATATTTAGATCACCATTGATACCATAGTGATAAATATTACACCGACATATACTCCTCGACTTCATAACTTAGGTGTTATACCTAATTTAATAATGGGGAGATATCTATGGCCATCCACTTGATGGAATCATAGGATGATCTTTTCTATTCAAAAAATTATAAAAAACCAAAAAAATAAACAAAAAAATATACAAAACTTCAAAAACACTTTCAGCACTTACATGTTCTATTGGATCCATGGCATCCATATGTTACTTCCACATTAATGGATGGCATACTCAATTACTCCTACATACACATATATGTCACACTTATACTTGAGTGTGCTACAAACATACAAGGACACATGATACATTTTTAGTTTAGATGTTAGAACTTCCTTATACTCTAGGGGCATCCACTTCTTTGATCTTGATAACATAGGTTATATGATTCAATGATCACTCTAAATTATCATGTTTGAGATTACATATGTACTTACACATACCTATTTTTCATGATTATATCTTATATAGGGTACTCAATATGCTATACACTTGAAATATTTTCCTAACACATTGGATACATGGGCTACAATGACATGTTTATGTTGTTTACTTAGGCTTTACTTTATGCACTTCCTTGAGTGTCTTGTATTCCTTTTTCAAGCATTTGAATATGTTATTTTTATTGCATATCCCATGCCTATGTATGTTTTCATTGAAATTTTCATGTGTCATTATTTTTTTATGGATATTTTAATGTCATTCTTATTTTAGTGGACATTTGACTAAGTCATGTCCCTTTGATTGTGTGGTATTTGAACATGCCCCTTGTTTGTGGTCTCTTTAGACCATTATCTTTTAACTTAATTTTGAGTGATCTTATGTGTGTGCTTATTTTATTATTGAGCTTGTAATATTAATATATATACATTTCCATGATATTTATCATGCATCTTAGGCCTACATGTGATCACATTGGTTCTATGCACTTTAATGATACATTTACCTAGACACGTTCCTTCTATATACTACATGGTTACAATCACAAATTATGTAGTTGTATTATCCTTTGTAGGTGAGGTAACTACTATTTCCTATCTTTATCTCACCTCAAAGGTAGGGCATATTAGTGGGGAAATTTCATAGATACATGTTCTCGATACTTGGTGTAATTTCTATATTATATTGGGGTATGCTTTGGAAGACTGTTCTCCACACTTATTCAGTATAGGATACTTATATTAGTTCATATATTCAATGGTATCATGATCTGTAAACATGTTTTACACATTCATTGAGTATGGTACTTATATTAATTCTCAAATTCAATGGGGACATGATTTGGAAGTATGTTCTCCATACCTACTCAATATTCAGCATCTCTAGTTTACAGTGGGACCATGTTTTGAAAATATCTCCACATTGGTACTTATATCAATTTTCATATTTATCCATATATAGTGGGGTCATGCTTTAGAATCATGTTCTCCACACTTACATAATTATCCAAATTGGCCAAAGCACATAGTTATATGATTCAAATTCACAGTTGTGGTAGAATTATATACATTGGTACTATTGTTATATACAGTTTCAGCATGAGACATATCTAAGGTGCATACGTTATGAAACATGTGCCTAATATTTTTTTAAATTTAAATCAGTTTTACATTCCATAAATATTTTATGGACTATTACCATATCATAAATGTTTTTTCATATTGATACGCTAAAAACTTTTATTGAACCAATCTACTACAATAATTGGTTCACCTTTTGGTATGATTAAGGTGATCAAATAACTCAATATTTCTAATTTTTTATTTTGGACTTGATCATCCAGTCTCACTAAGTTATAAGTATCATTAAGTTGCATCGTTGAGATAATGTCAACTACCAAGTGGTAACTCACTTTTACTCTAAATTTGGGGGAATGTGCCTTCCTCACTATCTCCCTATATCTCCTTAGATATATTCATTTGAAATATTTATCTATGTTTATTCTAATCACAATTTTTAGAGCCTTATAATGATACATATTTTATAAAATAACTTTCCAATAAATAAGGTGGTTACATTGACACATAGGTGTACTCTTAAACCTTACTCTTTCAATTTAAATTTATTTTAGGTACTTTCAACCCATATCATATGCACTCATTTTATACTATAACATGTTTGTGGTCGCAAGACCAACAAATCACTTAAGTTGGACACATGCAAAGACAATTTGTACATGAAAAAATAATTTTTGCATACACAACTAGGTACACATTCCTTTCATTTAAACTAGAAATTTAATTACTAGATTAAAGGGTGGGTAAATGTAGATGATATTTTGTGATTATATATCACCTTAGTTTTATACAATTGGAAAACTCAAACCTTAGTTCTTCCTCTCAATTCACTACCTTTCTCACTTCCATAAGTCTTGCATCTTCTCTATCCTTATGCCTCTTGACCTATATCTATTAGTTTGAATAACCTTATATTGATGACCTAGGTCTTCTATCTTGACTAAAATGCTTAAAATGTACTTATCTTCCATTTATACAAGTTTTTAACATATACCTATTCTCCTACTCCCTAAACACTAATGTATGGGTTAGACAGTAGCATTGACTTTACCATCCTATCCTAAAGCAAGTGTCCAATGCCCTAAATTCATCTAATTTACAAATGAAACATATCATAATGGTTAGCCTAAGTGATTTAATGTGATTTATTATTCTGAATGTATTTGATATAAATACAATATCAACCCTCATTCATTCTTCCCTTATGAATACTTACTAATTAGACAAAAGAGTATTTAAAGAGAATTTGATTGAATAAAATTTCCCTATTTATTTATATTTCCATACCAATCATAGGGACCACACATCTACAAGTATGAAGTACTAAAAGAGTATCCCAAGACCCTGATTTTCCAAGTTTTAAGCTAGGTCATTGTTGTACCCACTTTTCACACATTGTATGATTCACACACAAGCCAACACATAGGGGAGAAATACATTTTTCTAAGGCCTTATTCAAATTATTATATATGTAAGCAACATCTTTTAATATTAGGGTCACTGGGGTCAACTCAACACCATGTGCCCACTAACCCATTTTCCCTAGGTCACATCAAAGATGAAAATCTAGGGTTTATCCATTTCATAAGTAACAACTATCCATAACCCATATCTGAATGCACCAAAGTGAAGGTGAAGTAAAACCCATAATCATCTAGGTAGTTTCATATTATTTTGGTAGATATTCCAAACATGACACTTAACATTGAACTTAGATAGTAGTGTTGATGCAACTATCCTAGGATTATGTTACTTTCTAGAGAGCCAAAAACATTGAATCTAAAATTTGATGATTGTTCCATAACCTACTTCTCACCTAATTTTAGCTTGTTTTTGATCTAGAACTACATTAAAATTAGAACAATCTAAGTACTTCACTTCTTTTTCATTTATATATCTATCATAATTTTACTTTCCATATTTAAACTATCTCATCATAATAATTTAATGTATGCTTATATCTAAGTTTAGCATCTAATCAGTCTATTATAGATCTAATTATTACCCATGTGCCATTTCATTTCTATATACCCCTTTAATGTGATATAGATTACACCAAACTATATTTCCCATTTTAGGATTAAATAGAAACCATCTAGGGTTGATGCTAGTGTCTATGGCTCCAAAAACACTCAATCCAAAATCTGAAGACTATTATAGAATCCTCTTCCAAACTACTTTTCACCTATTTTAGATCAAGAACTGCATTGGTATCAAAACCATCTAAGTACATTACTTTTTCATTATTTCCATATTTAGCATAGTTGTACTTACTATTTTTAGCTTATCCTAGTTTAATAAATTTAGTATATGTTTATCTGAGTTTAGCATCCAATTATCCTACTTTATAGATAGTTTATCATTATTGTGCCCGAAGTTATCTCTACCCCTTTAACCATATATAAACCCAATCTATATATTTTTAGGTTTAAATATTTATTCAACCTAATTCGTATGAATGCAAACATTTTAGTCAACTAGAGTTTTAGATGGATGTAATTTTTCATTTCCTACTTATATTAATTTCAATGCAACCTAGGTGTAGACCTATATTGGGAGATGTTCCTTTTAAACACATTGAGCTTCCCCTCCCAACACCTATGATGTCTCAAATCAATGACTGATATGATCCTTTGGATCATGATGATACCAATGTTAAGAATGAAAAAGATAATAATGAGGTTATCATAAAATAAGATTATGATAATGAAAATCATGAGTCTATTGAAACTAATGAATATGATAAAATAGACCATGAACAAGTGAAAATAATTTAATTATTGTGTGAGAATATTCATCAAAACCCTAAATATTTTGATGGAATCCTAAAACCCATTTTAGAAACTCAAAACATAAAAATTATATATGACCAAAAAGGTCCATCTATTGATCATGTTATTAGAACTATGGGGCCATCCCCATTTACCAACAACTCTCCCCTTGAACACATTACAATTTAATATTTCTAATGGGGGCTTGGGTTATTTGTTTAAACCTTTGTTTCTCAAAACCACTATTGCTACATCTACCATGGAATTACTAATTAATTCAACTCAAATTTCAATTTTAATGCCTATTACTACTCAAACCATGTTTACATTCCCTTTGGTGACTACTCAACTTGTTAATCTACATCCAAATGGGTCCATAATTCAAACACTCCTTTAAGTTATAAATACCTTGGAGAAAAAGGTTACAAACATTGAACAAAATGTTTTAAAGTCTTCTCATGATATTGATTCCCAATATGTGTTGCATAACCCTCTTGCACTTGAGATATATTTTTTCCCGTTACCAATTGTTTTTTTTGCACCTAAGTTAACATTTTATGATGGAAAGGGTGATCATGAACAAAAACATTAAACCTTTTATGTGGCATTCCTTGACTATGCCTCCAATGATAAACTTTTAAACAAATTATTTCTAAGAAGCCTCAAAGACTATGCTTTGAGTTAGTTCTATGGCTTACCTCTTTTATCCATGAAATCATTCAAACCTATTTCAGATTAGTTTTTATCACACTTTTCCATTAATATTTCCAAAAGGATTTTGTATGCTCAAATTCCCAAAATAAAATAAGGAAAAATGAACCTATTAATAAATATGTCATGAGGTAAAATATAATGATATCTAAAATGACCAATCCTATGGTAGATAAGGAGTTGTAAGACATATTAAAGAACACTTTGCTTGCTACTTTACATGTGTTCATTTTTTTCATGAACTTCAAATATTTTGATGACTTATGCCATGTTGTATGGGACCATGAAATAAATCTTCTTTTATTAAATAATATCAAGTATGTAACAAACACACCAACTACATCTACATCCATTACTGAGTTTACAATCAAACCAAGTTATAAGTTAAAACATCCTAAGCCTAAAGAGGAAAAAACCACCATGTTTAGAATAGTTTCATATTATCCTAATCACCTTGTCTTATCTAATGCACCAAAGAGACAATTTAACTACTTACATGAGTGTCATGCATCATTACTCCCATGAATAGTAGAGTGTCATATTATATCTCTCCCTCATCCTATATAAGTTGATATGAATATACATCTACCCAAAGGATATGATGTGAATGCTTATTGTGGTTATCATCAAGGACTAAGACATTATACGAATAATTTTTTTAACTTAAAGCATAGGATCCAAGACCTTATTTATCACCAAAATATTAAATGTGATGATCCTCCCAAGGAATTAGGTTCACAACCTGGTGATCACCAAAAATAAAAAATATTTAACAATCCTTTGTAAGACCATTCTAAAAAGGAACCAAAAATGCAAATGACATATAATGTACATCCTCCTCCATCACATTATGGGCACCCATTAGATGGGATTATTGGTACTTATACATGATATGCACCTCCTATAGTTTAGATACCTTCTATTTATTTTGTTTATAGTGAGATTAAGGATGATGAATCTAATCTTATTTTTTAATTTGAGCATACCTTAATAAATTTATTATACATAGTGTTACGTATGATAATGGTACAAGGAAGAATGTTTTCACCATGACATTACTTATGAACTTGTGTTATACTCATCAGGATTTTAATCCTTCTACTATATCAGTTAGAGTATTCGATGGGGCCTTCCATAAGTTCATTGGTAGATTGACCTACCTTTACAGGTCGATCACGCACATGTTGTTACTATATTTTTAGTAATACATTCCACATGAATATTTTATATGTTTTTGGGAAGACCTTGGATCCATACACTTTGATTAATACATTATATAGTGTATGGGTGTGTTAAATACATTAATACCAATTAGGTAATTATAGTTTCCTGAATACCATATGAGTATCCTTCTAAACAAAAAAAATTATACCAAAGTAGCTAACTGTCCTAACCTACTAAGGTTAAACCATAGAAAAAGGATAAGAAATAGGCAATCCCCTTTGATAGGTGGCTAGTACTTTAGAGACCATTACATTATAGATGTACAGTGGATTCTAATAAATCTTCATCTACTACACACCATGTTAAGATATAAAAATCACCTAAACATGTTCCTATTATTGATATTACAAAGAAACCATAGAACACTCAACAATGGGTTTCATGAACCCCTACTCCTATTACTCCTAATATTTCTCCAAGACAATAAAGTCCTATTTTAGATATGTAGAGAATCACAAATACTAATTTTATATATATTGCACCTATACATGCTCATTGATAGTGTCACAAGTTTATTACATTAGGTTCATAGTGGGGAGATATATATGATCACCCTTTGGATGGGATCATAGGATAACCTTTCCATTTCACATTCCAAAAATACCAAAAAACTCAAAAACATTCAAAAATCCAAAACACTTTTAGTATAAAGCATACTCTATTGGTTCCTTGGCATCTACGTGTTAGTTCCATGTTAATGGATGGCATATCATTGATTGATACATACACATGTGTCACGTTTCTACTTGAGGGTGATAGAGACATACATAGATACATGATATATTCCTATTTTAGATGTTAATATTTTCCTATACTCATGTCATATGGACATTGGAGGCATATACCTTTATGATCATGATACTTACAAGTTATATCATTCTATGGTCACTCTATATGATCATGTTTTGAACTCATATACATACTTAAACATGCCTTTATCCATGATTATATCGTATTAGGGTACTTGATATGATATGCACTTAACATTTTTTTCTAACACATTAGATACATGGGATAGTATGATATGTTTTTGTTTGTTTCTTGTGTTTTCTTTTATTCACTTCCTTGAGTGTCTTTCTTTGTTATTATCTTGTTTGTTCAAGCATTTGAATATGCTCCTTTATTTTTGGACCTCATGCCTATGTGTGATTTATTTGACATTTAAACATGTCATTGATTATTGTATAGACATTTGAATATGTCACCCTTAATTTTATGGAAATTTGACTAAGTCATGTCCCCTTGATTTTAAAACATTTGAACATGCCCCTAGTTTGTAGTCTTTTTGGACCATTTTCATTTGACTTGATTTTGAGTGTTCTTATGTGTGTGCTTAATTTTCTTATTGAGATCATACTATTACTATATCAATTTTTCCATGATCCTTATCATGCATCGTAGACATTCATGTGATCACATTGTTCTATGTGTGTCAATGTTACATTTACCTTGACATGTCATATATGTTATATGGTTACATTCAAATATTATACAGTTGGCATATCCTTTTGAGGTTAGGTAACTACCAGTTTATATTATTACCTCACCTTAAGGTGGGGTTGGGGGGGTGGGGGGTAATATTAATGGGGGAATGTCACAAAGGCATGTTTTTCACATTTGAAATAGTTATAAATTGAATGGGGGCATGCTTTGGAAGAATGTTTTCCACACTCATTCAATATTTAGTACTTATATCAATTTTTAGATTTAGTGGGGGCATGTCATATACGCAAGGAGTATGCACATTAATAGTTTTAAATTTAGTGTGGGCATGATTTGGAAGCATATTATCCACATTTATTCAATATTTGGTATACCTAGATCCAGTGGGGGCATGTTTTTGAAACATGTCCTCACATTGGTACTTATTTCAATTTTTAGATGTTTCCATATATATTGGGGCCATGATTTAGAAGCATGTTCTCCACACTTACACAATTTTTGAATTAGCCAAAACACACAACTATATAATTTAGATTCATAGTTTTGGTATAATTTTATACATTGGTACCATTATTATACATAGTTTTAACATGAAACATATCTACGATGCATATGTTATGTAATATGCACTTAATATTACAAAATTCAAATCAAATTTAAATTTAAAAATACTTTTAGGTAATTATTTTCACCAAATATTTCACCTTATAGGAGGTTGTTTAATCCTACTCTAAGATTTGGGTAACATTGGAATACCTCTAGGCATGTGGGTTGCCTATAGTAGAGGTAGACCTCTAGGTTTAAGGGCTAGCTCCCTAGACTGATCCTTAAGTGATTATCACCTACACTAACTAACTACTTATGTGATTAGGGGTAGTAATATACATGAAATTAAACTATTCTAAGAGTTTGATATACCATAAATATCTCCACAAGATTATCATACTCTTGCACTAAGAGAAATGACCTACAACACTAGCTTCAAAGCTCTCACATTAGTATGTCAACATGCATGTGATATGCATTATAACTAATCAAGATAATTGAACCATATATTAGTTATAGACACTAAGGATAATTTTACACTTGAATATAAACTCATACACGTAACAACACTTTATGTGACCTGCTAGAGTGGTATAACTTGCATCAAACATGGAAGGATTGAGAGAAAGAAAGGATAGATATGAATCACTTTACTATTCACTATACATCTCTTCACACACTTTGACAAGATATTATATGAACTCAAAACCTAAATGAATGTATTATTCAAAGGAAAAGTAAAACATTAAACTAGTAAGGATTCACCATACATGGTGTGGAATTAGGAATGAAGAGACAATATGGCTAGCATTTATAGAATGTGTGAGAGGAGTGAGAAGGATAAAGCTCAAGGGTAAAAATGCCACTTATCAAGGCATGATAATCAATTATGTTATAGAGGAATGGAGTATGAAATATACCATGAAAGTTTTCTTTGGATAAATGTCCATGTGAATCATAAAAACTCCTAAAAACTAGCATAGGACCCTTCAACTACCTTATTAAAAATCACCTTCATAATTAGGCCTCTCTTGAGTGTTCCAAAGTAGATTAATAATATTTGACACATATGAGCTATGATGGAGGGGTTATAAATAAGATTAAACATATGATAAATGTGTCCCTAACCTTTAGTCTTCTTCTAGATAAGTGTTCTCATCATCTGCAGTCATCATCACTAGCTCTATAGGTCTATCTTCACATTTGGCACAAATATGGCCTTCATTTTCTCAATAAAATCCATGTAATGGGTGTTATACACCTTTCAAGAGTCCCATTGCATATAAATCCATTAGGTACACCTTGAAAATTTTCCTAATTAGACTTATCACTTTCTCACTTGGTGGTCACCCTTCATTCTCATTGTCATCCATAGACTACCTAAAGTGAAATACTTAGTAGATGTGTTTGTGTGCCTATCTGAATTAACCTTCCCAATTCATTCTCATCCTTTAAGACTCCCATACACTTAAAAAATATCAAAATCTATCAAGAAAACCTATTTTGTAACATGTTCCTACAAATAGGGTACAAACCAATATGATAAAAAGGAGCTTGAGGGATTTCTCTACAATTCCAAAACACTTCCTAGACCAAAATAGCTCATTTGGATGCATCTTATTCCTCACCTTTCCAATCAAGTCAAGAGCACGGGTTTTAGGATGTTTTAACTCATAAGGATTGTTCATATAATCCTAAATTTGAAAACTTAGAAAAATTCCACTAAAATCATGTTAGGAACCTTATTCAACATCTCTTAACTCTTTAGGCCTCCATATTAAGTGTTTGTATTAGTGTGAGCATCTAAATATGGCCTATCGAGCTTGGGAGTTCATTCTAGATAGGTTTGAGGTGCCTTTTAATCTAAAATGAATTTTATGTGATTTCTTCTATAGACCAAAAGATCAAAAAACTTCATATCTCACTCTAAAGATGATCTAATACATTAGAAGGTTTACTTATCCCTAGAAGTGGTATTGAAACTCTATTAGTGTTTTAGGTTTAGACTAGGCCTAACTATGTTCATGCATGTTTAATGCCATCATGTTTGATTTATCAATACTCTAAGGCCTCTTCCATGTTTTTTCATGCTCAAAACAATTTCCTACATCCTTTCCTTAGTATTATGTTAGCTCTCAACTCATTCCTTCACTATTTACTCACCCAACCTACAGTTTTGTCTCTCTGGGAGTGTCCTCTATTTGAGATAGAAAAAAGGGCATCTCCCCTATTTGATCAATAATTTTTAGGTTATGATAGTTTTATGTATGTTATGAAGGTATTATAAACTATATTATATATTTTTATCACACTTATAGTAACTTCAAACACTCCAAAACTCCAAGATAGACTCCCTAAATGTACTGACTATGCATAGACTGTAAACATGGTTGTATGTTAAAATTTAGATATTGATCCTTGTTGTAAGTGTTACATTATATGGTAATACATTTAGTTAATTTATTATAACATTTCATCATTATTCATTATATTCTCCTTAGTCCATCTCCCTTTACTTGACTAGGCCTAATCAAGTCTATTGTAGCAGGCTGTATTACTATAGGTATACACTGAGGAAAAGGATGTGCCTATAGGTCTCTTCTATGATATAATATTGTATTTCATTCCCTTAGATATTATTTTAATATTTTAAATCATTTCATGTTTGTTTTATTTCATTCATGCCATGTATTAGTGTTTGTACACATTGCTCCTCTAACATACTGGCCTGAGTTGGTTTCTCCTCCATAACAAGTTATAGGTGGCTGCTTTTTAGGCCATAAAGACCCTTATATGGTGTAATACATAGTGTATTTCATGGTTATGTTTTATTATAATTATTTGACCTCATTGAGTTGGTGAAATATAGTCATATCATGCCTAGATCTTGAAACTAACACTCAACTATCATGTTCGATATATGTTATCAGTATTACATCACCCTATAGGTGTACTTTTGAGGACAAAAGAGCCCTTGTAGGTGATTATTTTCATTAGGCATTGAAAATCAACTCTTTTAATTTCTATTTGAGGGAAAGCATCATTCTTTACTCATAGAAGGTCACTTGGATTGAAAATATTATATCATCATGTCATATTACATTGAAAAGACTGTTGATTTAACTTATTTGGGAATAATGGAGTTTTATTCATATTTTATTTAAGGGTATGGATTAATAAATTATTAAATAATATTTATATAGTTATAGTCTTGATTTATATAATTTTATCTATCTTTTTTACCTTTTTAAAAATAGAAATAAATAAGGAGAAATATAACATAGCTTGAAACTAGACTAAGATGGTTGAGACAGAGGCTAAAACTAGCTATGTAGGACTGGGAAAGTGTTGTGATTTTAAATCTATCTTTCATTTAGTAAAAGGATAAGAGAACCAAAAATAGGACACTTTAGGTTCTAATGTTATAGTCCACTCCTGTTGCTATTGTCCAAACTAGTCACAAAGACCTAAAACTTTCTAGGTTTCTACGTTGTTCCTATGTGAGCTTGCCTATGAAATATTGAGTTCTGATTATAGATATAAATCACTGGAGAGATGATTTAATATTCAAAACCTAACCCTCCATCATGCTTGATAAAAAAATGTTTGAATCATTTGAGAAATGGGGGGGTTAGTCTATAAGATGCACTGAACATGTAATCCACACCCCTTATGTGGGCACGTTGCCTACATAGCAATACTTCAAAGAGGAATCAAGCCATATGTAGTTTTCCCACCTAATGTGATTTGTGAAAAAGTGTGATTTGGATGCAAAAAGTATGAAATGAGACTGATTGAGGTGGCTAGGGATTGGTGTGATGGTTTGATTATGTTTGCAGCTATGTTGGGTGACTATATACAAAGAATAAGGAATTTTTCCTTAGTGCTTTGTTTATATTCTGGCTTGCTTTCTAAGATGTTTCACCTCCTTTATAAATGAGCTTTGAATGGGCTTTTATAGGGAACCATTGGTCATGGGTTAGATGTATTTGTGTTAGGCTGACATAATGAGGGATAAGAATTAGATGGAAATGACCAATGGGGATCAAAATTCAAATGGATAGTAGCACCAAAAATGGGACACCCTAAGGTCCAATGCTATAGTCCAAGTATGGCACTCTTACCCTATAGGTTTGGGACTTGGAGGAATAGGATTGGCCTGGGAAAAGCATCCTAGTTGAGGTGGAATGATCATTCAAATGGTTTTAGATGATCGTTAATGAGTAAAAATATGTCTAAAAGGATCACAAGAGCATGCAAAAAAGAGTTATGGATAGGGTGTCACAAGCCACACTCATAAATACCATTTTGTACATTTTATATGACTACATTCCCACCCCCCTTTTATTCTAGTGATACAACAAAGCAAAATACTAGATAAAGGAGAAATAGAAAGTGTACCTATACTTACCTGTAAGGGTGAAGCCCATGAAGATGTGTGATGCTGAGTGATGTTGAGTGATGTTGAGTGATGATAAGTGATACTATGTGATGTTGATTAATGTTGAATAATGTTGGGTATGTGTTGTACCAAAATTAATATGATGAATGGATTTGAATGCTTAATTTCTTGAGAGTGGCTTAAGAATACAAATGTTGTCCCTTTAGCTCCATTATTGCTTACTAAGTGAAGCTATGTGATCATGAATGTGTTAATAGATGTTTGGATTGTGGGTCCAATCCCTCTGTGTAGGTGGCTCAAGAATACAAAGGCTAGCTAGTCCTTTAGGTCCATCATTGCCCACTAAGTGAATATATAAATTTATACTGATATAAATGTGTGTCATATGAAATGGCTCCTGAAGCCCATGAATGTTTTTTAATCTAAAAATGTGGTATGGATAGTTGAATGTGTGTTGATAACTAGGCCAATCTTGGCCACTTTAAAAGGTGGAGATTAGGCTTGTATGAAAGCCACACTAAAATTGAGAACTAGGCTTATATAAAAGCCACTCTGAAATGATGCCAACCACCTGTAGATGGAATAAGACATGCAATTGCTAACAATACCTAGGTAATGCACTAAACCTGGAAAGAAAATAAGGTAAATGTGCCACATATATTGCCCCTAACCATTGGTGTATGTAACATGGATTCTAACTTGGAAGTTGTACCAACTACCTAATCTAAAAATGGAAGTGAGAACCATCATGCCATGCATGATGCCTCCTATATCTAGATACTCTGAGTAAAATTGTACTAAAACTAATCAATTTAAACTGTATTTTAGGTGACAAAACTATAACTGACCTTACCTTTCTATCTATTTTTTGGAAAATCTAGGTTTTTTATTGTTTGGATAGGAGTGACAAAAATAGGACTCTTTGTTATCTAATACTATAGTTGAAGTATGGTGCTCTTGTCCTTTACTATTTTAAATCATTGTTATGCATTTGTCACTATCTTTCTAGTTTTCTCTTCCTAGTTTAAATTATGAATGTTGTTTTGAGTGTTCTAAAAACTAATTTTTGAGTGGTATAAGGCTTTAATCTCTATGACAAAACCCCTGTTTGTTGCCCCCTCTTTTGAGGGTAGAAATTAAGACTCTGCAATGACTACCCTTAGAATAAATATCCCTATAAGTGTGTTATGCTATTAAATACATGATATATCAATGATAATTGAAAATATGTCCCAAGATATATCATAGTATGTATTGGATATTATTAGATTAATGAGGATATGCCTAGATAGATGTAACAATGTAATAATATGTGTAGTATATTGAATTGAAAGTGAAAAATGTTAGTTGTTAGTTGTCAAGGAGGGATGGGGCATGATGTCCATCATGTCATCTAAGAAGGCAAGATAATGCATGATCTGTATCATGGCATCCATGAAGGCAAGATAATACATGATCTAGATCATGGCATTACAAATATCTAAGAATCAAACAAGCAAACAAGCACACAAGGAAAGAATCAAGAAGCACACAAAAGTGGCCAAGGGGCCAAGCAAACAAAGGAATGGGCACATGTCACTCAAATTGGGAAACTAAGCATATAATCTATGTTTAAATGCCACATGCACATATAATTACAAACAAGGAAAATTGGCACCAAAGAATGGCTATGAATATGACTCTAAATATTCAGATTCATTGTCAGTATCTTGGAAATCATAATAACTTATATTATTCCACTCATCATTATCATCTTGATTTTGAACCAATGGAATGCTAGTGTTGACTTTTATTGTAACTAGATCTTTTACTTTGATAAATTGTGTTTGTGAATGATTTACCTTAGGATGTTTAATAAATCTCAAACCTTGGTGACAAACATTATCAGCTACTAGAATAGGAGTAGTGATGCCTTAAACATGTTTTCCCAACCCTTGACCTTGATAATCAAATTATTTTAGATATTTTTGACCAAACCCATACTACTTTGAAATTTGAGCCTTATTTTGGAGAGGTAGATTTGCATCTTTTTTATGCTTTATTTGTGTTTGTGGTACTATTTCTTTATTTGATTTAATTTTTGATCCTTTTGTTGTTCTGAGTTATGCTTTGGTAACCACTTTTATACTATTTTTTAATTTGACTCTTTGTGCATGTGTTCCTATGTCACTATGGATTGCTTGACTGATTTACCTTTTATAAGGTCCTCATAAGTAATTATCTATTGTATATGTTTTTTTAATGCCAAACATGAAACTGTGTGATGCCCATGCATTCTATGATATGCATAATAATATATGGATCTTATCACTGGATGTAGAGGAGGTAGTTTGATCAACATAGATTTAATAATTTCCCTTGGTACCTCACTTAAATTTTTATTTGATCTTTGAATTCTTTTTGAATTACTAGTTTTAGAGTTAGTTTGTTGTGATTTCTTGTTTTGATGTGTAACATTTCTTGTAACCAATTAACTAGGTGAAGGTGCATATGCATGATTGGTACTAGGGTGCCTTTGAGGATTTCGTATTATAATTTGATTTTCCAATGTTGTGATCTTTTTATGTAATAGCTGGTTTTATGTATGTAAATCTGAAATTAACTTTCTCATGCTGGTGATTTGATCCCTTAGAGTCTCACAAGTGCAAACCCTAGTTACTTCTGATTGAACATGTAAGCACATATGTTGAAGAAGATTTGAAGAAGTTATACATTGAATGTATGCATTAGTAACAATAGTATAGGCTACCTCACCTTTTGGAAAGGTGATAACATGGACCTGGTTAGAGGGAAAGTAGCTATCACCCTCTTGGTGAGAGGAGGAGAAGGAAATTCTTTCATGTGCATAAGATATGACATTGAAACTTGATATGTAGTTGTTAGTTTATGCAATGGATCCTCTAAGTATGTAAGGGTTTTATTCTCAATTGAATTACACATAATAGAGAGATAGCATGTTAAAAATTAATGAAATATGGCATACATTTGAATTGGTCTTAAAATAGCATGTACATATGCATTTATGTAATTTTTAAATTCATGCCAAATGAAAGGAAACAAGCATGTAAGACAATCTAGAAAACTTTGCATAAGAAAATCATGATTAATAAAATTGGAATATTCAGCCCAATGGGAAAAAATCAAAATTTTAATTTCAAAACCTTAGGCTAGGGTTTGAAAATATCAAGACCTAGTATAGGAAACTAGGGTTTGAAGGAAATAATTTTTTAAAATTACTACGGTAAATTTTAAAAATTAAATGTGAAATTATGATTTATATATGCAATAAAAATCATAAAAATACTTCTAAAATCCATAAATAATGTTCCTTAGGATTTCTAGGGTTTTTATGCACAAACTAAGTAAGTCGGGTTCACCAAATGATTTAACTTATTTGGGAATAATGAAGTTTTATTCCTATTTTAGTTAAGGGTCTAGATTAATAAATCAATAAAGAATATTGCAATAATTACAGTCCTGATTTGTATAATTTTTTCTATCTTTTTTACCTTTCTAAAAATAGAAATAAATAAGAATAAATATAACTTAGCTTGAAATTGGACTGAGATGACTAAGACAGAGGTTGAAACTAGTTGTGTAGGTCTAGGATAGTATCATGAATCTAAATCTAGATTTCATTTGATGAAAGGATAGGAGTGCCAAAAATAGGACACTTTAGGGTTTGACTTTGTAGTCCACTCCTACCACTATTGTCCAAACTAGTCATAGAGACCTAAAAAATTTTAGGTTTTTGCATTGTTCTTATGTGAGCCTGCCTATGAAATCTTGAGTGTTGATTGTCTATGGAACTCATTGTAGATATGATTTAATATTCAAATCTTAACCCTTCATCATGCTTGATAAAACAATGTTTGAATCACTTGAGAAAAGGGGGGGTTTTCGTGTGTAAGATGCATTAAACATGTAATCCACACCGCTTGTCTAGGCACATTGCTTACATACAAATACTCTAATGAGGATCAATCCATATATAGATCTCCCACCTAATGTGCTTTGTGAAATAGTGTGATGTGGATGCAAAATTTCCAAATTGAGAGTGCTTGAGGTAGCTAGGGACTGGTGTGAAGGTTTGAGTATGTGAAGGTTTGCAGCTATGTTGGGAGATTGTATGTAGAGAATAGGGAAGTTTGCCTCAGTGCTTTGTTTATATTCTTGCTTGATTTCTTAGATTTGTCACCTCCATTGTAAATGAGCATTGAATGGGATTTTATAGGTAACCATTGGTCATGGGTTAGATGTATTCATTCTCAACTGACATAATGAAGGATAGGAATTAGATGGAAATGACTATTGGGGCTCAAAATACAAATGGATAAGAGAGCCAAAAATGGGATACCTTAGGGTTCGGTGCTATTATTCAAGTATGACACTCCTATCTTATAGGCTTAGGACCTATGGGAAAAGGATTGGCCTAGTAAAAGTAGCCTAGCTGAGGTGAAATGACCATTCAGAAGGTTTTAGATGATCGATAATGAGCAAAAATGTGTCTATAAGGGTCAGCTGAAAAAAGGATCTATGGATGGGGTATCACAAGCCACACTCAAACTACCAATTTGGACAGTTTATATCACTACAACTATCTAAGCCTCAAGGATACTATAGATAACTGAGTGTATACAATAGAACATTGATTGAATTGGAAATATTCCTTATATCACCCCCCTTTGGCCAAATAACCACTTATCGTGTCAACTTACTACCCCTATACATGGGCTACATAATGAAAACCATTAGACCAATTTAGACCTTATATGCTTTACTATGGAAGGGTCAAAATAAAGGTAAAACCCCTATTTTAGAGAGTTTAAGGTAAAGTGTCCCTTAAGTCATTTCCTTCACATATGAACATGATTCTCAAGGCTGCCTACCACCTTTATACCCCACCATGATTTTTATGGTACTCTTTAATGCTTCAAGACCTTAAATAAGGTTTCAAACAAGTTTAAAATATCTAACATCCAATGCTCACTCCTCTATGGACAACCTATAAGTGCACATCAATAGTAGACAAGATAGAACTATATGTATATAGATTTGGTTATTTAAACCAATATGAAATAATTTGGATGGTTCAAACTTGGTTTTCTACACCTTATGTAACCTCTCACTACCTTTCCATCTCTTCATCACATCACCATGACTATGTAAGGTTCCTTTTATCTGCTTGTAAGTGGATGTCTATAGGAAACTAAATGTGTGTACCTTTCTTAACTTATCACTCCCTCAAGAGATGAATTGGAGACAAAAATTAATTGGCAGAGCCTGGTGATCATGTTTTGAGAGGTGAAAAACAATATCACCTTTGATTTGAAATCCAAATTAGGGAAAGAAACTCCACTATTGAGGGAATCTTATCTATAGACTATGATAGTGTCCTTCACTAGCAACATGAGATGGTTCATGCTTGTATATTAACTTATACACATATAAACCATGTTAATAATCATGTTATAATAATTTTCATGCTCTTAAAGACCGCATATAGTATTTGGTTTATACAAACTAGCTCAAACAGAAAAGAAACCTGCAGGGTGTGGGAATGGGCAAGCAAAAGAAGGCAGAGACTTATAAGAAATGGTTCATAGAGGCTAGTACATAAATAATATAAATATTTACATTAAATGTAATTATACAAAGGTTAATACCTCTCAAAAATTTCATTCAATATGATTCTTCTCTTACTGGTTGTACCAAACCAAAACTGGTTGACTAGTTTTACCTGCAAAAGAGAGTGATGGAGTAGAATAGTTTTTTGACCTTTTTGAGATTTTCAAGAGTGACCAAGTGTGAAAATTATATCAGGGGACCTGAAGGGTCACTGTATGATTCTTCCCTAAGTGATAAATATTTTCCATAGTCCATACAACTACCCTAACTCTCTCTAACTACTTGATTTTCTTATTTTGATGCTACTCCCCTACCAATTTTTAGCTATAGGAATGAATATTGACATATTATAACATCATACACATTTTAATGACACTTTAAAACACTTTTATGTAATTCTAAACCATAAAAATCTCATTAAATGGCCCAAAATGACATTAAATGACAAGAAATGACATAAGGGACTAAAGATGAATATGACAAAGATAATGACATATAAAATGGCATTTATAGGACCATGAGACACCCTATAATACCCTAATATACCCCTATATAGTTTTTATAATATATGGGGTTGACCTATTTTTACTTGTTGTCAAAATAGTCAATAGTACTTTCATCACCCACCAGGATGTACTTTTATGTGTTAATACCCAAGATGTACTTTTATAGACCATATTAAGCCAATCTAATATAGTAGTTGGTTCACTTTTGGTATGGTTGAGATGATTAAATCATTCAATATTTCCAATTTTTGAAGTTAGACATGATTGTATCATCTAATGTTACCTATTTGATAGTATGAGTTGACTTTGTTCACTCATGCTCACTAAGTTATAACTATGATTGGGTGTATAGTTAAGCAAATATCAACCATTGAGTATAAAATCACCTTTTCTCCAAGTTTTATGGAATTTTCCTTCCAATATATCTCTCTTTATCTCCTTAGATATATGAATTATGTGTGTGTGTGTGTGTTTCCTAATCTTAGTTACAAAACCTTATAATGATACATCTTTCCAATCAAATTTCCAATAGGCAAAGTAGTTAAATCGATACATATATTTAATCTTAAACATTTCTATTTCAATTTAAATCTTTTTAATACTTTCAATTCTAGATTATATACACTAATTATGTATTATAACATGATCTTGGTTTCAGGTTAGTCACTGTTAGCCAAATTTTGGCTACCATAGGATAGGCTCACAAAAACTTGATTTTTAGCTCATAATGAACCTTGTTAATAGCCATGTTATGTCTTATGATGTCCTATACCTACTTCATGAGGTGTTGTGATGGTCTTATTATTTAATTATGGTCTTGATTAGCATATTTTAAGGGTTCATAGTGTGTACTAGAGTGGTCTATAGATCCATCATGAGAATTCATGTCTTGGATCATGAAATGAGGCATTAATCCTTCAATAAAGTATGATTGAGTGAGAAGAAGAGATTTATAGGTTTATATAGGTCTAAAATATCATTTGTCATGTCTTTTAAATGTTAAGGTAAGTTAACATATATTAAGGTATTTAGAAAGATTAAGGTTTCTTATTCTCACTATAGTTTTGCTTGTCTTAACTACTTCTTATGGAGGTCATTATTTCTAGGGTGAAAGGGGCATCCAAGTAACCATTTTGATTCCTGAAATGAGGTCTAGATCTATGTCCAAGTTCATCTTGTATGGTCTAGTTGTCAAACATGGTTCAAAGGTTAATAAGATTCTAAGGTCATCAAATATCTTGTAAGCATGTCACATAATTCAAGGTTAAAGCTAACATAGATGAAATCAATGTGCAAGCACACTTGTCAAGTTTAAGAAAGAGGATATATAATGTGCATGTATGTCAGGAATGTTAGTACAAGTCATATCCTGGTTAGTTTTGTAGATTCAAGTATAAGAGAGAGTAAATCACTCTTTTGTAGGCAGTTTTAGGCACTTATACAGGTAGAAAGTATCCATATTTAGGTGAAAATGTTTACAGATCATCTCTTCACCTCCCTTAATTCATTTTCATCCTCAAAAAAGTTTCTACAAGTCTTTCCATGTCATAAATTTACCAAAATATCTATCAAGCTTTTTGGCAAACTAGTAATGGTCAACTTCATGTGGTAATTTTGTATAGAGGAAAGATAATGGTGACCTGAGCTTTTTGGAATAGGAATGGGGTATAATGGCCTTTATATTTATGGCATTAGTTCTTAAATAAATTCCCCATATTTTATGAACAACCACTAAGACCATGAGCTGGTATTAAACCCAAACCCTCAAGGCTTGGTTTTAGACAAGATCCATATAATTTTAAGCTCATTCGTACAAGATGAGCATTGTTGAAGATATAAAAGGGTCTGTACAACTTTTTCACACTTTTCTACATCAATATTAGCATGTGTGAGTAGTTAATAAAGAGTAAAACCTACATGTGATTTAATTTTTAGGTCTAAAATAAGGATACATGTAGGTGTCTAGGCCGAATTGAGTATCTTTTCACTTCAAGAGAGTTTTAGTCAGTTTAAATCATCCTCTCAATACTCCTAGTATACTATTTACACCCTCCCCAAGCATCAAATGAACATCCTTCTTACTATTTTCATAAGATAGACTAGTTTTATGAAGTCTATGAGGTGTGTTGGGTACTTAAAATAGATTAAAGGGATGTTAGCAGTTGATACAAGCTCATCAGGATTATTCAACCCCCCTATAAGCATAATTAGATGCATGAACTTCAAATAGGCAAGAGAACTATGTATGTATAATTTATTATATTAAAAATTTAGTCATAATGGACTAAACCCTCATCAAATATGGATACATATTCATTGTTCAAGTTTATTGAAGAATAAACACCAATTTACAAAACATCCAAGATCACCCTCAAGGTGAGTTTTCAAGTGATAAACCCTAGAAATCATGGGTTATAGTGTTCTCTATTTGGTTACTAGTAAAAGAGAGGAGTATCAAGGTCACTCTAATTGACATCATAAAAATACTAAAATAGTTTTAAAATGGCTCACTCAATGTAACCTAACCATATAAGAGTTTAAACATGGACTTACATGTTTATGGAAATCAACATATGAGAGTTTGGTGTCTAATGAGATTATGAATGGGTGAGCAGAGGGTCAAATAGAACCTAAAAAAACTCATAATAATTTTTAAATGATCCCAAGGATTAGGAGATGGTTAAATAAGGCCTACTTTTACAATTTCATTATAGGCAATTTTAAATCAAACACACAAGCTTGCGAGTGAAGGGTAAAATAAAATTGCATGCCAAGAAGCCACTGAGTTTCATTAAAATGGTTTGAGTTAAGGTTATTATATAATATGTTCCCTTAATAATTTTATAAGTCCCTTCAAGGCTTATCATGAACTCTAAATCCAATCCTAAAGACTCATCCTCATATCAGTTGATGTAGTATAGAAATTGAACCCATAATTTTGTGAAGATGTATGTTGGAGATGGGTGCTCATTATTCAAATCTTAAAAATGATTGGAGAGATGGTGAAAAGTTGGTGACTCATTTATAAGAGATATATTTTATCTCATAGAGACCTAAATGTGGATAAAGAGAGAAAACCTAGGTCTAAAGGTAGAAAAAAAAACCTATAGGCCTGTGTGAGAAATAAGAGGAAGGATGCAAGGTTGTATTGAAATTAATGATTTGGATTGGAAATTAGGGTGTGTTAGGTTCTTATAATCCATCTAAAGTATCTTAAAATATTTTTTATGCTATGAAATGAAAGGAAAGTCATTATAACAATCCATTAGGGTTTGTTTTACAAAGTTGATTACAAACCCTCATGTCGGGAATAAGCATGTTCAAAGACATTTTAAGGGTTATAATACTTGAAAAAGTGATGTATAACCTCATATGAGGTGTTACACCCATTTTTAAGCATCATCAATCAAAAAAATGCTTTTTAATGCCTTAAATCCAAGAATATCTCTCTCTATCTTACTCACACAGTCTGTTAGCTCAAGAGGAGCAATTTGAGATGCTCATATCTAACATGAAGATATGCATTTTAACTTAATATATTAGTAATAATTATCCAAAACTCATAAGTTTTTATTTATATATATTTCAAGAACATGAAAATAACACAGTAACAATGAAGTCTCTGAGAAGAGATGTTTTATTAATCAAGATCGCAATACAACTATATGCTTATCTCTGGGAAGAGATGTCTGATTTCCATTTCAGGTTAAGTATTCATTTATACACATTTTGAAATTATGAGGAGGATTTTTAAGGTCACCAATGTTGAGGGATACTAATTGGTTTGACTTCCATGATTTAAAACAATATAAAATTTGAGTAATTACTATTTTTAGAAACTTATTTTTAGACTGCACTACTAAAATTGAAATTTGGGGAACTTATATTGGGATTTTATGGGTCAAAATCCACCAATTTTATAATTTTTTCATCTCACCACATTATCCTTGTTCTTATCTTTCCAATGGTTCAAATGGGGAGTCAATTGGAGCTACGGTACAAAAGTTATGGCTCCCAGAAGCTCCATCATCAATTGGGGTAGAACCGTCACCTGAATTATTACCTAAATTGTTAATTAGATCAAATAATATGCCACCCATATTAACTAATTATCCATGTCATTTAAATGTTATTAAGGGCCTCATATCTATGAATGATTGTTAAGAGTGTAAGACACTTGCAGGTTGCCAAAAAACCCTTCTAATGATCTGATCAGAGAGTTTTGTCTCCTAATTTCCTAAAATGGATTGTATGACCCTTGAAATTATCTTAAAAACCTTCATGCCTCTCTTTATAACAATATCAAATATTTAGTTGGCACATGTAGGGTACAAAGTGTATGAAAAAGGGCTCAAAATGACTATTGTAGGCTATTTTGAAGCATAGAAAGTTGTGTTAAACCCTCAAAATAGAACTAAAGCATGATTATGAGGTACTTAAATTTTATCAAATTTTATATTTAAGTTTCACATGTGTGATAATTAATTAGATCTAAATCTCCTTTTTCTAGGCCTAGAGACCTAATTGAGGGTTAATGGAGAGAGAAACAAGTGGAGTAGGCATACTTGCATTGAGTGTTTGGTCGTGAAACTTTGTATAGAGTAGGAATAGCATAGTGGGTATTCAAATACATGATTTTTTTCTAGGAATATCTATATATGTTTTACATAAGGATATTTGTATGTTTTGAGGGATACAAGGAAATAAAGGAAAGTATGGGCTTTAGCTATGAAATGAAGTCTTTGAGAGTGTTTGAGGCATCCAAGAGGGTTCATATAGGTTTCTTAAATAAATTATAGGTATTTCATGGAGATAATTTGCATTCATGAAGATAAAATCAATATTTGAGGCATTTGAGCAAAGAGAGGTGTAGTGAGATTTATGGGCTTCAAGACACCTAAGGAGGTATGATGATCACTAAAACATTAGTAGTGAAGAGATCCTAAGTAGATGAAAAATGTAAATATTCAAGATTAAATGGAAATTCAAGGTGATTTGATGACCAAGGAATGCCACTTATCACTTTCCAGGCCAAAAGGAGGTTATTTTGAAGAAGAAGACAAGATGTGTCCAGCAAATAGAGAAACTCCTATGCCAGTTGAGTGAAGAAACATCATCAAAAAAGTAACACATGTCATTTAATACATTATGAGACTATTCCATAACCTCTTTCTTGATTTTAAATCTTGTCATGAGTACTTGAGACTCATCATTTATCTCTTCTATGCCACTTCTCTCTCTCTCTCTCCTTCTCTCCTCTATATATGCAACCATGTTTTGGCTTTGTGGGAATCCTCCACCTAATTATGGTGAAGCCCTACTCATTTGTACACCTTGGATAAATAAATACTACTGTTATTACCTCCTTATTTGACTATACTTAGTGTGTATACATGGATAGTTGATCTTGTTTGGTGATTTGTTTGATCTTCTTTGACATGATATCCTATCCTAACACCTATATGAAGTTTGAAAACTTATTTTGTAGATCATGTGAAGTGTTCAAGTGAAGTGTGAGGGTTGAATGCTTTTGTCTACTCATTAGTTTCATTTTATACCTCTTGATTATTCCTCCTAGCTAAAACATCCATCACGACCTCCATATTGAAATGCTTATGTGAGAGATTCATATTAGGAGTAGTGTATGTTTAGGTTAATCTCATGATATACATGTACTTGGTGTGTAGTAATTAATTGATTTGGTATATCGCCCCCTTAGTTTTATTTAATGTTATTCCTTTTCCTTTTCAAGTTAGTAGTGGAGCCTAATTGATACATCAAGGGGAGCCAACCTTAAAATATAGAGGTTTGTTCCACTTTCACCCATAACCTAGGACCAATCCCATTGTATATCTCAAATGAGAGGGATTGAAACACCCTATAAAGGATGTAAATTTGAGATATAACAATTTTGAAATGCTTGATGGGATAAGATTTATAATAAATTAAAGAGTTTTTGGTGTTGATCTTCAATACACCAGACTTTGGAGGCATTTCAAAAAACATCAATGGTGATTCCAAATGTATTTAGTTGGTTGTAACAGCCCATGTATTAGTTTTAGAAGTTTTCTTTCATTTATGACTTTCTCATGAGGTTTCATGGCTTATTTAGGTGTTGATTTCTATTTTACACAAGCTGGTGATACATATCAAACTCATGTTGATCCTTGTTAGTAGTATATTAACCCTTATCAGTAACATGTTGATCCTTACCAACATTTTTATCAAGATTATTACCATCCTTATTTTCCTCAATAGTCTGACCAAGATATTTCACCTATTTGGTATCCTTTTCATCCATCTAATCATCTTTATCAACGCTGTGATACCCCTAGTCAACATAGCCACATGCCAAATCAGTCTATCTCAAGCTTTAAGCAAACTCTCTTGGCTTATGAAAGGTATATGATAGGGTTTAATACAAAAAAGGAGTATGGTTAAAGTATATATATTGGGCACCTATTGAGAGAGAAAATTGGCAAAGACTCAATAGTGACATGATGGACATAGGTGGCCTAATTCAATTTATAGAGGATAAGCTATTAATTCATGAAGGAAAAAATGTGTGGTGTTATCATCCCCATGTACCTTCTCCTATACCACCTTGTCCCTATTTTGTGTTACCCATTCTTCCTCAAGAGACAAATTCAAGTGAGTTTCAAAGCATCCCAAGTCCTTCACATACCCCTCAAACCTTCCCATCATGGAAATCAATACAAGAAAACATCCAAAAGAGGAAAGAGGTTATTATTGAAAGGGTTGAGAATCAATATAAATCATAATTAGAGTGTTTGATTACTACTGGGATGGAAACTAATGAGTCTATCTTGGCATAAAATGCCATTCAACTTCCTCAAGAAACCCCCGAGAAGTCTTTTAAGATTCTAAGTTGGAATCAAGTGGTGAAGTCATGGATAAATAAAGTGAAACAAGTTTAGATTTGGGAATTGAGACAAAATAAGAACCTAAATCTATTCAATACCCATCCATCCCTCCTCAAGAGCTTAAATTCTTCCCATCTTGGAAGTCAATTTAATAAGGAATCCAAGACAAACAAGAAAACCTTGTTGAAACGTTTGAAAAACCTAAGTGTTTCCCATCTTAGAAATCAATTCAAGAGGGAATTAAAATAAATAATTAAGTCATTAAAGATAAATTTTAAATCTAAAACATTTCAAAGTTTGAAGGATTCATTTTTGAATGAATGTAAGAGAGAGACTAGCACATTGACCATGAGAGTTCAAAACTTGTTGATGAGGTTCAACAGCCCCTCCTTGAGGAAGATAGTCAAATTACAACTTTAGATAATTCCCAAGAAGGATATGAGGAGGATTATTCAAGTGAATATGAAGAATAACTAACCAATAGAACACCTTTAAGTAAGGAAAAAAGCATATCTTTCTTTAAAAATGAAGGGAGAGATTATTTTCACAAGTGTAAACAAGGTGGTAAGATGGTCATTATAGCTAAGGTGTAGTTAGATACCCTTAAAGATGTATAAATTAGTGAAGAGAGTGGTATTTTGATTATAAATGAAAATGACATCATTATTTATATCCATGCAAAATTAGAAATCTCAACTTTAGCCTTGGAGCAAGATCATGGTCAACCTCTTGATGAGGGGAATCTAATTCTTCCTAGTCAAGAGACTGATAAGGACATGTGGTAGAAGTATTTAAACATATTAAATGATTTTTATACTCTTAAATGGTTTTCATATTCTATATTATAGAATGAATATGCTTTTGAATTTGTTCCTCTTCCTTATGAGACACTGGTTCATGAGAGTTTAAGCAAACAAGAGCAATATATGCTTCAAGAGGAAAATATACCAACTATCTAAGAACAAAGTGATCTTGAAGATTTCCCTGATGATATGGAAATAAATATATTTTAAAACTATATTCCTAAGGATTATGAAGGAGATAAACTTGATCATCTTGTATTAGACAGCTCTCTAAGTGAAGGTATTTAAGAGATCAAGAAGGTAGTAGCTAATAGGCATAAAGAAGTCATAGACAATCAAGAGCAGCCTATTGATGGGGTAGGTATGGTATTGTTTATTCCAATTAGATAAGATTGGGATGATTAGGACCTTGTCCTTGAATCATATAGTCAACTCATTTACAATGGAATGAAATAAAAAAAATTGACTGCTAGCCCTAGAGACCATGAATATGCCAACATCTCAGAATGTGGATTGAAGTCCTCACTTCATGAGAAGTACCCAATTAGAATTCACTCAACATATGGTAATATAATTTAATGGTGTCATGGTTATATCAATATATTCCCATTTGATTCTAAAGGAATAACATATGTTGAATTTATTTGTGTGTGGTATGGTGTTTATTTTATTTTACCTAAGTACTTTGTAGCACAAGTGTGTGTGTGTGTCTAGTTTCCTTTACCTTGTGTGTTATTCTTATCTCATGTGTGTTTTGAGGTTAATTAAGTTATATTGTCCTAATAAAGGTCCCATATTAGGTCGTTATTAGAGTTAAAATGACTCCATTTACTGATGGATAGATAAAGCTACTGGTCTAATTAGCATTGCAAGTATGCAACCTCAGGAGGTCACCAAAGATGTTAGCCAAAATTTGGCTACCATAGGATAGGTTCATAAAAAACATGCTCTTTATCCCATACTAAACCTTTTTTATATCCACATTATGTCTTTTTATGTCCTATGCCTACCTCATGAGGTGTCATGATGGTCTCACTATTCATTGAAGGTGTTGATTAGCATATTTTTAGGTTCCATAGTGTGTACTGGAGTGGTTTACAGATCAATCATGAGAATTCATGTCTTAGGTCATGAAATGAGGCATTAGTCCTTTAAAAAGGTATTATTGAGTGATAATAAGATATTCAAAGGATTTTATAGGTATAAAATAGCATATGTCATGTTTTTGAAATCTTAAGGTAAATTAGCATATGTTAAGGTATTTGGAAAGATTAAGGTTTCTTGTTCTCATTGTATTGTTGCTTGTCTTATCTATTTATTGTGGATTTCATTGTTGGCATAGTGTAAGGGATGTCTAAGTCAACATTTTGAGTCTTGAAATGAGTTTTATATCTATGTCCAAGGTCATCTTATGTGTTCTAGATGTCAAGCATATTACAAAGGTAAATAAGTCTCTAAGGTCATCAAATATCTTGTAAGCATGTCACATAAGTCAAGGTCAAAGATAAAAAAATATGAAATCAACATTAAATCACACTTTGAAATCTTATAAAAGAGGATATCTAATGTGCATGTACGTCAAGAATGTTAGTAAAGTTCAAATCATAGTTTTGTAGATTCAAGAACAAGAGAGAGTAAATCACTTTTTTATAGGCAATTTTAAGCACTTGTACAAGTAGAAAGGATCCATATTCAATTTAAAATGTTTGATGAGTGTCTCTTTACCTCCCTTAGGTCATTTTCATCCTTAACCAAGTTTTTAAAGGTCTTTCTAGATCATAAATGTACCAAAATCTCTAGGAGGCTTCTTGGAAGACTAGTAATGGTCAACTTCATGTGCTCATTCTGTACAAAGGAAAGAGAATGGCGACCTAAGATTTTGGGAAGAAGAAGGGGGTCTAATTGCCTTTATACTTGTGGAATTAGTTATTAAAACAATTCCCCATCTTTTTTGAAAAATCACTAAGACCATAAGGTGGTCTTAAACCTGAAAAAACCCTCAAGGCTTGGTTTTAGATAAGATCCATGAAATTTTGAGCTTTTTCATATAGTATGAACATTAATGAATATCTAAATAGGTCTGAATAACCTTATAACACTTTTATCCATCAATTTTGGCACATGTAAATAGTTAAGAAAGAGCAAAACCTACATGTGATTTAATTTGTAAGTTTGAAAAAAGGATACAAATAGATGTCTAGGTAGAAATGAGCATCTCCTCACTCCAAGAGAGTTCTAGTTAATTTAAATCCTCTCAATACTCCTAGTATCCTAGATACACCTGACCCAAGAATCAAATAAACCTCCTTCTTACTGTTTGCATAAGAGAAATTATTTTTGTGAAGTCTATGAAGTGTGTTGCATACTTAAAATATTTGAAAGGATATGCTTAGCAATTGATGTAAGCTCATCAAGATTCTTCAGGCCCTTGAAAACATCATTAGATTCATGAACTTCAAAGAGGATAGATAACTATGTGTCTATAGTTGAGTTCATTTAAAATCAATCATAATGGAGTGAAACCTCATCAAATGTTGATACATAGTCATTATTCAAGTTTAATTAAGAAGAAACACCAACTTAAAAAAGCATCCAAGATCACCCTCAATGTGAATATTCAAGTGATAGACCCTAGAAATCATGGGTTCTAATGTTCTCTACCTGGTTCTAAAAAAATAAAGGATTAGTAAGGACACAGTAATTGAAATCATCAAAATACTAAAATAGTCTTAAAAGGGCTCACTCAATGGAACCTAACCATATAAGAATCCAAATGTGGACCTACAGGATGATGGTAGTCAACATATGAGAGTTTGGTGTCTAATGAGAATGTTAATGGGTGATAAAAGGTTCAAATAGAACCTATAATAACTTCTTATTCTTTTAAATTATCCTAAGGACTAGGATATGGTTAAAGAAGGCCTAATTTCACATTTGTAGTATAGGCAATTTCAAATCTAACACATAGGCCTATGGGTGAAGGGTAGAATAAATTAGCATCTCAAGAATCAATTGAGTTTCATTCAGATGATTTGAGGTATGTTTAAAGTGCAATATGGTCCCTTATTGATGTTGGAAGTCCTTTGAAGGCATATGATGGACTCTAAATCCAATCCTAAAGACTCATCATCATGTCAACTGATGTAGTATACAAACTAAACCCAGAATTCTATGAAGATGTAAGTTGGATATGGGTGTTCATTATTCAAATTTTGAAAATGATTTAAGAGATGGTGAAGAGGTCGTTAATCATTTATAATAGAGATATTTTATCTCAGAGACCTATAGGTAGACAGAGAGAGAAAACCCAGGTCTAAAGGCAAAAAAACACTTATAGGCCTATGTGAAAAATGAGAGGAAGGATGCAAGGTCTATTAAAATTAATGATTTAGATTAGAAATTAGGGTGTGTGATGTGATTATAATACATGGAAATTATCTTCAAATAATTTTTATGCTTTAAAATTAAAGTAAAGTCATCATAACAGTACATTAGGATCTATTTTACAAAGTTGATCAAAAACCCTCATGTGGGGAATGAGCATGTTTTAAGACATTTGAAGGGTTAGGATACTTGAAAAAGTGATCTATAACCTCATATGAGGTTTTAAACCCATTTTTAATCATTCTCAATAAAAAAAATACTTTTTAAGTCCTTAAACCCAAGAATATCTCTCTCGATCTTACTCACATAATATGTTAGCTCGAGAGGATCAATTTGAGATGCTTATATATACCATGAAGATATGAATGGTAACTTAATATCTTATTAATAAGATATGACACCTATGCACTACTAATCCATGGAATTTATATTCTCATTAATGGTGTTATCTCTATGAACAATTGCTAAGAGTGTAAAACACTCACACACTGCCAACAACCCCTTATAATGACCTGATAAGAGAATTTGGTCTCATAAGTGTCTAAAATGTATTGGATGACCCTTAAAATTATCTAAAAAACCTTCATACCTCTCTTGATCACCCTCTCAAACCATTATTTTTCACGTGTATGGTATAAATTATATGTAAAAGGGCTCAAAATGACTATTTCATTGGTAATAACCTCTTTGAGGTACCAATTGTTGAGCACAAAACTTCTTCACTACTTGATGAAGATATTATCAAAGATTAAATCAATATACCTTCCTATCAAAAGCCTAATCAGATGGTAGCTACTCTCAGACCCAAATAATAGAAAAATATGATGGTCTTATCAAGAGAATATTTAGAAGTCTTTAGCCCCACCACATCCAAAGATATGTAAAATCCAGAATCAACAACATTGTGTGTGCCTAAAAATCATGATCTTCATTTGTTTCCCCACCATCATACATTCCATTATCAACCACCATTCCATTTCACAAACAAACCTATTAACCAAAATTTATAACTATTTACCACCTATGGCCATAATTTCCTTTACATAGGCTATAAAGATACCTTATCTCGATGCTTGAAGGAAACAGAATCAATGATCGACAAAGATCACAACAACATCATTTACATCCAAATATGCAACAAGTTCTTCACATAGTAACTTTTTAGATGAGGTGTGGGCAAGAAATTAACAGGAGTGAGTATTTTATTTATATCAATTACTGATCAAGACATATATTTCCACATCAATAAGAATAATATAGTCAGAATCATATGCCATTTACCATTCCTAGGGCAAACACATTCAAAAAATAATAACCATCATCAGCCAAAAACATGCACCATGCCATTTTCATTTACCATTCCTTTTGTTTTTATCATATACCCAGCCTATCACCTTATCACTTTGGGGTAACCC
Source organism: Torreya grandis (assembly GCA_037957365.1). Taxonomy (NCBI): domain Eukaryota; kingdom Viridiplantae; phylum Streptophyta; class Pinopsida; order Cupressales; family Taxaceae; genus Torreya; species Torreya grandis. Next base: position 870,231 of record JARHVA010005335.1, read on the forward strand.
TCTTACCATTATATCTAATATACCAAACCATCATTATCCTAGAGCAAGACCATTCCATTTTACCATATCATTCCTATCTAGACCAAAGCCTATTTTTAGTCATCCTATCCAATCCTATTTTGATCTTGGTTACTTTGGTTCTTCCCACACTTTTTGTGAGGGGATTATGATCAAGTTTCAATGACCAATCAAATCCATGTTTACAATGATAGTCTATGAAATTAGTGTGACAGTTAATCTGGTAAGGTATCTTTCATTTTCTATCCTATATCAAGTTTGTTTATGTGAACTTGATTATATCGCTTGTTGGGGCAAATTAGTGTTCACCAATCTTGCTACTAATTATAACCACCTATGGGCAAATTATTATCATTGATCTAATATAGTATATCCTAGTTATAACTACCTATGGGTAAACTAGGGGCAACATTTGTTTATCATGCATTGTTGCATCATCTTGTCATTGTTGTTTCCATTTGGCTGGCCATTTATCGAATTTGAGAACTTATTGGGATCTAGTCAAGTTTATCCTTGCCTTTTATATGGATTGAATTACTATGATTTGAGGTCATCTAAGGACTATATAGGTTGTGCTTAATTTATGTTGAGGTAAACTTAGTCCCCCATTCCATGCACTCTTGTCATTTTGTGAGCAACTTAAGCCAATGCTCTCATCATTTTGTGAGTAGGTATCTTGTCATTCTTTAATAATTTGAGATACTTAAAAATGCCAAAAATATTTCAAATATTTCAAAAATCTAAAAACATTGTCTTGTGTAAGCCTAATCAGTTATCCTCGATTCACCCTACTTGGGCATGGTCATTGTTAGGATGTTTTCTTTTGCTTTTGTTTTCAAGATTTCTATTTTTTTGTTTATTTCAAGTTATTTGTTTGTTTGTGTGCTTTTTGTTTGTTTATTTATTTGTTCATTTTCTTGTTTATTTACTTTCAGCAATGTTGCCTCAACTTAGTTTATATGCATTCATTAGGTGATTCTTCAAGAACATTATTATTGATTCTATCCATATTCATACATTGACATTTTCATCATGGTTTTTATCATTGGTGCATTATTTTTGAGTGTTTATTGGATCAAGAGTTAGTCATTACACATAGTTTAAGCTAGTCTTCATGGTGTTCTATTAGGATGCATACCATCATGTGCTATAGTAAAAATTAGCTTTAAGAAGGCCTATAGGTAATGGAGTTATATAATTTTCTCCTTGGCATCTTGGCAAATCCTCCCATCCCATCTTTATCAAATCAGCTCATTGACCATTATGTTTGTATCAATGCTAATAAGGATGACAATATTCACATTGGCAAGTATAACTAAATTATTTCCAATGATTAATTTTATTCTTCTATACATCCCTTTCATCATTTTTTCATCCTCGTATGTCTGGTTGTTTATGGCTTCTTTAGTCATTAGACCATTGCATCTACGTTTGTGCCCACTCATATTTAATCTATGCAATAGGTTATATCCTTGAGTTATGCTTGTTAATCTACCCTAATTGGGGTACAACCATATCGAACATCCTCTTTAGCTAATTTAATTCCTCTTAATGATTATAACTAATTATGGGTGAATTATTCTTTTGACTTTACTCCTGATTATAACCGCCTTTGGGAAAATTAGTACATTTTTAAATCAATGCATACAAGCATTTTTTTGTTTGGATTAATCTCAACCATGGGTTAGTTCTACATTTAATCTTATTATTTTTTGAGGGACTATCCATCCACATATGTGATGCCCACTCCCTCAAGGGAGCATCATCCTAGGCTTCCCAAACATTATTGGGACCTTTTTCTTCAACCATCATCTTATTTTTGGCATACATGCCTTTTTCATTCTTTGAGATGACATTGAAGTGCCTATGGTTTTGTAACATCTTCCCAAATAGGGGAAAACTATAGACACCTAAAATTAGCCAGCAATGGCTTCATAACTGACTTTAGACAAATTCTTACCAACCATTGACCATTTAGCCTAAGAATTTATAAATGTCTTAAATTTGACTTTATAACCATGAAATAAATCTATTTGGCCTATTAATCAATTAAATTGAACAAATGCACCATTAATTAATTTAAAATCATTCAAAAATGTCAAAAGGCCTAAAAAGTGTTAATTATCACCAAATCCTAATCAAAGCCTAATTGAATTCATCCATGAGCAATTAAATCAATTATAAAAAAGAAAAATTCAAATATCAAGAGCATCTTAAAAGCTAATCATTACCTTTTATGAGTTGTCACTTTCTAAAAATATCAAAATAATATCCTAGGAATATGCCAAACACACCTTTCAAACTCAACCAAGGTTAATAAACTCAGCCAAGGTTCCAATTTAACCCATTCCAAGTGATTTTGAAGCCTATAAAAGTAAGCCTAGAGCTTTTCATTTAGGAAGCTTGAAATATACTAGATTTATAATGATGGAGTTGATCCATAAAGTAAATGCATAGTGTTATAATGCCAAAATAAAGCCAAGCCAATCATAGTGCCAAGAGGAGATGGAGATAGCCAAGCCCCATTGATGAAGACCTTTTGAGCACAATCTGAGCAAGCCATTGAAGAAATCATTTAGAGCTCTCAAGGAAGGTAAAGATTGTAGTTATTTGAATTTTAGTTGGATTTTCAATTGTTGTATGTTCATTAAGCTCCACTTAAGATCTAGGCTTAGAAATGTTAGTATGTTAGTATGTTGATTTCATGGTTTTATGTACTAACACTTGATATAATATCCTCTCTTTTTCAAATTCATTGATCACAAGGGTATGATTACATATATGAGTTTAAATCCTCACTCTATTACATCACTAACTTCCCCTTACCTTTGAACTAGTTAAAATCTCAAAATGGACTCAGAACCTTCCAAACATGCTCTACTTTTCCTTTAGGCTTAAGACTATCTAGGTCTCTCAAAAGTCCTATAGGTGCTCGTTCAAGGGATTGATTATGCATTACAAAGCCAACTAAAGGTGATCATAGGTCTTAAGACACCAAAATTAATTATCAAGGAAAATGAACTTTTAATCAAGTCTCCATGATTCAAAAAATGATTCAAACATGATTTCATATAAGTTTCAACCTTCCATAGAGGTCTGAGACACCAAATTCTATCATGGAGGGTTTTTGAGCAAAAAGTGTTTGTTGACCCTAAAGGTCTATGAACTAAGCTTGTTACCTACTGTGAGATGCATGGAAATTGATGAAAACTTCATAAATATTCAAAATCCTTCTCACATATTACACCTCCACATCTTCTCATTTAGCTTTTAGGTGGTCATTTAAGGGTATTGACTATGAGTAGAAGTTTAAAAGCTTAGTCCTTTCATTTTTCCTTGAAGCCTAAAGATACCTAAACCAAAATAAACTCACTCCAAAGTTTATAGGGTTTATCAACTTCATGTGACACTTTCAATCCATCTTGCTACTTGCTCTCAAGTATACATTCCTATATGTGTTTAGTTAGATTGCACACTTAGTTTCTTGGCCATTTTTACTGTCAAACACTCCTAGATGCTTTTTAAGGGCATGTATCATTGAATGACTTAAATTAGGTTAGGTCTCCATTTTTTAATATATGACAACTTGTATCCCTTGATTTTTTTGAATGTTGATCTTAATCCAAAGTGTGGACCTACATGCCTAGGGCATGTAGGTCTCTTCTTGACTGTATATACTATTTAGTTACTTCATCAAGTCTTTAGCTTCTTAAACTTTTCAAATAATGACACTTCCATTGTTACTATCATCAAATCATATGGAAACCCTCAAATCCCCTTAATTGACGTCTCTTTATCAAGCTATTACATTGTGTTTGTTGGTTGTATGTGTGTATAGGCTGATTGAGTTTTGACCATGACTATACGTATAACTTACTTTTCCTTTCTTGACTGTAAGTTTATTTAAGAGACATTTTGCTTGTTTTGAAAAATCTTTGACCCTAATAGGATATCCATCCATATTTTTAGAGATAAATTCAGCTCATAATTGACTGAGCCAAGGCAATATGGCTATAGGTCATCATTTGGAATAACGTGTATGGACTGTAGACTAACAGTCACTTTCCTTGACTTTGGTTACTAATCTTCTTTAGCCCTGAATCTTGATCACTTTTTTAATTTACATTACCCATATCTTAAGAATTTCATATTCCATTTACCCAAGTTCATATTGCATGGGAAGATTCCTTGTGTTTATAAGGTCATGATTGCAGGTTACTATTTGCACTTGACTATAGGTTTATAAAGGCCACCTTACTTACCTAATGACTGCCAAGATGCCAAGATGTCCTTGATCTTATTTGAAACCATTAATGTCAACCCCTTGTATCAATGACCTTATAATTCATGATGTTTACTTGAAAAAACATGTCCTATTATGGATAATTGTTGTAAGTGGTCATTAGCTCACCTCTAGGCCTTTGTACGAACTATTGGATGAGTTTGGTAAACATAAGTCTTAACAAATGATTCTCAAGCCATTGAATTTGATTAATATATATTCCATAAAATTGAATAGCTTAAAATAAATTGATATATATGGAGATCAAGATTTTTCATTTACTTTTAAAAATGCTAAATTACCTTAAACTCTATTAAATATGGCTTTAAGGAAATTTTCTTCATGATTTTGTTATACATTAAAACTCAAACAAGCACTCACATCTCTTAACAGGGCCTAGATCACCTTAAAAACTACTTGGACACCCTCATAACACATTCATATGGGTACAAAGTCTTTTATAAGGTCTCATAAGTTGAAAACATAGTAGCATACAATCCTCTATTGTTATTTTAGTTGTTTAAGTCACTAAACTAAATATTTTGATCTTAAGAGTGTCTTTAGTCACCTTGTTCCCTTAGAGAATTCTTGGAGGTAGCTCATTTTATTCCAAATATCCTTCATTACCTCATAACCTATTTACCACTGAAATTAAGCTTATTAAATACAATTGTACCTTGTTGAAGAGATTAACTCACCTTAAACTATCTCAAAGGAGATTATACTCAAGATGGAGACCTATGATACTTTGCTTGGATGAATGAGGTGTAAAATGACTTATATATTTAATTTATAACCTGTGAATATGAATACACTTTCTTAAAACTCAAATCATGCTCCATAACTGATCAAATAGACCATTCACAAGGATATTATAGGAAATTGGCGATGTGCCATATGTACCTTACTAGAAGGAGTTACCTAATGAAACCACCATGAAAAGTATATCTATGACCTATAAAATAATCCCTCAAAACCCTTCATATCCATCTATTTCTTAAGTGGAGAAACAGGTGCAAGAATAGACCCCTCTCAGATGAATAGGCCATATTGACCTACTAACACTCTTACCAGTTGTTCATAAATAAAAAGAGATAAATATGAAAACCAATGCTTCTAAGTTCAATATTACTTTCACCCCTAAAAATGTGCAAATTTTAATCTCCTAACTCTTTCTCCTTTTTTCTTACCAAGTACTTGAAAATTTTCCTTCTAAAGCTACCAAGGAGGTCGATATGAGAGATACAATGGTTTTATTAATTTTAAGATCTAAAACCTATTAAAAATTAATTTTTTGACCTTTTAATGTAAAAATAAGGTCCTTAATATTCCTAAAGCTCAATTTCACTTTGATGATTATATGGATGGCCTCAAAATAGGCTTTTTGTCAATAAAATTACCAAAATCACTTGAGAAGTCTAATGAACATGTTAAAAAATGTATCCATTGGATATTTTAAGGCTTGAAAAAGTACATAATATCTTGAAAATAAAAGTTTAAACTGGTAAGGGTGATAATTTGACTTGTGAGGTCAAAATTGTCAACAATAATTACACAATCAGAGGTAGATTTGGTTATAGACCCCTTAAAACCACAGTCATCAAATTTGGTACAAAATCCTACTCCACTTCCAATTCAAAAACTATTGGAATAGAAATAAACAATCAAAATAATTAGTAAGGGAAAATATCCACTCTACATAACATAATCTATAGTGAGTAGCTCATAGGATATACGCAAAGGGGTTATATACTTTTCAGATAAGGTTGGTCCTCATGACATCTTATTTACACTAATAGATAAGGGGATGATCACACTTCCTTCAACTAATCATCATCCATGACTCCATTTTCACCAAGTACCACATAGGCATTATTATCAATTTCACTAGATAATTAGACATTTTGATGACCATTTTTATGCACTCTAAGCTCACACCGACTAGTATGTTAGCATAGGCATCATAAAGTTTACATAAGGGGAATCATGCCCTCATTTATCACACTCTCCTAGATCACATTCCTTTATGATAGAGTTATCTCAGGTTATTCCTTTTAAGGAACCATTGGTTACTCATCATATGAACCATGTGACTTTTAGGATAATCATTTATCAGTAGTCCCATACATCACAACCATCATTTCCCTTAGCAATGATGGAAACTAATTCATAGAGTTCAGAATGTACCTCTAGTGTGCACACTGATTAAGATATTTGGGAAAAACTATAGACCTAAAGGTAAATTTTTGGTACAATCACCAATCAAAATCTTTGGAAATAATTCTAAAATTCAAAATGTACCTTTAGTATGCACACTGATCAAAAAAATTGGGAATAATTATCAATCTAAGAGCATAGTTTCAATTTGATAGCTGATAAATATTTATGGAAATCATTATAGAGATTAGAACCCAGCTTTAGTTCACACACTAATTGAAATATTTGCATGAAATCATACAACTAAGAGTGCAATTTTAGAGCATCAATTGATCAAGATTATTCATCAAAGTCTATACATTCAGACACCAGTAGTGCATCATAGGTAGCTCCAATTTTAAATTCTATGTCTACAACAACAAAGCATGAGCATTATGGTTTTTATTTCTTAATTCCATCTAGGTTCTAATAGGGAATCTTTCCATCACATGTTATACACGTAGACATCTTATGAAATATAACCAAACAAACAAACACAAATAAAATACAAAACTTAAATATCTTGCACATATGCCTAAAATATTCATACAACATTTACAAATCAATTAAATTTACTCTAACCAAACAAAAATTACAAATATTCACATTTCAAACAATTAAACAACTTTAAATGCATAACAATATAGATAATATTACATGATCCAATTGCCAATACATAATTCCAAATAAAAAAAACAACAATATATATATAACATCATTTCAATACTAATATGATACATCACTCAATGATGCAAACATGACTATTGGGACCAGTTCCCTCACTCTCTATCAAACACATAAAAACTAGAACTAGAGGCCCCACTATCTCTATGAGACCTTAATCTATGTCTATGCCTATTCTCTCTCTCCTGATACATGTTAAGTTTAACCCTGTACTTGACATACTCTCATTGAAGTCATATGTAGTCATCTACGATATGAATAATATCCCTACCTTGAGCATCAGGAGAGGGCATGGTTTGTCTATACAGCTCCACATGTAACTTATATATATATATATATATATATATATATGTATGTATATATATATATATATATATATATGTATATATATATATGTATATATATATGTATATATATATGTATATATATATGTATATATATATTCTCACCTAAATGGCATAGTCTCCATCACCACATAATCAAACAAATGGGCATGCACCCCAACAACATTGGTTTCCCTCTCTACCAATCCATCATCCATGACATCATTTGGGATATGCCATGTTAAATCATGTAGCACTGACTCAATGGTGACCTCCCAATACTCATCATCTATTACACTTGTAAGTATCCATACAATTTATAATAATCATATCCTATAAACCCATAATCAATTTTATATAGAACATGTAAAAAACTATCTAACTCACCATCAATAGCCCTTAGGGGATCTACATCTAATACCTCCTTAATGATCATCCCAAGTCTTGGGAATAATGTTGCCCATCTATGTTCACTCCACTAGGTTACATAGGCCTTGGTCACTCCAAAATCATCCACATATGGTACCTCAATCTTAGGATCATGCTCTCTCATTGGCATAGGATCTAGATCAACAATCAATAGCCTAGCCTTACAAGAGCCAGATAACTCCTCAACCACACCATTGATGTTGGGGGCACATCTTACATAACACCAAAATGTCAGGTAACCCTCTTATACTTAAACCACTTGTATACATTATCCCAATGATCATGTATCCAACATCTAACTTGAATCTAACTCAACTATGTGATATCCTCAATCCACCCTGGATATCCCTTGTAAGGTCTCTAGATGACATCCTCTACTCTTAAGCTATCTAATTACTATGAATAATACATAGTAATCCTCCTTAGTGCATGCCCTATCCTAGTCCATCTCTCTCTAAATACCTATGATTGAGCCCATCTATCCTATGGATATGCCATTGGCCTACTCACAACTATGTGCTTGTATGCCCATCAATGTAATAGTGTTAATGCACCAATATTGCATCACCCATCTCCAATGTAAAGTGGTATAGGTCTCTATATATGAGCCAGTGTGGTGTAACCCTAAGAGTACACGGTGCCATAATTCTCAATGTCATACATTATCTCATGCATCTTATAAGAGATAGAGACACCACTCTCATCCATGGTAATCAATGATGATAACATAACTAGAAATTTAAGCAATCACATAACATCAACCATCACAATCATGGTCAATAATATGTCACTTTGACTCCCTAAGTGATGAGTCCCTACTGCCATGGTAGAGAAGTACATACATGCTTATTGTATAGCTCAAGGACTAGTAGACTATTGTAATATAGTTCATTGCCTAGAGATTAGCAACCATAAGATCTAATATACATCCTCCAATGTCACAGTCATCTCACCCATAGGTAGCCATAATGTGCATGTGTCTACATTCCACCTCTCATATAGTATAGTCATCATATGCTTATTATTGACGTAGTGGAGTGCACCCTTGATAGGATGTTGAGCTCCTATCTTCCATGCGGCAAAATAGAAACTCCTCTCTTGCCTATGGGTCTAACAAAACTAAGGGGAGAGTCTCTAGATAAGGGCTAGCTCCCTTTGATGCATCTTTTAATTGTTCTAGTAATAGTGCTGATACATATATATAATGGGGGGGTTGAAAAGGGAGAAGGATTATAAAAAAAAATAGAACCTAACCTAAGCTGGTGATGCACCAAACAAGTTTGATCTACTCATACTCACACTATGAACCATAAGAACACATACATACACTTTAACTGGTAAAAGGACTAGACTGCAGGGAAATTAATAGGGAGGCTTTAATAAAAGCACATAGAAAATGAACTTACCATAGGCACTGTAGGAAAATCACACTATCTGATAACCTTCTTCTACCTCTACGCTCTAGATATAGCTCTTCTTGTTATCTAGAGGAATGGAGCTCTATCTATACTAGGTGTGTTGGTATCAAGCCTGTGAAAGCATTAGGAAAGAAATGACTGAACACATGGCTAACACTTAGACACACTTAGAGATATATCCAACCAAAATAGAGGTAAAAATGCATATTTTATTGATTCCAAGTGAAAATTGGTAGGGCTTCACCTTACAATATGAGAGATATATCTTTCTCAAATGAGAAGTTACAATATATATAAAGAGAGAGGAAGTAAAGGCACCCCTTTGGAAAAGACTTTGGTGCCTTTTTACAAGTTGGCCCATGTGCGTTAAGAGCATTGGGAAGAAGAAGCTGCTGAAAAAGGATGTTGTGTCAGCTACTTATTTTTACTTTGGCATTCAAACATTAATGTGAGAGCATGGGCCACACCTCTTTTTCTGCAAACAAGAGCGCTCCTTCAAGATATTCATGTGGTTTGTCTACTCATCAATGTAAAGTGTGGAAAAATGGGTCACGACATTCACTATTTGCACCCCTTGATGACCACTTGGTGGATATTGTGTCAACTGCTGGAGTAACTCCTTGAGTCAACACCTTCCTTTGCCATTTGGATTGTTTTGTCCATTTCTACACTTGGCTCTTTTGTCTCTTCCTCGCTTTGTCTTTTTTGGCTCCTTCATCCTTCGAGGGCTATCTTCTGCTAATTCTTTGTCTCTTTGGGCTCCCTCCTCAGTGGTCTCTTCCTTTTGGCTTTAATCTTTTGAATTCCTTCAGATTCGTGCCTTTCATTTAAAGACCAATGGTTATTTCACTGGCCTGAATTTGACATCTTCGGGGACGTCATCCCCTTTGGCAATTTCTTCAGCTTTCTTTCCTTCAACCTTTTTTCCTTTGTCCAAGCCTTTGTCTTTCAACTCTCTAGAAGGGAAGGTGTCCCTTTGGGCTTCAAGAAAGGTCCTTTCATTTTTGGCTGAGAGTCCCCCGCAAGGGTACCTGCCCTTCAGGGTCCTTCGGGCTCCTTTTGTTAGTCACATCCTTCAGACAAAATGTTTGAAGGAATTCTTTCAGATATTTTGTCTAAAGGATATGTTTCCTTCATGTTTTAATCTCCTTGCCTTTTTTGATCAGGGTTTTCCCTGGGTGAATTCCTTTAGGTTTCTCCCTTCAGACTTTCTGTCAAGCGAATTTATTCAAATAAAAAGTCTGAAAGAATTCCTTCAGACTTTTTGTCTGAAGGTTTTGTCTTGTCTTTTATCACCATGGGATTTTCTTTTGAAGGATTTCTTCAGACAAAATGTCTAAAGGAATTCCTTCAGACATTTGTCTGAATAAATTTAGCCTTAGTCTTTTCTTTTATCTTTGCCTTGTCCTTTTTTCGAAGGAAAACTCTGCCCTTTTGCCTTGTCTTTTATTCCTCTGCAAGGGTACCTTTTAGGTCTGGAACTGCCTTCTATAGCCTACTTGAAAAGTCCAATTTGTGCCTGATTGTCCTCCGCAAGGGCACTTATCTTTTATGATTTTCAAGACCCCCTTTGAACTTTATGTTTGAACCAAACAATTGAACCACCTGATTGAACTAGTTCCTCCTTTTATTGAAAGACTTGTGCAAACCAAAAATTGAACTAGATTAGAATGGCAGGGGAAGAAGGAGACCGAGTTTGCCCTGTAGGGCCAAAATGGTCAACAAAATGGTGATTCCCAGGGGAAGCATACCTGCTATGCTTAGAAACCAGTAGCCTCAAAGTCCATTGGGCACAGAGTCAAGATGCAGCTTTGAAAGAGTCAACAATAGCCTTGTGATATCCAAGAAATAATCACAAATTTTTTACCCCCAAAAGGAAACAAAAACACACACAAGACTAAGAAAACTACTAACATGTGTGGAAGCACTTAGGGAAAATAAGGAAAAACAAGGAAAATATATACATGATGGGAGAAGAGCTCAGTGATAATGCTTAAGATGTATCCCATTTACTGGGATATACAGTCCTTCACCATCCAACCTGGAGAGTTGGAATGCATTATGATGTTTGCACTGAGTGATGATGTATGGACCACTCCATAAGGTGTCAAAATTCACATGCTTTATAGGCTTAACTCAATTCACATCCCATTCCAAGATGATGTCTCCTTTAGATAAACCTTTTGATGAAGATCTCTTGTTGAAGTATTTCTTCATCTATTGTTGCTGACTGGTCATAGAAGCCATAGCCTGGTCCCTTATCTCTTGAAGCTCCATCAGCTCGCATAGCCTAACCTCCATATTATTGCTTTCTTCTAACTATAGTTGGTGAGCAAAGTCCAAGGCTGGAAACTCAAGTGAAATAGGAATCCTAGCTTCCCTTCCATACACAAGTGTGTATGGTGAATTACCAATTGCTCTCTTTGGAGTGACCCTATCTGCCCACAGGGCTATTTTCATTTTGGCATGCCAAGTCCTCTAATTCTCCTCCATTATCCTCTTGATAATCCTAATCAGATTCTTATTAGTGGACTCAGCTAGCCCATACCCCTGTGGGTAGTAATTGGATGAAGTTCTAAGATAGATACCATATCTCAATGCCTATTCACTCATTTTAGTTCCCCAAAAAGCTAAAGCATTATCTGAGATGATGGTAGTTAGAACCCCAAACCTTGCCACTAGGTCCTCATAAAAATCTAGGACTACACTTTCTTTGGCTTCCTTCAAAGTGACAACCTCTACCCATCTTGTGAAGTAGTCTATGGTGGTCAGGACCCACTTGTGTCTAGCACTTGAGGGAAGGTTAATCATCCCTATAAAGTCAAGGCCCCATTACATGAATGGTTGCTCCACCTGAATAAGTTGTAAAGTCATGGTAGCCAGTCATTGCTTCCCATCAAAGAGTGCACACTTTTGGCACTTTCATATCTAGGCATGAGTGTCTCTAAATAGAGTAGGCCAAAAGTAACCAGCTCTCATTATTCTTGTAGCTGTAGGCCTAAGAGCAATGTGACCACCAACTGGCCCATCATGGAACTTGGACAGCACCCTGTTAGCCTGACTTGGGTCTATGCACCTTAAAATCACCCCTAAGAGATCCCTTCTAAATAGCACTCCATCAATCAGGACATAAGGGAGAGATTAGAGTCTAAAATATCTCCTCTTGGTCCTATTAAGGCCCTATAGGCACTCACCAATGAGAAGGAAACACCTCAAGTCTGATGTCCAATCCTTCATAACAGCTAGTTCTTCTACTATAGCTGCATCATGAATTAGCAAACTATCCTCTTTTTGTTGTTTAAGGTCTGCAACAAGGTGTTCACATAAGCCTTTTCCTATTACCAGCTTGGTGATCTTGACATCAATGTCATACTCCAATTATTTAGTGATCCATCCCACTCTCTTTTCATTCAGATCACAATTGGTAAGAAATCTTTGATGCTGAGATGTGGGACCATGAGGTGAATATTGTTGTTGGACAGCATATGTCTAAATTTATTTAGGCTCTGTATGACTGCAAGGACTTGCTTCTCCACATATGTAAACCTAACCTCAAAACCCACTAGGCCTTGGCTAAAAAATGCAAGTGGTTGCTCAAGGTTATCACCATTCACTTGGGTAAGCATGGCGGAGATTACCTCTTCATTTTCAAAGGTGTAGAGGTTGAAATTCTTAGTGAAGTTAGGACTAATCAAGGTAGGAGCCTGGGTGATAGCCTACTTGATCTCTTCAAAGGTATCCCTCCTTTGCATTGTCCATGTGAACTTCTCATCTTTATTCAGCATAGAGGTCAATGGCTTGACTACTTCCACAAAATTTGGAATAAATCTCTGGATGAAATTTATTTTGTTGAAGAAACTCTATAGGCTTTTCTTATGTTTAGGTAAGGACAGTTCCAAGATGGAGTGAACTCTCTATGGGTCAATGGTCAAGCCTTCTTTGGAAACAATGTGGCCAAGGAGTTTACCCTCATGGATAGCGAACACGCATTTCTTTGGGTTGAGAGAGATACCAAACTCTCTACACCTCTCAAATATTTTTCTAAGGTGTTTCATGTGTTGGCCCACCTCCTTAGAGAAAAATGTCACGTCATCAAGGTGCACTAGCACAATGTTATTTATCAAGCCCTAAAAGGCCATGTCTATGGCTCGCTGAAAAGTGGCACCAGCATTAGACAGTCTAAATGGCATTTTTCTATAATCAAACATCCTCCATTTGGTAGTGAAGGTTATCTTGTACTGGTCACAGTCTTGTACCAAAATTTGATTATATCCTGAGTACCCATCCAGGAGGAAAAAACGCTCACTACCTATCACCATTTGAAGGATCTACTCCATGCTTGGGAGAGGATAATGGTCTTTCAAAGAGACTCTATTGAGGTCTCTGAAATCTACACATAATCTGATCTCCCCATTCTTTTTTTGGACAGGAACAAGATTGGCCATCCAAGAAAAGTGTTTGATTGGAAATATTATCTTGGACTCAATCAACTTGGTGAGTTCCTTCCACATGAGAGGCTCAATCTTTGGGTTGGTAGGCCTTTGCTTTTGCTTGATTAGCTTGGTGCCTTCCTCCATCTCAATGGTATGTTGGGCTAAACTTGGGTTTGAAACCCTTCAAATTGTTATACTCCTAGGTGAAGACTTCAACAAACTCCTAGCACAACAAGGTGAAGGCTTGCCTTTCATGGTTTGTGCACACTTTCCAAAGTACAAGCAGCCTATTCTTGAATATTTCAACCTTCTCATAGTTCTCCTCCTTTGTTGTGATGCTTGCCTTATCACTTTTCAACTAGTCATCTTCATTTAAGATACTCTCAAGAATGACCAAGCCTTTTGGAAGTTTATTTTTCTTTAGCTGAACAATTTAGATATCATACTATTATTGTAACTTAGCCTAGCTTTTAGTAGAAAACTTAGATTCTTCTTGTAAGAAGAGTGTTATTTGTTGGTTGCTATCAAACACCTACTAGTTACTAATGTTAACAGGTATAGAGGGCCAGATTACTACCTTCAAATGGCACTGACTGTGATCTCGACCTATCTCCTTAGGGATATCAAACTGGGCACCAACTGCTACCAGCCTATCTGATTGCTTATTCTACTCTCTAGGAATGGAGGTAACATTAAAAGTAAGGAAAATCTCCACTAAGTCCCATACCCTATGTTTGTAGGACTTAAGTAAAGAATTCTTTATTAGATTTTGGCCCCTTACTTGATTCACAATCAACTCATTGTCACCAAAAACCTGTAGCTCTTTGATTCCTCTTTTCCTCACCCACTCCAAACCATGGATGAGGGATTCATACTCTACAATATTGCTTGTAAAAGAAAATTGAAACCTGAAAATCGAAAAGTATTTCTCCTTTGAAGGAGAAACTAGCACTACTCCACCACCAGCCCCCAACTTACTTCTTTAGCCATCAAAGAATAATTGCCATAAACCTAAGCTTTCTTGGCTTGCTTTCATCAAATTTCGTACAAAAGTACCCTCTTCATGCATGCAATAAATCCCAAGGCCTACCTCTTCTATGAACTTGTAAGGATCATGCTCAAAGTTGTCACTTCCCCATTCATCTAAGAGCGGGTCAACAACTCCTTCAAGGGCGAAGGATGGAGATTGATCCACTTGGAATTCCTTTTGGTCAATAATGGCATAGCTAACATTTTCCACCTTGAGCAAGTATGGTTCTAGATGATCTCTGTGGAGTGGCTCTGATTCAATTTTTATTTTAGTCCCATACTTGGTTCTAAAAACTAGATAGGACCAATTTGTTGCTAGGTAGCCACCTATTTTGGATGTGAAATCCCTGGACAAGCAAATAGCAAAGTAAGGAGGGACATCTACCACTACCACATCGTGAAGAACTGAGAAGGTTGGGTGGACATGTAGTGTCAATCTCAAACCTTTTACCACTCCAACTGTCTTTGCTAGTGTTCCATCCAGCTGTAGGACTCCTTTAGTCATCTCTTCATATTTGAGTCCCAGTTTATTCGATATGCATTTAGGCATTACCGAGGTGCTTGCTCCACTATCAATGATGCAATTGTGCACCAAGAAATCTCCTATGACCAAGGATAAATAAAAAGGAGGAACCTTTTCCTCTTTCTTAACTTGGCCTGATTTAGAAGTCTACCCATTCATCATCAGAACATTATCAGCCTTTGTTGGGAAATCTTGTTCACAGGCTGTGCAATTTTTTTTGCAGCATGTCCTTTTGTCCTGGTATTGATAATTAATCCCACAAGGATATATTCATGTGCAACTTCTCCATTTGGTCTACAATGTTGACTCGAGGGTTGCCTTTTTTAAAATTTTCTTTGGGATTGCTTACAACCTGAGGCGTAGGCTGAGGAGCTGAAGGTGCAACTGGTGGTTTGAAGTTGGGAACCTTTTGGTTTATATGTGATGAAGAAGATGGTGTTGACATTTGAGCATCTATCTAATCTTCTTCCATTGCTCTCCTTTTCGACCTTGTGTTGGCTACAACATAGTCACCCTGATTATCTGCACTACCCACATAGTTGACTACATAAAACTCACTTTTTAGGTGATTCATGAGAGTAACATTAGGCTGAGTCTGACTGTTGCCCATGCCAGGTTACACTGAAGCCTCAAAGCTTGGGAATTAGGTGGCTGCCTGATTGTTCTATGCATTTGTGCAGTGACTCAACATTTCATTTATATAAATAACCTGATCTTGACCATATCCCATGGTTAAGCAATTGGGTTGTTCTTGTATCAGATTGTTTTGAGCGGGTGCTAGAGCCTTAGATGATGAAGGGGAACTTGGATTATAGCCTTAAAAAGGTTTGCCTTATGCAAACTGACCCTACCCTTGATTGTAATTCTAGAAAGGGGGTCTATTTGCTTGTCCATACTACTGATATCCTTGATTTGGTTGATTGCCTTGAGCTTCCTACCTTTTAACCGCCACTAGTTCATTTGTTATGCTTTGTAACAGGGTTTTGACTTCATGGAGGTCATTAGATGAAGTAGCAGCTAGCTTTTCTATGCCAGGTAGAAGAGCTAAGGTGGGTGTAGTAGTCTGTATTGGAGGTAGCAATTTAGGAAAGAGTGGCATATGAGGCCTAGGGGCTATCTTTCCAACCTGCACCAAGCAATTCTCAGCCGCTATAGCTATGTTATAGGTAGCAAGCATCACATGTCCTCGAATAGACTGAATCATAATAGCAATGTCATTGTTCAATGCTTTTAAATAATAAAGGAAAGCATAGCTCGGAGTCAGCCTTACCAGAATGGGGATTCTATTCCATGTCTTCTGAAAATAGTATTGAAATCCTACATGAACTCATGTGGAGCTCTTTTCATAGTGGTCAGTTGCTTAGCAAGTGAAAGGTGGTTGCTCTTCTCTTCAAATCTATTTGTTAAGAGGGTACCCAATTCATTCCAAGAATTGACTGAATTCATGGGCAAAGTCCCATACCAATTTAGAACCTTGCCCTTGAAGGACAATGCCAACAATTTGATCGCAATGTTTTCCTCAGTGACATTGTGAATATTGCAGAGGTTAGCAATATTTTTGATGTGTTCGATAGCAGTAATGGGCCCTTCTCCATTAAAGGAAGGCGCACTTTTAAGGACTGCCCCTATAATTGGGTCATAACATAGGAGATTCAAAGGACTCTGACCATGAAAGGCCATAAAAGGTAAAGCCATGGCTATGATAGGATTCAACTGAGGCCTTCTTGCATAGGTGTATCTTATAGTAGGTCTGGGAAGGTGATTTGTTGAATAAGGATGAGTTTTTTCAAACCTCAGTCACTTTGTTGAGTTTAAAGGCAATTCCATGAATTCAAAAGGGACACCCTTAGCAACAAAATGTGTGGTGATTTTAGGCATAGGAGGTCAGACTGGTCTTTGATCAGAGACTAATGTTCCTACCAGTGGAGTCACCAGATGCTAAAAATGGTTTATTTTATTGTAGCAAGACTAGCATCAATCCTGGAACTTTTTTGAGTGTTAAAACATTGTCCCACTAGGCATGCCAAAAATTGTTGGCATAGTGGAGTGCACCCTTGATAGGATGCTAAGCTCTTATCTTCCACATGGATAAATGGAAACTCCTCTCTTGCCTATGGGTCTGGCAAAACTGAGGGGAGAGTCTCTAGATAAGGGCTAGCTCCCTTTGATGCATCTTTTAGTTGTTAGAGTAATAGTGCTGATACATATATATAATGGGGGGGTTGAAAAGGGAGAAGGATTAAAAAAATAGAACCTAACCTAAGCTGGTGATGCACCAAACAAGTTTGATCTACTCATACTCATACTTTGAACCATAAGAACACATACATACACTTTAATTGGTAAAAGGACCAGACTGTAGGGAACTTAACAGGGAGGCTTTAATGGAAACACACAAAAAATGAACTTACCATAGGTGTTATAGGAAAAGCACACTGTCTGATAACCTTCTTTTGCCTTTGTGCTCTAGATATAGATCTTTTTGTTATCTATAGGAATGGAGCTCTATCTATACCAGGTGTGTTGGTATCAAGCCTGTGAAAGCATTAGGAAAGAAATGACTGAACACATGGCTAACACTCAGAGATATAACCAACCAAAGTAGAGGTAAAAATGCGTATTTTATTGATTCCAAGTGAAAATTGGTAGGGCTTCACCTTACAATATGAGAGATATATCTTTCTCAAATGAGAAGTTATAATATATCCTTTGGAAAAGACTTTGGCACCTTTTTACAAGTTGGCCCATGTGCGTTGAGAGCATTGGGAAGAGGAAGCTGCTAAAAAAGGATGTTGTGTTGGCTGCCTATTTTGACTTTAACATTCAAACATTAATGTGAGAGCATGGGCCGCACCTCTTTTTCTGCAAATAAGACCACTCCTTCAAGATATTTACATAGTTTGTCTGCTCATTAATGCAAAGTGTGGAAAAATGGATCACGTCATTCACTGTTTGTGCCCCTTGATGACCACTTGGTAGATACTATATCAACCACTGGACTAACTCCTTGAGTCGACACCTTCCTTTGCCACATGGACTATTTTGTCCATTTCTACACTTTGCTCTTTTGTCTCTTCTTGGCTTTGTCTTTTCTGGGTCCTTCGTCCTTTGGGGGCTATCTTTTGCTAATTTTTTGGCTCTTTGGGCTCCCTCCTCGGTGGTCTCTTCCTTTTGGCTTTAATCCTTTGAATTCCTTCAGATTTGTGCCTTTCATTTAAATACCAATAGTTATTACACTAGCCTAAATTTGACATCTTTAAGGACGTCATCCCCTTTGACAATTTCTTCGACTTTCTTTCCTTCAGCCTTTTTTCCTTTGATCGAGCCTTTGTCTTTCAACTCTCCCAAAGGGAAGGTGTCCCTTCGAGCTTAGAGAAAGGTCCCTTCATTTTTCTCTGAGAGTCCCCTACAAGGGTACCTGCCCTTCGGGGTCCTTCAGGCTCCTTTTGTTAGTCACATCCTTTGGACATATTATCTAAAGGAATTCCTTCAGACATTTTGTTCAAAGGATATGTTTCCTTCATATTTTTTTTGCTTGCCTTTTTCAGTCAGGCTTTTCCTCGGGTGAATTCCTTCGAGTTTCTTCCTTTGGATTTTCTGTTAGGCAAATTTATTCAGACAAAAATTCTAAAGGAATTCCTTCAGACTTTTTGTCCAAAGGTTTTGCCTTGTCTTTTATCGTCGCGTGATTTTTTTCGAAGGATTTCTTCAGACAAAATGTCCAAAGGAATTCCTTCAGACATTTCTCTAAAGAAATTCAGCCTACCCTTTTCTTTTATCTTTGCCTTGTCCTTTTTCTAAAGGAAAATTCTACCCTTTTGTCTTGTTTTTGATTCCTCTGTAAGGGTACCTTTTTGGTCCAGAACTGCCCTCTACAGCCTACTTGAAAAGTCTAGTTTGTGCCTGACTACCTCCACAAGGGCACTTATCCTTTGGGCTTTGAAAGACCCCTTTTGAACTTTCCATTTTAACCAAACAATTGAACCACCTGATTTAATTGGTTCCTCCTTTTGCTGAAAGACTTGTGCAAACCAAAAATTGAATTGGCTCAGAACGACAGGGGAATAAGGAGACCGATTTTACCCTACAAGGCCAAAATGGTCAACACTTATCCCAAGGTATAAGCTAAAGGAAAGAAACATAGTGTAGCCCCATTCTCTTGAGCACCACTATCTCTACCTTTGACAAAGGCAAACCCCATATAGTCTCCATCATCTTACGTGTATGTAACTCTCTCATATGGGCATCAACCTATAAAATTACAACCAAATCTAACATTAGTAAAACAAAACTACAACTAGCAAATAATAATAGGAATTAAAAATTGGTCAACAATGCTAAGCACCATATCTTAGGCCTATTAGACACTAACAAGATAGTAGTGCTGGAAAATAGTGCCACACTCTAGATAATAGCACTAAGATCTAGATAGTAGCACCCAAAATGGGACACTAAAGCTAGCTTCTCTTTAACAACCCAAAACTAGGTCCTTTTCTAGAAAGATCAATAAAATAGAAAACAAAAATGATAAAAAAAAATAGGAAAAGTTTGGATCCTTTACTAGGTGAACCTCCTCCCCCACCTGAATATCTACCTTGACCTCCTCATAGTGTGATAAACTAGCATCCCCTCTCCTAGACATGTTTCTCTCTCTTAGACTCAAAATTCTTTCCACTCAAATCATACGAATGAACTACCAATTATTCAAAATGACCTATTTAAATCATCACTTACCCAATGCCATCTTATTAAGGTTACCAATGCACGCTAATTTTTATAGTTAATACAACCCTTTTGTTATTGCCATATCTTAATAATCGTAGCTCTAATTCATAAATTATTTCTTACACATGGAACTTGATAGTGATACATTATATCCCAAATTATTAAAACCAAACCCTTCATTATTTTCAAACCTACAAAATGACAAAAATAATTAATACATTATCCGAACCTAATACAATATCACAAGTGCTAAGTAATGCCATCACATTCGATCCTTACCATTTTTGGTTACATATCCTAATCATAGTCTCAGCTCTCTCACCAAAAGGGGGTGTAAATATGCATATATTGCTTCAGATATATAAAGTTACAATCATATTTTTAGACACATGGGTCTACATAGGTTACATAGGCATTTAGATGCACAACATATTCAAATTATACAAATGTAAAGGTCTACACAAGTTTACATAGGTATTTAGATGCATAACATATTTAGATATACAAACATGCAGGTCTTCATAAGCATCTAGAGTCACATATTTTTAGAGATACATACATATAGGTCTACACAAGTTTACACATGTATTCAAATTCATAACATATTCATTTTATATATACGTACAAGTCTACATAGGGTTACATAGGCATTTAGATGCATAGCATATTCAGATTATATAGACGTATAGGTCTACACAGGTTTACACAAGCATTTAGAGTCATAGATTTTTAGAGATACAAACACACATGTCTACACAGGTTTACACACACATCAAGAGTCATAATTTTTTAGAGATATAGACACACATGTATACAAAGGTTTACAAGGCATCTAGAGTCATAAATTTTCAAAGATATAAACACACACAGGTCTATATAGGTTTACATAGGAATTTAAATACACAAATTTTTAGATATATAATTTTTGACACAAGTATACCAATTCATTAAAATATTCAGATACATAGCTATATCACTCAGATATAAAGATTAGGAGGCATGATGCAGAGTGTATGTTCTTGGTCCCCATTTTCATAGTTATCAGGTTACACCAATATCATCACTAGGTTTTCACCGGTTTGGGTCATAGGGCCATCTATAGTGGTTGATCCATAGCATTACTCTAGACCCAATTTACACACTTAGATTTAGAGTAAGGGAAAGTGATCCTTATTTCTCCAT
Organism: Torreya grandis; assembly: GCA_037957365.1. Classification (NCBI taxonomy): domain Eukaryota; kingdom Viridiplantae; phylum Streptophyta; class Pinopsida; order Cupressales; family Taxaceae; genus Torreya; species Torreya grandis. The sequence continues at coordinate 891,473 of JARHVA010005335.1, forward strand.
GCATTCAATTTACATTACTTAGATTCAAAATGGGGGTAGGTGAGCCTTATTTCTCCATGCATTCAGTTTACATATTCAATTTTAGTATAGGAGGCATTCACACCATATATTTCCCGTCACATGTTACACTCCAGTTCTTATCCACTTCTCTATCCAAGAAGTGGGCCAAATCCATATTACATTCACATAGGTAAGTATAGGTATACATTTCAATTTCATTTTACTCTAGTACTTCTATTGCATTGCATTGCTAGAATAAAAGGGGGGAAATGTAAACACCTTAATTTGGTCAAGTAATCACAAGTATTATGTATTTTATTGTTCTTTCACACAATAGTCTTAGTGATGGTTATAGTCCTTGTTTGCATGGTAATTTTGAGTCTTTTGATATTTATTATGTCTTATTTTCCCTAATTTTGATACCCCAGTAGTCAGAGGTCACCTTTTCCCAATCTCATGGGCCCCTAGCTTATCATCCCTAATTTTTGCTCTGTTATAAGCCTTCAGACATTAGCACCACTTTTAGGATAGTATCACTATATGGTGCTAGTTTCCAATTTTGGTTTTAGTGTTTGACTAGTCTTTTCACCTGTGTTTGAGTCTTAACCCTTCCATGACCCTTCTCTTATGTTTTTTATATTTTTTCACAACTTGTCGGCCAGTGAACAAGGTATTATATTTCAAATAAATATCCTCCTATATAAAGAGCCTCACAAGGCAATTTACAAATAGCACTTACTATTTTGACACTTATTTGCATAAAATCAACCAATAGTATAACTCAAATACTCTATATATTACTCATATTTTGCACCTAGACATTTGTATGCTTGATCAAAGAAGGGCCTAGGCAAAATTCATTATATCAAATCATGCAAGTTGGTGGTGCACATTTCCTAAGGGAGAACTAAATATGATCTAAGACCACTAGCATTAGGATTAATGTAGGTAGTTGCCAAGATAATAGGGGTTTTGCTTTGCATGATTGTAACATCCCACAACTCAGTTTTCCTTTCCTTTTGAATTTAATTAGTTTATTATTTCATATGTGTAGGTATTTACTAGGGTTTTAAAAAAAAATCACCCAAAATAGTGAGATAAACAAGATCTTTTGTTAAGTTGTGGAGCCTAAAAGCTTCACCAAGGAGCGCATTTTAACAGTTGCAGGTTTACACAGTCACCGGCGTCGGTCAGGAGCGACTGACATCGGTCAGGTGCAGTTCAAGAGATGTCGACGTCGGTAGGGATCGGCTGACATCGGTCACAGGCAAGCAGGCAGGAACCGGTGTCAGTTACCTGTGCATCTAGAGAGTTATTTCCAAGGATAGAACCAAGTGTTTGCATGATGAGTTTAAGTCATAGTCTTAAGTCCGCGTCTCTATTATTTGTAAGACTATGTTTAGAGCCCTTATTCAAGAGGCATAACTATTGGTTGTAAATTCATGCTCAAGTTTCCTAATTTTATATGTAGAATTAGATCTTCTTAGCTTATTGTAGTGTATCTGAATGTTGAAAGAACAATACAAAATTGTATAGGTGAATCATTCCAGGTTGTTGGAGTTGATTGTACTTGAGAGAGAGCTCTTGAGGGAAAGAGATCTAGAGAGAGATCTATGCATCTGAGAGAGGTGTGGAAGAAAGAAGTTTCTTCAATTGTATTCCTTCTGTAAAGAGTTTAATACAAGTTTTCAGGGTGGTTTCTTGTATCTCTTGTTCTTTGCTATTTATCATTCTAGTTACTTATCTATCTAATTTAATTTTGTGGTTTATTGCTTTCATAAGTGTAATCAAATTGTTGGTTGATCCCCAACAAGTGGTATCAGAGCCTTGGTTGTAGGTTTAGAGCTTGATATCCATCATTTGGTATAAAAGCTCAGGTTCACTAACAGGTGGTTCAGATCTGTGTAGTGTGTATTGATTACAGGTTACTCATAGGGGTTTATATAGGGATTTATATTTGAGTGGGAGAAGCAATGGCAGAAGAAATTAAACTGAGAATGGAGAAGTTCAATGGCAAAAATTATCAACATTGGAGAATGCAGATAGAGGACTATCTATATCAAAAAGATCTATACTTATCATTAGGTGGGATTGCAAAGAAGCCCACAGACATGGATGATGAAGAATGGGAAGTTCTTGATAGAAAGGCTCTAGGGTCTATAAGACTGAGTCTGGCATCTACTGTGATATCTAATTTATCACAGGCAAAGTCTATGGTAGAGTTAATAAGGTATATCTTATGAAGCAGTTATTTAATTTGCGTATGCAAGAAGGTGGATATGTATCTAATCACCTAAATGATTTCCATGGAATTGTAAATCAATTAAGTTCAGTCAATATTGTATTTGATGATGAAATTAAAGTTCTTTTAATATTATGTTTTTTGCCTGAAAGCTGGCATAGCTTAGTAATGGCAGTTAGTAATCTTGCATCTGCTTCAAATATTTTAAAAGTAGAGGATGTTGTTAGTGTTATCTTGAATGAAGAAATTCACAAGAAAAGCACAGAGAAAACATCAGGGAATGCTTTAAGTTTTGAGAGCAGGGGAAGGCAAAAAGAGAAGAGCAAGAAAGGGAGATCAAGATCTAAGTCTAAGGTGAGAGGTATATCCAAATCCAGAAATGGCAGGAAGCCACAATGCTAGAATTGTGGAAAGATGGGGCACATAAACAGAGATTGCTGGTCAAAGCCTAAGGAGGACAATCAGCACGAAGGAAAAGAAGAAGCAAAGGTTGCAGGTATTGCACAAGATGTTTTAATATTCTCTTTGCATAATAATATAGAATCTTGGGTTTTAGATTTTGGTGCATCTTTTCATGCTACTCCTAATAGAGAATATTTTAGTGACTATATCCATGGAGATTTTGGAATAGTGTATTTAGGGGATGATGAGCCTTGTAAAATTATTGGCAAAGGTAAAGTGTAGCTGAAAATGCAGAATGGAAACACATGGGTGTTGAGAGATGTTATGCATGTTCTTAGCTTGAAGAGGAATTTGATTTCTGTAGGAAAGTTAGGGGATGAGGGTTGTACAGTAACTCTCACAGCTGAATCTTGGAAGGTGACCAAGGGTGCACTTGTAATGGCCAGAGGTAATAGAGTAGGTACTCTCTATTTATGTAATTGTGTTACTAACAATTCTCCTTCTGTATTATCTACTTCAGATGTGGATGCAAAAATTGTGGCACGTAAGGCTTGGCCACATGAGTGAGAAGGGAATGTCAATTCTTAAGTCTAAAGGTAAGCTTTTAGATTTAAAAAGCATAGATCTGGATTTTTGTGAGCACTGTGTTTTTGGAAAACAAAAGAGAGTGAGTTTTCTCAAGACTGGGTCAACAAAGAAGAAGCATAAGTTGCAGCTTGTTCACATAGACGTGTGGGGACCGGCTCAAGTTGCTTCTATTGGAGGATCACAGTACTATGTTTCGTTCATAGATGATGCTACAAGAAAGGTATGGATATATTGTATTAAAAAGAAATATGATGTATTTGAGACTTTTAAGATTTGGAAAGCTATGGTTGAGAATGAAATAGGCAGAAGATTGAAGTGCCTAAGATCTGACAATGGTGGTGAGTTCTACAGCTATAAGTTCAACTGGTATTGTTATATGCATGGAATCCATAGGCAAAGGATGGTTCCAAGGACACCTCAATAGAATGGAATTGCTGAAAGGATGAATAGAATAATCATGGAATGTGCAAGATGTATGAGATTGCATGCTAGTTTGCCCTTAGAGTTTTGGGCAGAAGCTATTGATATTACAGTGTACCTGATTAATAGAGGACCCTCTACAGCTCTGGATGGTGGAATTCTAGAAGAGGCATGGATAGGTAAAAAGGTAGATCTCTCATTTCTCAAAGTTTTTGGTTGTGAAGCCTTTGTGCACGTTGATAAGGAAAATAGAAAGAAGTTGGATGCTAAGTCTATGAGGTGCATATTTATTGGCTATGGCTCAAATGATTTTGGTTTCAGATTTTAGAATCTAAGAACTAACAAGATAATTAGGAGCCATGATGTTGTTTTCAATGAAAGAGTGATGTATAGCAATCAACTAAAGAAGCTGAATCAATCTAGGCAGAGCAATGGAGAATTAGACGAGGTGACGGTCCAAAATGAGCTCGCGAGAAAAAGAAATAATCACTTGCAGGAAAACACAGAGACTGATGTCGGCAAGGCAGGAACTGACGTCGGCAGAACAAAAACTGATGTCGGTCATACAGAGACCGACGTCAGCTAGTAACAAGCCTGGAAGTGACCGAGGTTGGTCACTGTCAGAGAATTTGGGCAGACAGCGTGCTGTGGATGAGTCTCAAATGCCCATCAAGAGGTCAGAAAGGGTAAGTAAGCCTCCAATTAGATATTCTCCTTCATTATTCTATTTATTACTAATTGATGGTGGAGAACTAGGGAGTTTTGAAGAAGCAATACAGGTGGAGTCCAAGAGTCAGTGGGAGCGTGGCATGGTTGAGGAAATGGAGTCCTTGAAAGAGAACCAAACAAGGAATTTGGTTGAGTTGCCAGTTGGTAAGAGGACACTGAAGAACAGATGGATCTACAGGTTGAAGGAAGGTGAGAATGGACAGATGAGATATAAGGCCATATTGGTAGTGAAAGGATTTGCACAAAATCTAGGTATTGATTTTGGTGAGATTTTTTCTCCTGTTGTTAAAATGACTTCTATACGGGTTGTACTGTCTTTAGTTGCTATTGAGGATTTGCATCTTGAGCAGCTTGATGTTAAGACAGCATTTCTTCATGGAGATTTGGATGAGAAAATTTATATGGAACAGCCAGAAGGATTTGAGGTCAAAGGTAAGGAGAAGTTAGTGTGCAGATTGAAGAAAAGCTTGTATGGCCTCAAGCAAGCTCCTAGACAGTGGTATTTGAAATTTGACAGGTTTATGACTGAGCATGGCTATAGTAGGTGTCAATCTGACCATTGTGTGTATTTTAAGAGATTGGATAATGGTAGATATATTATTCTATTGTTGTATGTAGATGATATGCTGGTTGCAGGATCACACATGCAGGATATCTTTGAGCTTAAGGTGAAATTAACTCAAACGTTTGCCATGAAGGATTTGGGAGCAGCAAAGAAAATCCTTGGCATGAGAATTAAGAGAGATAGGAAAAATCACAGGTTGATTTTGTCTCAAGAGGATTATGTGAACAAGGTGTTGAAACGGTTCAATATGCAGGATGCAAAACTGGTAAGCACACCTTTGGCTGGACATTTTTAATTGAGTAAAGAACAATGTCCTAATTCACATGATGAGGTAGAGTACATGAGTAGAGTTCCATATTCTTCTACAGTAGGGAGTTTAATGTATGCAATGGTGTGTACTAGACCGGATATTGCCCAAGCAGTGGGAGTTGTAAGTATATGGCCAATCCAGGAAAGGAACACTAGAAAGCAGTTCAGTGGATCCTTAGATATCTGAGAGGAACCAGTAGTAGGCATTTGTGTTATGGAGGTTCAGATACTTCTCTACATGGTTATGTAGATTCAGATATGGCAGGTGATTTAGATGATAGGAGAAGCACCACAGGATATGTTTTCACTATTGGTGGAACGGCGGTTAGCTAGATATCAAAGTTGTAGAAGGTTGTTGCCTTGTCAACTACAGAAGCAGAGTATATTGCAGTCACAAAGGCCAGCAAAGAGATGATATGGATGACACAGTTCATGGAAGAGCTTGGAAGGGAGCAAGAGAGTTGCAAATTGCATTGTGATAGTGAGAGTGCAATTCATTTGGCTAAGAATTCAGCCTTTCATTCAAAAACAAAGCACATACAGCTTAGGTACCACTTCATAAGACAGGTATTGGAGGATGGTGAGTTGAAGCTGGAGAAGATCCATATAGATAAGAATCCTATTGATATGTTAACCAAGCTAGTTACAAAGGAGAAGTTGAATCTTCATTCAACTTTTGTTGGTCTTCATGATTGAGTTGAAGATGGAGGAGCTAGAAGATGTTGCTGTACAGGTACTGGTGCAGCTGTTTATCTCCAAGTGGGAGATTGTTAAGGTGTGGAGCCTAAAAGCTTCACCAAGGAGCACATTTTAATAGTTGTAGGTTTACACAGTCACCGGCATCGATCAGGTGCAGTTTAAGAGACGTCGGTGTCGGCAGGGATCGGCCTACGTCGGTCACAGGCAAGCAGGCAGGAATCGGTGTCGGTTACCTGTGCGTCCAGAGAGCTATTTTCAAGGATAGAACTGAGTGTTTGCATGATGAGTTTAAGTCATAGTCTTAAGTCCACGTCTCTATTATTAGTAAGCCTATTTTTAGAGCCCTTGTTCAAGAAGCATAACTGTTGGTTGTAAATGCATGCTCAAGTTTCCTAATTCTATAGGTAGAATTAGATCTTCTTAGCTTATTGTAGTGTATGTGAATGTTGAAAGAATAGTACAGAATTGTATAGGTGAATCATTCCAAGTTGTTGGAGTTGATTGTACTTGAGAGAGAGAGAGCTCTTGAGGGAAAGAGATCTAGAGAGATATGTGCATCTGAGAGAGGTGTGGAAGAAAGAAGTTTCTTCAATTGTATTCCTTCTGTAAAGAGTTTAATACAAGTTTTTGGGGTGGTTTCTTGTATCTCTTGTTCTTTGGTATTTATCATTCTAGTTACTTATCTATCTGATTTAATTCCATGGTTTATTGCTTTCATAAGTGTAATCAAATTGTTGGTTGATCCCCAACATCTTTCATGACATATAATAACCTACAAGATCTTTAAGAACTCCCGCAGCTTCCCTGAAAGTTACAGACATTCACTATAGAAAGGACACTAGCACTAAAATTGGACACTATGTCTTAAAGGGGCCACTACTGTCTAGAGCCATATCTTAAAAAAATGTCAAAAGATGAAATATTCCTCTATGTCTGTTCAGTCATTTCTAGCACCCTGATCTGTGAAAAAATATGTGTATATCTAGATAAGTTCCTTTTCTCCTTGTGCTTACTATTTTTGGAAAGCTCCATAGAATCAATACTTTCAAATTCTATTTCAAATTAACAATAGACCCAACCCTTTAATCTAGCTTAAGATTTACATAATAAAACCTTGAAAGGTTTAAAAAAACCTCATGTAATCACAATAAAAATGAGATGTAGCTTTGCTACATTTAATAACCATCAAGAGGTTGTCAAATGTTGATTTGATAAATAAACCAAAGTGAAGACCTTCTGGATATCTGATTTAGTCCTCTTATGGGACAAAGCTCACAAAAATAAGGAACTATATGGAAATTTTGAAGTTTTATGGTTCAGTCCCTACCAAATCTCTAAAATCCTAGGCAAGAGTGCTTTACACCTAAGGTGTCTTATTGGTGAGGATGTTCCATTGTCTATCAATGACCAATTCTTCAAACACTATTTATAGGCCTAATGGATTTGGTATACCTCTGTAAATAATTTTGTTTTAATTTTTTTATGTTATTATTTTGTTTTGGTTTGGGTTTGTTGCATTTATTTTCTATTTGTTTTGTCATTTTTCCTCACTTGGTTTAGCCCTATTGCATCTATTTTTGAGTTGAACTTATTATTTTGGACTAAAGGTTCCCTTAATCAAGAAAGATGAATGGGTGGCTTTTTTGTGAGTAACATCAATGGCATTTCTATGCATAAAAATATTTAAAATATTATTTAATTACTTACATAAAGTAATGCATTTTCTTAGTATGGTTAAAATGGTTAGGGCATATGATTTATAATAGAACATATGGATTTAGAAATGCTTTATTTCTTGTTTTAGAGATCATAAAATATACATAACAGAAAATATGAATTGTGATGTAACTCTAATCTTTTTAGTTTTGTTCTAATTGATTGAGCACTTACTGAATATCACTTGACCCATGGCTTAGTCCCAAACCTTTAATGGAAAAAATAAAGCAAAATTTCCTTTCAAATGGAATTGTGATAAAATGTAAAATCTACACTTTCTCCTCGAAAGGGTGATCTTCACAACCTCCACCATAGGCTTTCTATCTTGGTTGGCAATGGATCAAGGCATTAGGAAGGGACCATAGGAATCTCTATTTGGGATATAAATGCCTAGTTGGTAGTAGATCAATGCCTATGCCATTTCCCCCTTAGCCAATTACAAAATCATCTATCTTTTTTTGTAGTGCCTATCAATTAGAAAAGTCTAATTTATTTGTGTGTGCTTGATAAGTAACTAAATCAATCACATAAAATCACACACTAATGGTATTTAAATATAATTAAAGTTTAATATGGCATATGTTAGGGTACAATTTCATGCCTTTTATATTTTGGATTTATTTTAGAAGGTTGCATGTAGCTAATGTTTCTATTTGAATAAAAACTTAAGATTCTAGATTCTTAAGATACTCAAGAGTATATCCCAACATAAGTCACCATTTGTTATTACTTGAACAACATGCCCCATTTTAAATTAAAATGGGGACCTTCTTTTCTTTCCTGATATTTATCCCTTAGGAGTTTAACAGTTGGTCGGTTTGAGTACTTCTTTGAGTAGCCATTTGTTAGATGATAAGTTTTAAGTGACCGTGTTAGTTTTCAATGTTTTTTTATGTTAAAATACTCATTCCAAGATTTGCATCTAGAGTTGTTAAAGTAATTCACCTGAATATTTATCATACTAAAAAGGGTTTCAATCATATAAAATCACATTTTAAATATGCTTTAAAATCCACCTTTTTGATCCCTTTCTACTTTAAATTTTCTCTAAATTGACTAAGAGTTGTTTATGTTCACTTTTTACCTTAATAAATTTCATTAAAGTGGTCTAAGGTTATTTTAAAATGATTTTAGTTTAATTTAAAATATTTTTATTTTGTTAAGTTTTTGTACCTTCTTTTTACTTTCAAAGGACTTAGCCATTTTAAATTTATATTTCCTTAACCATTGGCTTTTAAATATTAAAAATGTTAACTGTGTATTTTCATTTTATGTTTGAAGGTACCTAAATTGAACCCATCATCACATGGCATACTCCCATAACTCCTGATGGTTCTAATCCATTCAAAATGACTTTTGACACTTAGTGAATTTTTTAAATTCTACTCAGATCCATATGGTACTTTTCCACCAGTCAACAGGATTTAAATAGTTAGCAAAGCCTCTAGGCAAGCAAGTTAGCAAGATGTTGCCAAGTGGCATGATCCTAACGACCTATTGATCTTAGTCAAATCCATATAATAGCATAGCCTCTAGGGTAGTAGGTTAGTGGGATGTTTCCATGTGGTAGCATCTCAATGACTCGTTACCTCAGAGCAATCTGTATAACCCATTAGATCATTAGAGCTCTAGGTGAGTAAGATGATGCCACATGGTGAAATCTCACCTCAGCATGGTAAAATAATAGTATGCATACATAAATATTTATTTGGGTAATGGAAAATCATAGTGTAGCCACATGGCAAGGATCCTGCAAGTATAAGGAGACATTAATAATGCAGCCAATAGGGCATGAATTTAAAATTGATAGCCCATCTAGTTGTCAAAACTTGAGAATAGACTATGTATCTAATCTAGCTTGAAATTGCATTTGATAGGGGCATCTTAATAGAAAATTCAATCATGAAAAACAAATTTTAAAGGTAATCTGAGTAGTGACATTAAATATAGACATGGCATGTACATTTGAGAATGGACAAAAAGGGGGGACTAAGGATAAATCCACCATAAAAATAATTATTCACTGGGATGATATGGGAAAAATATAAGTTATAATCCCAATTCATTGCTAACAACTTTTAATTATATTGGGATATCAAAATTTATTCCCATGTTCACAGTAGTGTGGCATCTCGTTGACATTTTCAACTAAATTTTTGAATTCACATTGAATTCTTAGCTAGTTCTGTAAAGTAGATGCATTGCCTCTCTTTAAATTTTGAATTCTGATTCTCTCACTATCTATTCTTATTTATAAGACTTCAAAAGCCTTGCTCAATTTTGGCATTTTTTTAGGATTAGAATATGTTGTGCTTGGATATCTTTTTATGAATTATAATAGATACATATAGAACTAGACATTTTTTCATGCATTTTATTGCTTTCTAAGATATCTTCTCCCTCTCAAATTTTAGTTTTGTTGCTTTAGAGATGTTTCTTAAACTTGGATGATTGTATGGATTCCAAACATTGTTGATCAAAAGGAAAATCTTGAAAACTTAAAGGCTGTTGAGGCTGTGTAATCATTTTTTGTGTATGATTTATGGTGGTTATGCCTTTTTATCCCACAGTTGACCTTCCTAGACTCTTGAACCAACTTTATTTTGAGTTATGCTAGGTCTAGCTCAACTAAAGACTGGTTTCATGAGATTCACTCAGTCAGATAATTCTAGATTCATCTATTTTAGTAGTAGGATTGTTTATCTCTTTATCCTTACTCTTTTCTATTTTATTTATAATAAAAATAGTCTAGGAGTACATATCAATTTGCATTTAAATGTTTATTTTGATTGTTATTTCATGTTATGTTTATCACTAGTATAACATTCTTACAACTATGAACATGATAAGTCAGTAGAGAAATAAACCACTTTCTTTCTTTGAAAATCTTAGGAAGTTTGATTTTTATCAAAGGTTGAACCTAATAAAAGTATGCAACCATTCAATGAGTGCCTTAACCAGAGGAAATTACATCTACATTCATTAAAATAGGTCCCTTAAAGGAATGGTCCACGTCAAATAACTTAGTGAAGACCAACATACCAATACCTAGTACATTTAAAACTTGGGGAAGCATTTTCCTCGTGAGAACTTCTTCCTTCTAAGAGAGGTGAAGCCTAACAAACCCCACCTATTGTTGGTTATGTTAAGAGACTCATCAATAAAATTATTATAATAGTAGTAGTTATTATTATTGTTGTTGTTTTTATTGTTATTATTATGGTTGGTGTTGTCCTTACTCCTTTCTATTTTATTTATAATAAAGATAGTCTAGGAGTAAATATCAATTTGCATTTAAATGTTTATATTGATTGTTATTTCATGTTATGTTTATCAGTAGTATAACATTCTTACAACTATGAACATGATAAGTCAGTAGAGAAATAAACCACTTTCTTTCTATGAAAATCTTAGGAAGTTTGATTTTTATCAAAGGTTGAACCTAATAAAAGTATGCAGCCTTTCAACGAGTGCCTTAACCAGAGGAAATTACATCTACATTCATTAAAATAGGTCCCTTAAAGGAATGGTCCACGTCAAACAACTTAGTGAAGACCAACATACCAATACCTAGTACATTTAAAACTTGGGGAAGCATTTTCCTCGTGAGAACTTCTTCCTTCTAAGAGAGGTGAAGCCTAACAAACCCCACCTATTGTTGGTTATGTTAAGAGACTCATCAATAAAATTATTATAATAGTAGTAGTTATTATTATTGTTGTTGTTTTTATTGTTATTATTATGGTTGGTGTTGTCATTATTATTATTATATTTATCATCATCATATTAACAAACATACAAATAAAATACAACATTCAAATCAAAAAATGTTGTGACCTCTAGGTAAATAACAATGTTAGGTTACATGACCAAAATGCCCTTAGATAAATTTTAGAAAGCAATCGTTCCTCACAAATTTTAGGAAAAATTTTATAAGCAGCAATATTATACTTCCATTTTCATGGGACCACATTTACTATGTCAAAGATTCTAAATAAAATATTATTATTTTTTAAGTGAGAGAATCACATACAAAAATTCCAAGTAGTAATATTGAGTTTATCAAAAAGGAGACAAAGAGATGTGTCGCTTGCAAAATATATTTGACGTGAAACACTTTAAAAATGAGAATAAAAAAACACATCAAAGTCTATTGAGTATCTAAATAGTTTTAACCTTAAATGTAGGTGGTTTAGTTTTTTTCTGATAATGCAAAGTGTCATGAGTGGATTTACCACAAGTTTTACATGGATGTGATTTCCAACATTTAGAGATATGATACCCATGTTTTCCACAATGTGTAAAAGTTTTATCCCTTTTAACCAAAGCATCATAAATTTAAGTATTATAATCAAAATAATTTGCATTATAAGTATTTTGATGCGGAGGACATTACAATTTTATTTTTTTAGTAGATGTAACTCAAGAATACCATCTTCACACTTACCAAGCCCACAACTTGAATAGCCCATAGAGTTCATAATGTGTAAATTGGGGTTGGTAGGAGTGTTCAAAGGAGTATAAGTTGATTTAGGATCATAATGAAGTTCACCATTAGAGTTATTATTATGTTCAAAAGATACAAATTTGACATTCAAAACGTCAATATAAAATTGTATGGTTGTCATTTACTCAATAAAAGAAGCTTATAAAGCATACAAAGTGTCATTTTGGCATATAATTTATTGTTGAAGAGCATGTATTTCATCATTTTTTTAAATTAATTTGATGTGTAAGCTTCTTAAAAGCTTAACAAATGGCTAATTTAAAATCCATGATACACGTTAAGAAGAATTTTTTTCAAAGATTAGCTAATGATAGATTATAAATAAAATACAAAGCTAATCAATTAACTTCTAAAATGTAAGTCCACAAAAAAATTAAAGTGTTTTTTTATTATTATTGGTAAAAGGGAGTTTTTTTATAGGGACTTAACCCTAGAATAAAGAAACAACATACAAGGTCTTAAAATCTAGAAAAGATAAAGAAATCTACAAACAAGAACAAAAATCCAACAAAAGGCTACATCACAACCACTTCACAACAACAAAAAAACAAAACAACAACAAAATAATGACAAGAAATAACATAGAAATAAACTTTCTACCCACTAAGGGCTTCATCCTAGGTAACCAACGTATTCTTTAAATTTTGTTCCATGTAACCCATATTTATAGAATTAAAATTATGGCCTTTCTCCTTGATCATACCTTTATTCTTCTTGGTGTTCTTGATCAAGCCTTCACTGTCATGTCTTATTTTAATGATTTGGATGAGCACATCCATGCGAGTTAAACAATTTCTGACTGTGACTTTGTTATAACCCACCAAAGCTTTTAGATTTTTTCTAAGAGAGAGATTCTCCTCTTCCAAACTACCAACTCTTTCCTCAAGCCTTTTCATCTAGATTATCATCTCCTTAGAGTCTTCTTTTCCACTTAAACTATCTTTCTCTCATGAATGACTCTTGATGGAATATTTCATCATGTTATGGTCCTTAAGTAACCATCTAAGGAAGTCTCTATGTAAATCAAGCTCCTCTATCAGTGCTTTGAATTTCTCTTGCTCTGTGAAGGATGCAGTCAATTCCTTAATTTTTTCACTAGCCTTATTTTGCCTTTCCTAGTCTCTGTGTATCTATTATTGTTTCTAGCATTATAAGATTTTAGGAGTTTTAACCCCTCAATAATCTCTTTCATTATTTTCACTTCAGTGATAGTGAAACCATCCTCAATGATAAGACCTTCCACGTTGTGATCTCTAGCAAAGTCATCCACATCTTTCCTAAGAGGGATTTTTCCTCTTAATGATATTTTTGGATTCCTAGAAATATTCTCATTTAGATTATTATTATCTTTATAACTCTCTAAGATAATATGCCTAGGTCTCAAATTCATATCTCTAGAGTACTTATAAAGTGAAAAAATAATAGCTTGATGCTACTTAGATTAATTTTAAAAAAGGTTTATCAAATTTTTGAATTAAAAATATTTATTAATATCATAAAAAACTCAATATAAAAATACCTTTAATGATCTTTAGCTAGACCATAAAATACAAAAATAATATTTTTTAGGTAAAATCTAAAAAAACCTTTAACTTAACTAAGTCTTATATTAAACCCTCAAGTAAAATCTCATCTCATCATTTTTTAACTAGAAAGAGGATGGCACAAAATAAGGAAAAGAAGGATAAAGAGAAGGAGTAGGAGGTGTGACAACGGTTTCAAGGGAAGGATTCAACATTATAGTTTGAGGTTGGGAAATAGTCTAATCTCAAGCCAGTTGTGTCAGGATCAAAAGCAGTGGGTAGTCATGGAAAAAAAGATAGAAATAAATTTTTGCAAGTTGTGATTGAAGAAGAAAGAGAGTGGTGGAATGAAGAAGCAAAATCAAGTAAATTAAAGGTTAGCTAGAAAGGGAAATTACTAGGAAATTAGGATGATGATTTGCAAAAGGATGTAGAAGAAAAAGAATCCTTAGTTTCTATAAGGGAGGAGTCCCTCACAAATCCAAAGGAATTTTATAATGCACCAAAAACAACAGTGGTTGTAAATAATTTTGAAGTTGATACAAATAAACACCTAGATGTATTGGGGGATGGAGTGAGGATTGGAGAAGCTAGGGTTTTAGAATAGGATTCAGACCCTTTTTTGGCTATGATTAAATTGTTGACAGATTATGCCCTAATATGTAAATACATAGGAAATTTCCCTATAATAGGAGTTGTCAAAATTTGGATTTGTGAAAACTTGGGTTCAGATATTTTGGTAAGTATTCTTCCCAAAGGGTTTTTGTGGTAGTTTTTCATACTTAGGAAGAAAAAGAAAAGATTTTGAAAAATAATTCATGTTATTTTAATGGATTTGGATTATGGATACAAAAATGGATCCCTAATTTTGATCCCCTAAGGGTTCAAAAAGGGAGTTCTCTAATTTGGATAAGATTCTATGGGATTCCCTTAGAATATTGGAGTGAAGAGTGTTTGGTAGCCATGGGAGGTTTGGTGTCAGGTGACGAAAGTAAATGAAAATTTGCTAAAAGGTGGAAGGTAAACTTATGATCGAGTTAGAATTGATCTTGATTTGGATTAAGAAATCCTGGAATAAATTGTTATCAAAATGGAGGGTAGGTTGTGGAATCAAAGGATAGATGTTGAAAAAATTCTTTTCAGATTTTATAAATGTCATCAACTAGGTCACACTCAAAAAAAAATTCAAGAAAGGTAGGATCTCTCCTCAAACTAAATATTTGAAGGTGATGCCTAAATGGAAACCAAAAAATAATCAAGGGGATTAGGTTAGAGGTATGGAAGATGAAGTGTATATTGAGGTTCAGGGGAAGGAGAGAGAGGAAGTTTAGAAAACTCAATCTCAAAAAATTGATGAAATAGAGGAGTTGTTAGTAAAATTAAGAGCCACATATTTACTTTCACCAACTATGATGCTAAAGAGTTGTGGCTTTATTGAAAAATAATATCAATCAATTAGATCTCTTGTTTAAAAAAATCAACAAAATTTAATGGCTATTACTAGTAAGGAGCAATTAGTTATAGGAGAAAGTGAGGTAGTTATTTTAGAAGAAAATCTTGCAGCTTCAGAAGGAGAAATAAAGGAAGATTTAGAAGGGCATTTGAATTCAAGAGAAGTAATATCTATTTATAAAACTCAATGTTCTCTTTCCCAACCTAACTGAGGTCATAGGAAGAGATTGGGAAGGAAATCTAAAAAAGATAAACTAGCAGGTGAAATTTTGGGAGGTAAACAACGAAATTTAGAAGTTTTTGTTGATGTTGTAAGGTGGGGGGTAGAATTATATCCTTTGGAATCATGGAGATAATATCTTGTAATGTTATGGGTCTGAATGCCCCTAACAAAAGGCACTTGGTAAAGCATCTTCTCAATATTGAGAAACTAGATGTTTTAATGATTCAAAATACAAAATTAAGCTATATAAAAGTAGAGGTTTTGATGAATTTTGTTTGGAAATGGTGGAAAGGAATATTTGTGGAAGTGGTGGGAGCTTCAAGAGGTTTAGCTATTTGTTGGTCTCCTTTTACCACCAAATTAATGTTGGAGGATTCAAGGAATAATTGGTAGTTATGTAGGTTATTCACTTTTAATTCAGATATTCAATTTCTATTATTGAATATCTATGGTCCTTAGGGGGATTCAATGAAATTTATTTTTTGGTCAAAAATTTCTAATATCTTGAGTAGGTTTCAATCAGATAAGATCATTTTGGGTGGTGATTTTAATGTTATTCTAAAGGACAAAGAAAATAAAGGTGGTGCTCATTATGGTCCTCAAGCCTCTCAAGGCTTTGATTTTTTCATCTCAAATAATAATCTGGAGGATGTGGAACCTAAATTAGGTTGGTTTACTTGAAAAAATAGGAGGCTAGGTCCTGATAATATTCTAGAGAGACTAGACAAAAAATTTATTTCTTCTCAGTGGAGTCAGAGTAAGTAGAGGATAGATAATTGGGTTTTATCTCAATCAAGATTAGACTATTAGTTGATAAATTTGAAAATTGAATGTGGAATCCCCCCTAAAAATGTCTATTTAAGTTTGATTAATGTGGTTAAGAGACTCTTCTCTTTTCGCATCTATTCAAATTTGGTGGAAACAGTGTTCTTTGCCTATAGGCTCCCGGATGTATCGAATATGTAAAAGGCTACAATTTATAGAAGGTAAGCTCAGGAAATGAAATGAAGAGCACTTCAAGAATATTTTTTAGGAAAGAATGAGGATTGAATTAGAATTACATAGCCTTAATGAGCAATTGTTTAGATTGGTAATGGATGCTTAGGCTTATAATATTGAAAAAACTTTGGTTAAAGAATATGAAGAATTACTTTTTAGAGAAGAATTTTTTTGGAAACAAAAATCTAGGGAGAATTGGCTTAAAGATGGTGACATAAATTCAATTTTTTTTCATATTTTAGTTAGATCAGGAAGGTTTCCAAGATCACTTATATAATTTCAAGGTAGGGAGTGTTATTGGAAGCCCCAGAGGAAATAAGAACTGAAGCAGCTCAGTTCTTTCAAAGTTTGTTGAATAAGGAGGATAGATCAAATGGGGAGGCTCAAAGTTTATTTTTATCTTTAGTACCACCATTGATTTCAGAGGTTGTGAATGAAAAGATTTTGTCTCCCTTTTCTTTAGAATAAATTAGAATGGTTGTGTTTTCTATGACAAAGGATAAAGCTCCTAGTCCTGATGGCTTCCCAATAGTTTTTTTTAATCCTTTTAGAAAATAGTGGGAGAGGATATGTGGAATATGGTGTAAGAATATATAAATAAAAGGAAAGTAGCTCTTGATTTGATCGTGATCTTCTTATCTATGTTTCCTAAATGGGAATCTTAATCCTCCTTTAGTGATTTTAAACTGGTGGCTTTGTGCAATATGGTGTATAAGATCATTTCTAAAGCCATTTCTAATAGACTTAAAAATTTATTGGAAATGTTGACCTTTAAAGAACAAGTTGGGTTTGTGCCTAGTAGAAATATCTAAGGGATAATTATAGCTCATAAAATTATTCATTCTGTAGACACCGAAATCGTGTCTACCCCCTAGGTCGTCCTCCCCCCTTGGCCCCCTTGGTCTATTTCCTAACACTTGTCCTAAGTCCCCTCAATTTTAAATTAAAATAAATCAAATATTTTAAATTGATGGCCCCCTTTCCACCTCACCCATGCCACCTTGGATCCCCTCCTTGGATGCCCCCACCTCTCTCCTAGCCTTTATTACCCAAATCCTCTCTTAATCCTTCCTCCCGCATCCATTTATACCCTCCTCGACCATTTTCCCACGACCGTTTTGACCCGACAGCATGCAAGAACAGATAGAGGCTAATTTTAGCCTCTGCCCCCATTCTTCTGCCGCCGATGTCGGTCATTATGCGGCCGACGTCGGTGGTTCTACCGACATCGGTTGCCTTCAAAACCATTTTCTACAACTGTTCTCCCCCCCGCAAATGTGAACTCTCTTTGGCACTTTGGCATTTTGTTCCTCTCTTTCTCCCTCTCACACAGCAACACCAGCAGCTATAGGTACCCTGCAGAGATAATCCCAGGCTCTTGGCATTTGTAGGACTGTTAACAGCTCCAACAACAGGTTTCTTCCATTCTTCCTTCAGCAAGCAAGAGGTAAGTACTTTCTTATTTTCATTTCATTTCTTATTTGAATTTACCTGCTAATCCAGCCCACTATCCACAACCTTCCTTGTCCTTCCCTGAGAGGCTAAAACACCTTCTCAAATCCCTGTCTCTCATTCATCCTCCTTTTGTCTTTGTCACCCATCCAGTCCATTTCTAGACAATATTCTCAGTCCCTCAGACCCCAAAATAGTCCCTCAGACCCCCAAACAATCCTTCTGACCCTCAAACAGTCTTCCTGACCCTCTGACAAAAACCACATTCCACCTTGCAGACCAAAAACCCAGACCTAAACTTGTCCCTGGCTATCACCCCGACCGACCTCGATCGTTGCCCCTACCGACGTCGATAGCCTAACCAGCGTTGGTGACTTCCTGACCGACACTAGCAGAACAACCGACGTCGGTGATTGTGCAAAGTAGACTGCTACATATTAGGTACGCTTTTGCTTTCAGTTTCTTTCTTTTTAGTCTTTTATCATTTCTCATTTCTGTTTCTGTTAAATATTTTGTTTTAACAGTGGACTGTCATCCTTCGAGAAGCCTTTTGCGCTTTTAGGACCAAGCCTTCGCTTGGCAGTCCACCTTCTTGTCATCTAACATTTTTTGTGTTTTAGTATCTTTCTCTTTCAGGTGTCATCCTCCACAACTAAAGAGGAGTTCCTGCTATCGTCTGAATCTGGGGCGCAAGTCCACAATCCGGGTACGTACAAACCCTCATCCTTTCTCCTTAGTTTCTTATCTTTCCTTTCTTGAATGTAAAAAGTGAAATCTCGTATAGAAACATTTTGCCACGCCCAGTGGGACCTTAGGGTCTTCTTTGGGTTCCTTTTCTTTCTGTTCATATAGGTGCATTAGGTTTCTCCCTTTTCACCTCTTTCTTCTTTTCTAAATGACATCATAAGTAGGATTAAAAAGAACTCTTCTTTCTTTTCTTGCATCATAGACTAGTCAAAAGTCATACTCTTCAACCCTTTCTCCATTTGTCTTCATACGAACTAACATTTCAACTTGGGCTTAAAACAAATTGCATTTTCATTTCTGCTTGCTTGCATTTCTTAGTCCACACCTAGTAATTAACAAATCGCATCATGAATTAATCGTAGTCCACTTGATGTTACACAACCAAATCACTTGCACAAATCAAACATCAAAACTTACCTGAGATAAGGCCTGACTGGGATTTCATCACCCAGCGGATACCTTACCCATCCCGGCAATCCCACTTGGATTTCATCACCAAGGGGAAAGCCCACTCTTTTCTCTAGCAGAGGATAATCTCTAGGGAAAGTATATTTTGGCTAAGCAAGACCAGCTTATCACTGGGCTCGTGAAGTGAGGGGAGCTTGCTCCTTATCACCAGGCCATGTACAGAACCTAACCCAAACTCTTGAGCGCCTAAACAAACCTGAAACCATCCATAGACTTCTTCTTCTAAGACCCGTCTCAAAAGCCAATCTTCCTAAACACATTCTAAGGCATAAGCCACCACGAGCTTAATAATTTATTCTTAGATATTTAACGCTTAGGATCTACTTGTGTTCTTCATCTTTTCTATTTTTATCTGCTTGTTTGAGCTAGTGAGGACATTCTTCTTCCTTTTTTTCCAAAAACTCTCAAATCTTTTGGGTTTTTGGAAAACATAGTCACCAGTATCGGTTTTACCACCGACATCGGTAACCTTACTCGCCGACATCAGTTATCTGACCGACATCAGCCATCTATTCTCACCGACATCGGTTTTTCAACCGAGGTCGGTCACTGTCACAGTCCTTTTTTTTCAAGACAGCAGCCTTAAAACCCGACCGTTTTTCTACCAAAACCACATTCTAAGTTTCTAAAGTTGAAAAAACACAGTTTCTGAAACCTGACCCTTCTTGCCTTGAATGGTTTTGACACGCATTCAAACCAAGGCCCTTCTTAACCAAGCGAGGCATCAATTACTTCCGCCTTCCCCGTCCATAACCAGTCCTATAATGGAGTTCCACTCAGAGACTGAAAGAACTCCTACTCGACTGACCCCAACTCAGTCTCCCATTGTCCCTGAAGCGGACCGAGATTTTGAAAGATTCTTGGACCTCAATGGCAGAGCCCTTTAACATTATCTCGCGCAAAGCCGAACGTGAGACTCCTTAGGCAACCCAATTTATGGGATGTCGACTTCCTTAGTCGAGACAATGATCACATCAACAACATCTATAATTCAACCTATAGACAATCAAGCCAACACCTCGACTAATAACCCAACCGTGTCCTACCTTCAAAATTTAGCCTCTCCTTCTAGACCTACCTCCATGGGGGTTCTGACACCCCCTCAACCTCAAACTACTCAACCAAATCCTACACCTTTCCAAAACCTAGTGGTCTCTATCCCCCCTACTCTTGCACCTATCAACACAAGAGTAACTATCTACCCTTCAACAAGTGTGGCCACTCCTCAACCATCTTTGATGGCCCCTATCCAATTTGTGCCTACCAACCCCATAACACAAGTGCCCTTGGCTTCAACTTCCGCCCCGATGACTAGCTACCCATATGTTGCATTTACACAAACGCAACCAACCACGTCATATGCCCCTCTCAATACCTTCCAAGCACCTTGTAATCTAGGGGACGCTCCACCTGCCAATCCGTCAGCAGACGTCATCAAAATGTTGATGGATAAAATGTCCAGTCTCGAGACCTCTATTTCTGGTTCACATAATGCCCTCTCATATGAGCAAATTTACAATGAACCCATCCATCCTTTCGTCATGATCAGGCCGTACCCTAGTCAATGGGAGCTTCCTAAATTCAATCATTTCCAGAGTAAGGAAAACCCACAATAGCACCTACGGGCATTTAGACATGCCTGTTATCTCATTGCCCATGATGATGCATTACTTTTACACACATTTCCTATGTCTCTCTCTGGTGCTACTCTTGACTAGTACAGCTCTCTCACCAACCATTCCCTCTTCACGTTCACCCACCTAGCCCAACTCTTCCTTGATCACTTCTCTATCAACATCACCAAAAAGGTCTCAATCACAGACCTCTATTCTATCCGGCAGTTCGAGGACAAATCCATAGCCAATTTTGTCGCTCGCTAGAGAGGCCTCATCAATAAGCTCTCATTTTCCTTACCCCAACCCAAACTTATCGAACTTTTCTCCTAAGCCTGTGCCAAGCATATTTCTTCCACCTTGCGGGTTCAGACTTTCCACACCTTCGACGAAGCCTTCACGATGGCCTGCAAGCTTGAATTATGTGCCATCAAGGAGAATAAAGTCAAGTTGCAGAGTAAGAATCCCAACTCCAAGACCAATGACTCATCTTCTTCTAAACCTTCTTCATCCAATCCTAAGTCTAAGGCATCAGCAAATGCTGTAGTCGTTAGACCTTCATCCTCTTTGCCTTTAACCAACCAGCCTGAGCCATCCACGTCCCAAAGCATCACTCGCCAATTCCAGCAGAGATACGTACAATGACAGTATACTCCACTCGGAGAGTCATACGCGTCTGTGCTGGAAAAACTTATCAAATAGGGGGTTCTCAATCTCCCCCAAATCCAACCACATCCACAATTTGATCCCTCACGTGCCATCCCTGCGTGGTATAGGGAAAATGATTTCTGCAACTACCACCGTGTTAAAGGCCATGACACGGGAAACTGTAAGACCCTTTAAAACATCATCCAAGACATGCTTGAAAAGGGTGACCTCATCCTCAACAATCCCAATGTGCCACCCAATCAAGGCATCAACATCTTCAAGCAACCATTTCCCAATCATCCTCTGACCCAAAATAATGTCCAGACCATGACTGACGACATTCACAAACATAATATACGAATAGTCAATATAGTCTCACCCTTCATCCCCGACCAACCTCTCTCACCAACTCAAGAGGTTAGTCCATCCATTAGTCCATCACATGTGGATGAACCTCCTTCTCCGATTAGTTCTCCGTCAACCTCTCTTATATTGGAGGATGCCTAGACCATACCGGCACCACCGGTCTCACCATCCTCCTTCTTGCTACCTATGGAGGACCCAACCCTTCCTACTCCTCAATCGCAAGTGGAGGGTGCAATCATTCCTGCCCTCTACCCTCTTGAGGAGCCTCATTCTCTGGTTTCTTCTCCACCTAGGGAAGAACATGTCTCTCCTTCGTCTCCAACCAAAGATGAACTTGTCATGACTTCATCATGCCTTGGGTCTGAGACTACTACATCAATCTCATCTTCGGCCCCACAACCGTCAACATCTTCTCAAGGACCCAAATCTCATCCAACGTCTTCTCAGCCATTTTTCTGATTAGTAGAGAAACTCATACTTCTCCCTTCAAGGAAAGTGGAGCATCAGGTACTGTGGGAGTGACTTAAAGCTCTTCAGCATGCCCGTGCCATCTCGTCTCATGCTGCCAATCCTCCCATGGCAAAATCTCCTAAGACTTCCAACCAAGACCAGACTTCCACTTCTAGACCTTCTAAACCTCAACCAACCGCATCAGGACCAAAACCCACATCTACCCCATCAAAGCCAACCAAGCCACTCGGTGTTCACCTTGTCTCTAACCTCGCTCATCTGCAAGTGAAGGTAGACTTAGACCAGACCCCGACCAATAGTAGTCTTCAACCTAAATCAAAGAAGACTACTAAACCACAGAGGTGAACTCCTCCTCCTCCGTCACCATTGCCCTCCATTTTGGGCCCTCATCCTTCGACCCTGACCAAAGTCCTCCCCATTCCAACTTCTAATCAAAACCAGTTACCTCTGCTGCTTCCTCTACCTATCTCTAGCCTACCCTCTCCCAAAAAGATAGTATTTCTCACGAAAAAAGTGTCGTCTCCACCTGTCACCGCACCATGAACCCAAAAGGTGGTACGGAAGCCTCCTCCAACTTCGCCCAAGCAAAAGTCACCAGCATCACACACATCAACAAGCATGGACCCTTTAGTGGGCTCATACTCTTTGATATTGCACCAACTTTTGCAGACCTCTAGCATAACCCTTCAGCCCATTAAGCCCTTCCAACCTCTTAGGTCTAAGCCCTCCTGGTTCGATGATACGAAGATTTGCCTATATCATTGTACGCTAGGACATGATACCAAGACTTGATGTGCCCTCAAGGCCGTCATTCACTGCTACATGGAGAAAGACACTCTCCTTCTTGAGGACACTATCGACCGACCCCCAACACATTCTCATATCCTTCCAACTTTTTCAACCACATCAACATCTCATCAGTAGGCCATGACCCCTTCATCTCCTTCACTCCCTATCTTTGAAATCAATGCTATCCATATAACCACTAGGTCACAAAAGGACAAGGCGAAATAAAAAGCCGCCATTCCTTGGACCTATCCTTTCGTCAAGTTGTCTCAACCACCAAAGCCTAAAATTTCTATCCTTGGCGCATCTCAACCCTCTTCTTCTTCCTCTTCAGGGGCGATCCATGACTCCATGATAAAATAGCTTCACTAGACACCCGTGAAGATGACCCTCTATGACCTTATTCAAACCTCACCCCAGCATCGTCAAGCCCTCATCAAAGCCCTACAGGCAGTGGAGGTCCAACCCGAGGACCCCCAACCACTCGTTGCCCTTTTCCACTCTTTGTCTCCCGTTGCCTCCATCACATTCAGCGACTCTAAGATTCCTACATCTAACATAGAAGATTAGGACGCTGCTCTCTTCATCACTGCCTATGTTGATCAAACACGCATTAAGCGTGTTATGATTGATGGAGGCACTAGCATCAACATTATCTCTACCCATGCCTTTAATCAATTGGCTCTTCTCAAGAATTGCGTATCCAAAACTGACACAATCTTGCACTCCTTCAATGACACCACTGCCACACACCATTGGCACAGTCATCCTTCACATCTGCGTTGGCCCACGCACATTCTCAGAGCTCTTCTATATCATCGAAGGAGAGTTTTAATATAACATGTTGCTGGGCTAACCCTGGATCTGCGCCATGGCTTGTGTCCCCTCCACCCTGCACCATTATGTGAAATTTGAGCACGACGGGCAAGTCCACACCATTCCCGCTAACCCATCACCTTTCAAAACTTGTAACACAACCTATCGGCCAAACGACATCCTCATTCCTATCAAGCCATCAACCCCGGTGCTGCCTCCATCCACGGAAGCTTCGACCAGTTCGCAAACGGTGGTCACCCTCACCCCTCCTCTTCAAGTGGTAACCAAAGACCCCATAGAAGACATCTTCCAACGACTTTCACTTGGGGAATATTGCTTGCTAGCCTTAGACATGTTCCAAACTCCATAAGAGTATGGATGCCTTCACCATAGCCCCAGTTATGATCATCAGATCAGGATGGTCGTGCCTTATGGTCCTCCTCACCTCTGAACCAACCTTGTCTATGGGGGGCTCAATCAAGCTCCTACTGATGGCAACCCTCTCTCTTCACCCCAACCATTCACATCAAACTTCTTATTTCTTGGCAACCCCACCTTTTGCACACACTTACCTTTACAGGTGTGCATGGAAGGGTTTTGGTTTCGAACACTATGAGCAAGGCTCCCATCAGCCTATTGAGCCTCTCAACGATGATGATGCCAAGAAACGGTATGGCCTGGGATACCAAGACCCCACTCAAGCCTCTACAGACCTCTGTCTCGAGCCCACCACTGACTAATCTCCTCCAAGCTCGCCCGTTTCTCCCCCTTCACCTATGGAGTCAGAGGTTTCCATCCCTCCTAGTTTTTTTTTGCATAAACACCATCCGTCTAAAACCCCTGACCTATCAGCTAAATGGGGTGTCCAGGTCTCTCCCTCTCATTTTTCCTAGCATGATAGAGGATGAGTCAGCGACCATTCACACTGTCCACTGCATAGACAATGATGCCATTCTATCTTACATGGGCACCGACGACTCTTTCATCCAGCACTCCCTCCCTTCTGAGACCCAGGTTATGTTAAATGAATCAACCATTGACATCAACCTCCCTTCTTCTGATGTTCCTCACGTCTTAAAGATTGGCCAATCTTTAGACGCTCAAGAGAAGCTTGACTACACCCAGTTCCTCTCAAACAATAGCAAGGCCTTTGCCTAAACCTATAGTGACATGCCTGACATCGACCCCACCATTACTACCCATAACATCGTCACCAAACTAGAGGCTAAGCCTATCAGGAAAAAGCTTCGAAATATGCATCCTCACATTGCACTCCTTATTAAAGAAGAGCTTTAACACCTTCTTTCCATCTCTTTCATCCAACCCATCGATTATCCACAGTGGGTCTCTAACATCATCCCTATCACCAAGGTGACTGGAGGGATCTGGATCTGTACGGACTATCACAACCTCAACCTAACATGTCCCAAAGATGACTTTCCTCTTCCCAACATTGACCAACTCATTGATCTCACGGCCGGTCATGAGATGCTATCTCTCATGGATGGGTTTTCAAGATACAACCAGATCCTGATTACACTAGAAGATCAGCACAAGACTACCTTCATCACCCCATGGGGGACTTTTTGTTATTGGGTCATGCCTTTCGGCTTGAAGAACGCAGGTGCAACTTATCAGCACGCCATGACTTACATTTTCCATGATCTCCTCCATAAAATCATGGAAGACTATGTGGATGACCTGCTCGGCAAGTCCAAGCTTCGTCATGACCATTTGACCATCCTCAAGATCATCTTCTCTCACCTTCTTCAATATAATGTCTGCCTCAACCCCAAGAAATGCATCTTTGGGGTCCTCTCAGGCAAGCTCCTGGGTTTCATCATTTCTTTTTATGGCATCGAGATAGATCCCACCAAGATCCACGCTATCCTCAAGATGCCACCTCTGACCAATCTCAAGCAGCTTTGTAGTCTACAAGGGAAGCTCCAGTCCATTTGTCATTTCATCTCGCAGCTTTTGGATCACTGCCAACCTTTTCATCATCTCCTTAAGAAAGACGTCTTCTTTAAATGGGATAAGGATTGTCAAGAGGCTTTTAAAGCCCTCAAATGTTATTTGGTCTCTCCACCAATCCTCATTCCACCTAAAGATGACCAACCCTTCTACCTTTACATCTCAGTAACCAACCATTCGTTAGGTGCTATGATCGCGCACCGAGACGAGCATCACCATGAGCAAGCAGTTTACTATATCAGCTGAACACTGGTCGACTATGAAACTCGATATACTCATGCCGAGAAACTATGTTTAGCATTAGTCTTTGCCACTACTAAGCTTTGCCATTATCTTCTTAACCACAAGACTTTTGTCATCACTCACACCGACCCTCTTAAATACATGCATTTCAAGCCATATCAAAATCAACGTATGGCTCGGTGGCTCATGCTGCTTGCTGAGTTTGACCTCGAGTTCATCCAGTAGAAATCCATCAAGGGGCAAACCATCGCTGACCAACTAGCAAATGCCCCTCTTCTCGATAATCAACCTCCTCAGTGCAAGCTTCTCGATGAATCTATCACTGCGCTTTCCACCGATGACACCGTCTATCAAATGACCATGTTCTTTGACGGCTCCAAATGTCAACTCAGTGGGGGTGCAGGAGTTATTCTCATCCCACTCGAAGGTGAGCCCATGTCTCTATCTTTCAAGCTCGACTTTGATTATACTAATAATATGGCTGAATACGAAGCCTTAATTTTGGGACTTCAAACTGCCCTTTCTCTCAGCATCAAGGCCATCAACATCTTTGGCGACTCGCAACTTGTCGTCAATCAAGTCAACGGTTCATATCTTTGTAAAAATGAAATTTTTCAAAGATACAAAAACCATGTTGACACTCTTCTCACCTCATTTAAGCATTACCTTTTGCAGACTGTTCCACGCTCCATGAATAAGTTTGCAAACACCATGGCTTCTCTCGCCTTGCATATCTCCTCTTTGTCATCTTCATCTAGACTCTTTATCACGGTGCATCGTGTGCCACTGCCTTCATACATTTCTCCTAACATCAACCATGTCAACACCATAAACTCTAGTCCACGGGATGTTTGGTATAAACAACCTGTGGATTACTTATCTCATTCTATCATCCCTCTCGATCTCTCTAGCAATGCACGGCAGGCTTTCATCAAATGCACAGCTCGTTATACCATGCTAGGGGGTCTTCTCTATAAGCGAGGCTTCGATAGCCTCTTTCTTCACTGTCTAACCTCCACTGAAGCCTCTCATGCCATTAAACAAGTCCATGATGGGATTTGTGGTGAACACTTCAGTGGGAACTTAGTTGCCAAGCGCATCCTTTGTCTGGGCTATTATTGGCCCACCCTTCATCAAGACTGTAGCGACTATGTTCGGCGTTGCATCAAGTGTCAGCAGCATGCTAACTTGCTTCATCTCCCTAGCATCAAGTGTCGGCCTTTCTCTCAGTGGGGCTTAGATCTCCTTGGTGAGATTAACCCTCACTCGTCTCTTTGTCATCAGTCCATCATCACCGCCACTGAGTATTTCACTAAATGGGTGGAAGCCATTTCTCTTGTCTCCACAAAAGCCAACAAAATTATCGACTTCATCAGCACCCACATCATCTATCGTTTTGGTATTCCTCACAAAATCATCACCGATAACGGTAAGTCATTCAAAAACAAAACCATCTAGAAACTTTGTGACTCATTTGGCATCAAGCTCAGTTTCTCTTCGCCTTACTACCCACAAGCAAATAGGTAGGCTGAGGCTTTCAATAAAATTTTGACTAAAATTCTCATGAAGGTGGTCAACAACACTAGAAGGGATTGGCACATTCATGTTCCCTTCAATTTGTGGGCCTACCGCACTAGCATTTGAACCTCTACGGGTGCTACCCCTTTCTCTCTAGTGTATGGAACAGAGGCTGTCCTACCTCTCGAAGTATAGATCTCATCTCTCTGCATCTCTTTGCATGACATTCTCTCCAACAATGACTTTCATCAAGATCACTTAGCTCAACTTGAGCTACTTGATGAGCGTCATCTTGCTGCCTTCAATCACCTCCATGTCTATCAAAATTGCATCAAGCGAGCCTATGACAAAAATCTGTGAGAACGAGATTTCAACATCGGAGACCTCGTCCTCAAAGAGAACCAGCATGTGACCAATATGGAGTGAAGTAAATGAGGCAAATTCACTCCTAATTAGCTCAGACCTTTCATCATCACACACAAGTATGGGTCAGGGACTTATCATCTGTCCTCTCTCGATAGACGGCCAGAACCTAAGCCTCTTAATGCCTTGCATCTGTGACCATTTTATTGTTAGTCAAGTACTCGTCTTCTTGACATTTAACTTGAGCTCGTCCCTTGAGTAATCCCTATCCTCTTAATCCTCATTCCTTTCAACCCTATTCCCCTAAACAAATCCTCTATAACCCTTTTATGAAGTATGGATGCTTTGTCCTAATAAAAGGGAGCCCTTGAACTTCTATAGTCTTGTCCATGACTCAAAATCTTGTCAAAAATAAATCAAGATGTCAAAATATTTAAGATCACCAAATCAAATCAAAAGGCAAATTGCTCCCTCGAAGGATAGTTGTACTATCATTGTTGTAGCTAATAGACTGCTCCCTCGAAGGATAGTTATTCAAAAATATATAAAGCAAAAATATAGACCACTCCCTCGAAGGATGGCTATGATTAAATCTTGCTACAAACAGCACTTTCTTAGAAGATTCCCACATTGATCAGCTTCACAAATGACCACAAAGCAAAATGACATCTCTATGTAGACTTCCCGCATTGATCAGTCTGCACCAAAAAAAAATGAGTCATGGACTTGGCTTATACTTGTCTCAGGGTCTCCTATAAAAAAGGACAAGGTTATCTCTGCTCTAAAATGGGTTACCCTATCCTCACCTATCATAACACCTGCTCAAGGGACTTCGAGCTCACTTTAATGTCAAAGTGATTCGATTACCGTTCTAACATAACCATGGTCAACGACGCAATGCATGAATGGGGCTCTTTATTCTAACAACCCCTATCTATGCTATCATTTTGGTCCTTGTCAATGAAAGGGCAATTATGCCTTTCACTTTCTGCTTACACTTTGGTCACATTCAAACTTCATCATTTGTCGAACCAACTCAACCCAATTTATTTTCAGACCACTCACATAGCCTATTCACACTAGTTTCTATGGACACCAATACACATGGAAACTATGGACTACACAATTTATGTTAAGCATAAACCAATACTTGCTGAAGCGTAAATAGACCTCAATTCATTTTTAGCATACATCCATCATGAATATGGAAAATTGCTAGGGATGAAAGACCCCTCAATCCATGTTGCAGAATACACCATCACACAATATGGAAAAAGCTATGACATCATCTTCTCCTCATCATTTTGACACATGACCAAACCAATCATCGACCAATCTTCTCAACTAGTCTAAACTACATTGGTCTGAGGCCCTAAAACTGGGGCTATGTAGGCAGCACTCAGATGACACGACGTCTTTTGGGGTTAGCTCGACCACCCTCATTTGTTCATCTACCTGATGGACAAATCATATTCTTCTCCTTTGACCTTGACCAAGACCATCGACCACTTTGACCCTTCCTCCCTTTTTGGGAGAACTACATTGGCCTGAGGCCCTAACAATAGGGGCTATGTAGGCAGCACTCAGTTGACATGGGGTCTTCTGAGGTTAGCTCGGCCATTCCTTCATCGCATTTTTTCCATCACATTTTTTCATCACCTGCCAATCACATCACAAACAATCACCTATTTTCATAATCATTAACAAAATCAAAGCATCATCATCATATAACCATTTCATTAAACATCACATTCATTATCATCATACACATCATATCAAAACATGCATCAAATCCAAGTGCCATAAACATTAAACACATCCATAACAACATCCATAACTCATGTCAATGCTCAAAATGATCATCATATATATCTCAAAGTTTTATACAATCACACAATCTGTGCCTCTCTCTCTCTCAAAAAATCAAGTACATCTCACATCATCAGCATGCAAGCTAGTATATACACCCTATCAAAAATTTGCCCTCAAGGCTGTGGCTGTGGTGGTGGTGGTGGCGGCCGTGAATATGCTATATCATCCCCACCCTCTGATCGTCACCATTTATGGGAACCCGAGGTAGTCACACGAGACATCAATCTCTGACGGCTCTGCTCCTCTTTCATATCTAAATACCGCTGTATCTGAGGGAACTCCATAATAGCACCCTCATAGTAGGCGATCTCAGCCAAAGTAGTCATGTACTTAGATATAGGCACAGTCTGCGGTGGACCCATCAATCCTGACGCTGCGCCCTGAACTGACCCCTGTGGCTATGGCTGCACTGGCTGCACTGATGCTGACTGTGTTAGTTGCTGAACTGGCTATTGAGGTAGATGTTGAATCAAACCCTACCCTACTTGTCCTGCCTGTGCCTGGGCTACAGCCAGCTATCCCTATAATAGAATGACCTATCTTATCAGTGTTGCCACCTGACCTGTCATCTCTGTCACCTGTCCTGTCACCCCTGCCAACTACCCCTACAAGACTGTGACCTGTCCTTACAAAATGGTCACCTATCCTCATGCTGCATCCCTCTCCTAGATGGTAGCATCTCTCTCTTGTCTGGCAGCGTCCCTCTCCTGCCTCACCGTATCCCTATCCCTGATCACAGTCTACAAATCAAGCTGGGGACCCACTTGTATACCTGTGTACTACCCTGTCCACCATGTTGTGTAGGCCTCTATACACCCTGGGTCAGCTACCCCAAGTCTTGCCGGCAACTCCTCAAAATTGGGCTCCTTTGTCTCCTCTAGCAGTCAGAGCAGTGCCTTAATGTCATCTCGCCTGTACCACGGAAATGCGAGTGGCACATCCTATAATAACCCATACTGGCACCGCACTCTCTCTGCTGGTATCCTCTCAAGCTCGTCGACTTGCCTACCCCTGACCCATCACATGCTCTGAGTCCTGACCATTTGCTTTGCCTGATCCCTAAATGTTGGATACCCCAGGTACAGTCTCCAGATGATGTTTGTTATGATTAGGGCCTCTAGCACCCCTCGATAGTGGTCGATATCCCTGACCACTCCATCCACCTGCATCTGTGCCATCACCTCGCACCATCACCTGAATCTGACCCTGAAGCCAGCCTAGATAGCCATTGGGAGGCTGAGAGGACGTGTCACCGTGATATGCTCATAGGCCCAACAGTGTAGTAGGTAGCCCACACACAAACTATATTACCATCACTAACTGATGCCCCATAGCTCCCTGTAAACCTAAGCCAAAAAGACTGGTGTCCAGGTGAACACTGTCTACCACTCAATCATCTCTGTCAAAACTCTGGTCATGGCGATCAAAAACTTGCCTCCCTCTGCATCTGACAATGCATACACTGTAATCCCAATCATCATCAGGACCACCAGCCGATGTGCATCCTCATCTGCCGCATACAATGGCTCATAAGCAAAACTAGCTGAGTGATAACTCACCTCAGCTGCATGCTCTCCAAACAATGTCACCATGTGTATATCATGCGCCTCTCTCGAGCATGCATATAGGTCTACTCTGTGTACTGGTAGCCACAAAATTTGGTACACGTCCTCGACTATGATCGTCATCTCACCTGTGGGTAGGTGGAAGGTGTTGGTGGCATGGTCCCATCGCTCGATCAATGCCACCATGAGGCTCACATCCCGCACCACTCTACAGTAGTGTCTCAGCCTGCCTAGTCTAACTACACTCATCTGTGCCCACTCCTCGACCATCACACTTTCACGCATTTGTGTCAGCAATGTCAGCAGTCGATCTCACAGCATCAGAGTCTACCTCGCCTACATCTACCCAAATTCATGTTAACCAACTTGACCATCTACTTGACTATCTCTGGCTATCTTGACACTCGAAAAGCCCTTAACGTGGCTTTGCCCTTTTGACTTGGCAATTTTCTAACCTCTATCCGACCAGGCATCCACCGACATCAGTTTTCATGCCAACGACAACACTTACATAACCAACGTCGATCACATAATGACCAATGCTGACAGGAAAGTGATCGATGTCGACCGTTGGTCGGTCGATGCTGGCAAATCTGCCATGTCGGTGACTGGTTTGGCCCTAGATCCGAATGAGGTGAGCACTAAAAATTAGGGCTTCCCCATTTTAGCCCCCCTTTCACCCCCAATCCCTCCTAAATGCCTCCTAACCTATTCTAGACCCCCCACCCACCTTCCTAGCTACCCCTCCCCCTTAATTTCTGCCTAAAATAACTAAAATTTCAAAAACCAAATCAAAACTAAAACCAAAGCAATTAAGCTCATTAGGGCCTCCTACCTCATCTCAGCATCGTCGGTGTGGTGGCACGATGGGTGCCATTGGTGGTGGACCTCCCGTGAGTCCTCTACTCCCCTCTGCCATCTCCATTGTGTCTCTCTACCCTCACACTTCCCCTGGCCCACAAATGCTCCAATCACTCTCCAACTCACTCCCTCTCTTCACCAAATGCCTATCTGCCACCTCACCCTGCTCACTCGGTCAACTCTAGCTCACTTTCACTCAATCAACTCCAGAGCTCTTTTTTCTCTCAGTCAACAAATAGCAAATGACTTTTGGTGGGCCGTCAATCTAGTTTTGTTAGATTTGGTAGGCCGTCGACGTCAGCATATGCGTGTCCTGGGCCACCGACGTCAGTCAATTTCTACTGATGTCGGTCCCTTTTGGCCATCGACGTCAATTTTATCACCGACATCGATGGCATTCAACCCTCTAATTTTTCTTCATTGCCCCAAAATCATGCCCCCAATCAGTCAGCTCTCTAGTAGAAGTCATCCTAGCCCCCTGGGGTACCCTTGAGATCACTTTTGCCTCTACCTACCTCGACCATCAGACCTTAGAGATCATGACCATCTCCTCTGACTCTAACCACTTCTAAGACAAACATTGCCTTGGTTTTTTTTTGCATGTATGCTACCTCACGAATGGTTAGCAAAATTGTGCGCAGACTACTTATGATCTTCACAAGTATAGGATCGCAAGCCGATTGATCCCCACTACTTGTGGCATTTTCATGTTTCCAAGAGCACTTCCTGAGCCTGGGATACCTAGAACATGATGACCATTGGAGCTTTAGCTTAGATTGAATAACTCGATCAGTGACAACCAAATGCTGGGGCCCAGTTATTTCAATTTTGGCACTCTTTGACCCTTGACCTACGATAATTTGACCTGACCATCCCGTGGTGTGGTACACATGCAATCTCACCCTTTGCAGTGTTCACACTCGATCTTCACCCTTTTTATCCATCTCTCTATCAAATTGACACTCAATCTCAGGTTCCCTTCCCTCGACTCCCGCTTTGAGGGGGGAACACCTCATCCCATACCTGGGGCAACTAACTCATATTTTTGTCTTGCAGTTCGTCAAGAATAACCAACAAGACAAAAAGGGGCAAATGTAGACACCGAAATCGTGTCTACCCCCTAGGTCGTCCTCCCCCCTTGGCCCCCTTGGTCTATTTCCTAACACTTGTCCTAAATCCCCTCAATTTTAAATTAAAATAAATCAAATATTTTAAATTGATGGCCCCCTTTCCACCTCACCCATGACACCTTGGATCCCCTCCTTAGATGCCCCCACCTCTCTCCTAGCCTTTATTACCCAAATCCTCTCTTAATCCTTCCTCCCGCATCCATTTATACCCTCCTCGACCATTTTCCCACGA
This sequence comes from Torreya grandis, assembly GCA_037957365.1. Lineage (NCBI taxonomy): Eukaryota > Viridiplantae > Streptophyta > Pinopsida > Cupressales > Taxaceae > Torreya > Torreya grandis. Next base: position 924,972 of record JARHVA010005335.1, read on the forward strand.
CCGTTTTGACCCGACAGCATGCAAGAACAGATAGAGGCTAATTTTAGCCTCTGCCCCCATTCTTCTACCGCCGACGTCGGTCATTATGCGGCCAACGTCGGTGGTTCTACCAACATCGGTTGCCTTCAAAACCATTTTTTGCAACTGTTCTCCCCCCCGCAAATGTGAACTCTCTTTGGCACTTTGGCATTTTGTTCCTCTCTTTCTCCCTCTCGCACAGCAACACCAGTAGCTACAGGTACCCTGCAGAGATAATCCCAGGCTCTTGGAATTTGTAGGACTGTTAATAGCTCCAACAATAGGTTTCTTCCATTCTTCCTTCAGCAAGCAAGAGGTAAGTACTTTCTTGTTTTCATTTCATTTCTTATTTGAATTTACCTACTAATCCAGCCCACTGTCCACAACCTTCCTTGTCCTTCCCTGAGAGGCTAAAAAGCCTTCTCGGATCCCTGTCTCCCGTTCATCCTCCTTTTGTCTCTATCACCCATCCAGTCCATTTCTAGACAATATTCTCAGTCCCTCAGACCCCAAAATAGTCCCTCAGACCCCCAAATAATCCTTCTGACCCTCAAACAGTCTTCCTGACCCTCTGACAAAAACCACAGTCCACCTTGCAGACTAAAAACCCAGACCTAAACTTGTCCCTGGCTATCACCCTGACCGACCTCGATCGTTGCCCCTACCGACATCGGTAGCCTAACCGACGTTGGTGACTTCCCTGACTGACACTGGCAGAACAACCGACGTCGGTGACTGTGCAAAGTAGACTGCTACATATCAGGTACGCTTTTGCTTTCAGTTTCTTTCTTTTTAGTCTTTTATCATTTCTCATTTTTGTTTCTGTTAAATATTTTGTTTTAACAGTGGACTATCATCCTTCGAGAAGCCTTTTGCGCTTCTAGGACCAAGCCTTCGCTTGGCAGTCCACCTTCTTGTCATCTAACATTTTTTGTGTTTTAGTATCTTTCTCTTTCAGGTGTCATCCTCCACAACCAAAGAGGAGTTCCTGCTATCGTCTGAATCTGGTGCACAAGTCCACAATCTGGGTACGTACAAACCCTTGTCCTTTCTCCTTAGTTTCTCATCTTTCCTTTCTTGAATGTAAAAAGCGAAATCTCGTATAGAAACACATTCCCTCTCACATAACCATAAAAAAGGTATGTTGATAAAGCTCGATATCAACAAAGCATATGATCATGTGAATTGGAGGTTCTTTTTTAATATTCTCAATAAGTTTGGCTTCAGCTCTGACTGATGTAATTGGGTTTCTAGTTGTGTTTCAAGCCCTAATTTTTTTATGTTAGTAAATGGTAGTCTAACAAGATTTTTTTAGATTTCTTGAGGTTTAAGGCAAGGGGAACCCCTCTCCCCTTTCCTTTTTATCTTGATGGTTGAGGCTTTGAGTAGAGTAATTATAAAGGCCAAAGTCAATGGTAGATTATGGGATATTTAAATAGTGGACAATATGGATAGTCTCACTCATCATAAATTTATAGATGATACATTCCTTTTTGGTAAGGATGTGATAGAGGAAGCTATGGAGTTAAAATGGATTTTTTAAAAATATGAAGAAGCCTCTGGTTAAAGGGAGAATGAAGGCAAATCTGAAATCTATTTTGTCAATTTTGAGAAGCTAGAAAAAATGAATTTAGTTAGAATCTTAGGTTTTAAGATCAGTAAGCTTCCTAAAAAATATTAGGGGGTCTTTTATTTAAAGGGGTGGGTAAAGTTGGATTATGGAAATAATTGATTGATAGATTCAAAGCTTGATTAGTTTCTTGGAAAGGTAAGTGGCTCTCTCTGGTTGGTAAGATAACTTTGATTAAAGCAGTTCTTAGTGTTCTTCCTACTTATTGTTTATTTATGTTGTATCCTCTAAAACATCTAAACAAAAATTGAAATCTTTTCTTTGGCAAGGGACTAGCAAGAAAAAGATTCCATTGATGAAATGGGAAAAGGTTTGTAAGAGGAAACAAAGAGGTGGAGCAGGTATTAAAGATCCTCAACTTCATAATTTAGCCTTGGGGGCTAAATTGGTTTGGATGATAGTGACACATTCAGATAGGCTTTTGTGTAAACTTCTTAGAGCCAAATATCTAGGTTTTGAGGCACTAAAGAATATTGTTTCAATGGCCAGTCTACCTAGAGGCTCTCATGTTTGGAATTTTTGATTAAAATGTAGATTGATTATTTCCCAACATGTTTTGTGGATAGTAAATAATGGAAGGAAAGCAAATTTCTAGAAAGATTCCTAGAATGGGCATCATCCTTTGGCAAAAAAAATTGAAAGGTTAGAAATCAAAATTTTTTTGCAAAATCTTTAGGGTTCAAATGTGGTAGATTATTTGGATCTTTATTTAAATGTGTTGAGACATGGTTGTAGTTGGAAAAGCTTTTTGAATCTTCCAATCCCATAGGCCAAAGCAAGGGCTCTAGAATAAATTTTGATTAAGAGAAAAGTCTTTTTAAATAATAAAGAAGAAGAATTGTATTGGATTGGATCAAAAATAGGTACATATACAGTGAAACTTAGTTATCAGATGGTTGAAGTGGTGGATGATTCTCTGGCTTGGGCCAATTCACAATGTTGGGGTAAATAAGGGATTTAAAAAGTTGGGGATTTTTCTTTTTTGATAGTTTGTATGTGTAAACAGGAGGAAGAAACAATAGATCATCTTCTATTCAGTTGTTCCTTTGCTAATTGGTGTTGGATATGATTATGTAACAAGTTTAACTAGGCTTGGGCTTGTCCTCCCACTCTATCTTAGGTTTTTTCTTTTTGGCCTATTGGTGATGTGAAGTATTCACTTTATAGTTTTTGGAATGTAGTCCAGCAATTCTAATCTAGACAATTTGGAAAGAAAGAAATGCCCATATCTTTGAACAAAGAGAATGTCCCCTTACATGCAGTTCTAAGGGAAATGGAGTTAGCCATTTCATAAGTGGTTTCAACATATTTGAAGAGGAAACAAGGTTTTTTGATGTAATAGGATATGCAAATGTCCTCTAATTAGAAATGTATTAATCCTCCCCTCATTAAAGGGTCGATAGTAGATAAGAAGAAAAATAAAAATAGAGATGGAGTAGTCTATATTCCTTAATAACCAAGTTGGTCTAAACTAAATTTTGATGGGGATTGTAGGGAAAATCTAGGAACTTCAGGTGCAGGTTGTGTTATCAAAGATTGTAGTGGTTCTTTAATAAGAGCCATTTCAATGAAACTTCTTAATGGAACATATAATGAAGCTGAAGCTCAATCTCTAGTAGCTGGGATTGATCTGGCCTTAGAATGTGGTATAGCTTATTTAGAAATTGAAGGGGACTCTCAAGTTTTAATTTAGGCCTTGTCAGGACAAAAAGCCAAGTCTTAGAAATTGGAAAACATTCTCTCTTTTAATTTGGCCTAAGTTGAGTTATTTTCAAAACTAGAGATGTTCTCATTATTTTCAGGAAAGTAATAAAGAAGCATATTTCCTAGCCAATGTGGGTATTGATCAAAAGGAGGTGTCCATGGTCAATAATACCAAGGATAGATGGCAAGATTGTTTAGGGGTAGAATTGGTAGATCTCTAAGTTTTCTAAATTTTTATTAAGTGTTTTAAAAGGTGATGGGGTTTTATTTTAGAAGGCTTTCATTGGTTTGACAAAGGGTGATGATAGAGGTGATGATGTTAGTAATTATGACAAGAAGGTGGATTTTATGGGGCTTTTATTGCATTTCATGTGAGTTGGATAGGTGAAAGATTATCTCTATTATGGTTTCCACTTTTGGGCAATTTGGTCTTGGGTATTGGGTTGGTTTGCCTCTATAGGATGGAGCCAGATTTTGTGGAGTTGTTAGTCTGGCCTTTGAGATTTGGAATGGCTAAAACCAAAGAAATGGATTTTGCAAGTAGTGTTTCTAAAATGAGGCTCGTGAATGTTTTTTGGGTGCCCATTCTAGAAGTGGCAAAATCTTTGGAGGTTATTATGGGCACAAAGTTGATGTTCAAGAGTAAGATAGTGAGAGTGAATTCATATTTTGTGGATATTTTTACAAGAAATTTGTGTTTGGTGGTGTTTGATAGAGAGCAGATGAAGGAGATGATGGAGTTTTTTGTCTGGTCTGAGCATAGGTGGATTTATTTTTGGCTCTTGATACTCTACCTTTAGGACCATTTAGGGAACTACCATTTTTTGAGAATGACATTCTTGGATTTGTTCCTTTGTCTATGTTTCAAATTCTGGAAGAAATATTTGTTTCCCTAATTAAATTTACTTGTAAGGTGAAATAAGTGTGTTCAGTTGAGGGTAGAAAGGTGGAAGCCAGGAGTGTGGATATGCCCTTCATGCAATATTTGTTAATTATGATTTTGTACCTAAAAGTTTGGAAAATTTAGAGGACTCTAGGCAAATTGAAGGAAATAAAATAGTTATCACATGGTGTAGCTCAAGGTCTTTTTCAAGCACCTCTATGGTGGCTTGAACAGAGGAAAGGCTTGAAGTTACAGGGGTTTCATAAGAGAAAGTTGAATTTTCAAAATTATGTGGATATTGAGGCCCCCCTATTTGTTAAAAAAATTAAATTGGATAGCCCAAAATTCGGTGATTGTTCACAAGTTCAACTGGTTCAACTTCCTCAGGTGTAGAAGAAAACAAAGGGTCATAGTTCAAGCCTGTTGGTTAATGGATCTGGGATGGAGGTAGAACTGATAGTAATTGACTAGAGGCAAGCTTTCTATGTAGTAGGTTCTTTTTTGTTGTTCTGTTGGTTGGTTAACGATGGTTATTTTTTTGTTATAAGTAGTTGGTATATTGTATATTAGAATGTTATGTAAATAAAAACTTTGGTTTATGAAGTTTAGTTGGTTTTGTTGTTGGTTTTATGCCTTGATAATTCTATTAGCAACCCAAATTATTTGGTTTTTTATGCTTCTATGTTTTTGGGAAGGGACCTAATAAGCCTTGATATCAATCTAAAAAAATCTCATCTCATCCATGTGAGAATTAATATGATTAAAAATAACAAGTGGTTTAAAAAATACCAACTTGAATAATAAAACTCTAATTTATTAAAAAAGCCTTTTTGGTAAAAAAAAATAAAATGATGCTTGAGATTTTTGATTTATTTCTAAAAGCATTAGTTTATAGGATATGTCCAAATACATGTATTAAAAAAATTATGCTTATAGTTGAATTCCATGTGGGAAAAAAAAATTATGAGTTTTCTTTTAAAAAGATAAGAAAAAAACTTGTGAAATGAAAAGGTAAATGATTATTATGAGTTTGAATCATTCCAAAAGAAATATGTTGTAAAAAAATAACAAACATAATTTAAAACACCATATAATAAATTCAAAAGCTAAACTTAGATTTATTTAAAATGAAAATGACACATGTGAGAAATGTTATCTAGAAGGAAATTTCAATGATAAATAAGGCAAATTTAAAGTGTAAACTTGCAAGTTTCACACAAGACAAAGATGCCACATGTGAAGGAAGGTGCAGGTTTGAAATGTTTTAGATTTAATTCAATAGTATGCAATCCAAAAACTAAGTTGAAATCCAAAGGGAATAATATTTTGTGTAAACCAAATGGTGTTAAGATATAGAGAAAAACCAAATGTTACTATAATAAAAAAATGCAATTAATAGCCTGGATTGCAATATTAAGGCACTTGATCACGTTTAAAAAAATAGAATCATGGTTTTGATGATTTATCTCAACCCGTAATCTGGGTTGAGAATTTGACAGAATGATCTTAACTTAAAGATGATAAATCCAATAAATTTTAGAAACAAATAATTTTCCAATCAAAAAATTTGACTATTTTAATGTAATAGGTTTTTAATGTGACAAATTTAAAAAAATATATAAAAAACTAATTTAATAGTGCATATTAATTATAAAAAACATATGAGATTTGAAGAACAAAATATATGCATTCAAATGCTAATATCAAACCTGAAAACTATAATATGATGTCAAAACATATTAAAAAATAATAGATTAGAAAAAAGTTTTGCTTCTTTTTCACCCATAAATCTACACATGCTCAAGAGATTTAAACATTAAAATAAGTCATAGCTTTGATATCATATTAAGATTTATGTTAAAACTAAAATATTGACATTGAGAATATAGTAAATAATACATAAAATGAGGCAATATTACCTTGCAAGAGTAAGCAACTAACAAGGTTGAAATGAGAATTGATAAGTGGGGAAGTCATCAAATAGAGAAAAACCCTATAATATTATTAAAAGTCTTACAAAAAATTCAATTCCAAGTCCATAGCAAGTAAAATCCGAGAGAGAGAGAGAGAGAGAGAGAGAGAGAGAGAGAGAGAGAGAGAGAGAGAGAGAGAGAGAGAGAGAGAGAGAGAGAAGAATGACCTTAAGTCAAAAGAACATCACAAGAATTCAAGAGCAAGATTGGTCATAAAAGAGAAGAAGAGAGGGCTCTTTAAATAAAGTAAGAGGAAAGATTAGAGAGTTAAAAAAATCCCATCATGACCTTGCAAGGCCTCCTTAGTGTGTGTCATGTATCCTATTCCTAAAGAGACTACGAAGAAGTGTGTGACATGTGGGGAAAGGAGTTACTTGTACAAGTAACTCCCAAATCCTATAAGTAGACAAGAGAGGTGAGAGACACCTCATAAATCTGAGATAAAATGAATTAATAAATAGAATAAATACACATGTTAAAGAGGCTTAGGACAATCCTAAAGGAACCTAAATGATCCAAATAAGGTTAATCTCCAACATTGGTGGGATGGAGTAGAGTCAATTGCATACTTGATTCAATAGATTAATTGATTAGGGGTAATGTTGCATAGTGATAACTTGATTCAAGATACATTTGGTGGATTTATTAACATGATACAATGCAAATCATGATTAAAGATACATCATTATGTTTTTTGGATAAAAACATGATTATATTAATAATTTAAAGTGATTGAAAGAAATTGGAGTGAATCTACATAATAATACAAGAAAGTGATTCGATAAACAATGATGACACCAGAATGGAAGAAATGTGGTGTCTACACCTATCATCTATGTATATTTTCTTATTTTTTAGTAAATAATAAGATATATGGATGAGCTCCAATAAAAATACTAATATAATACAGATCATGTTTTTAAAAATAGACATTTAACATGTTTACCTTTTATAAGATTCATGACTACTAACCCTCATCAACTATATAAAGGTATATAAAATAAAATAATCACTATTGAAACACAAATGTCTACATTTAAAATAAAGTTTACTTAGTTATACACCAAATTTGTATTTAAACAACTCCCTTCCATATGTTAAATTGATAGCCCATTTAGGTATGGGTTTAAAGTTGGGGGCTAGCTAGTTATTTTTAAAGGATATTTCTGAGAAATTGTATGGGCTTATTATTATGTATGGTCCCAAGCACTTCCTAAAATTTCTCTACATATATTATTGAGAAATTTTAGATTCTAATAGAGGTGGTCCTGTAAATTAATTTAATATGTCAAATGCTCTGAATAAAATATAAGAAGACTATTTTTTGAGAGAATCACATGCAAGTATGTCATGTGGTAAAAGAACGTAGAATAAATTTTACGCAGGGAGAAATGTGTTGGTGTCCCTCACCGCTTTCTTGGGCTAAAAAATCATTCAAAGATTTTTTTTTTCACAGTCCATACAATCACTATTATAATGTTTGGAATAACTGTGGTACTATTTTTCTATCTTGATGTTTCAAATCATTGCCTATGATCCTTCATTAGGAGAAAAATGACTTATGATGGAATAACAAATCTTACACTCCTTAAATAAGGTAGAGATAACAATCACATGAGGTATTGAATGAGAGGTATTTGTTTAGTATATTTTGAAAGAGATGTTCAACTCTCTTTTTTATTGTAAGTGCTTACTCCAATGTGACACGTAATACGAAACCTATAAACCTAAAAATTTTAAAAACTAAGAAAATTCAATTATAAATGAATTAATAATAATTTTAAAAAATTGAATGATTATTAAAAATTTATTAATAATATATAATATCCTAATTGATTAAATAGGGTAAAGTGTGATCAAATTAATATATTAATTGATTAACTAACTATAATATTTATTTTTGGTATTGATAAGCTACAAAAAAGGGTGCAAATCCTTATTACAAAAAGGCTCAGGGGCAACAAAATAGGCCAATAGCCACAAATAGTAGAATAGCAACAAACAAACCACAAACTAGAAGGAGAGAAAAAAAGACCAAAGATTAGTCACAAGAAAAATAACTAAACTAGTTAAGCATATCTTTCCAATATTTCTTGAGGAAATCTACGAGTTCTTCTTTGCTGGCAACCTTACCTTTCATGTCCATTTCTTCACCTAAACTAGCCTATAGGATAGATAGGGATATAGCAGCACAGTGGATGACTTTCATGCACAATGTGGTTAACACTTTCATTTTGTTTTTAAGAGCACACAACCCATTCTTAACCTCCTCTAAATCATTTTTAGTCTAAGTATAATTATCACAAATTTTATCATTGGTAGTTTCTTTCACTGGAGCATCCATAGAATGAGTATCCTCCTTATCATAATCATAGAAGGAATTATTTAATTCCTCAAAGTAGCATGTGCCCTCCTTTTCTCTCCATTGGTCAAGAGTGGATTTGACATTTATGATTTCAACTTCATCCTCCAGATTAGAGGCCGAGGAGTAGTCCACAATTTTCAACATTGGGGTTTTACCACCGACCAATCTACTAGATCTCCTAAAGCTTAGCTTCCTACTAGTGCTCCCTAGGATCTCATAACCATATATTTACCAACATCTTCCTCCCCTTGCTCTTGGTGCTCAAGATGCTCCTTGTCCATAGTCAAATTGCCCTACATATCTTCCCCAATAGCTTTTTTAGCTTTTTTCTTACCCACTTTTTTGGGCACAGATTGTTCCCGAGTGTCTCCTTCCTCTTGTTCTCTCCCAAGTGTGATGGGTTATTCTTTAGTTCACATAACCCCTTAGTTGTTACTTTTTGTGATTAGCTAGGAAACCCAGTTGTAGCACCCTCCAGAGTTGAGAAAGCGGTTCCCTAGAGAAGAGGGGACTTGGAGCCTTTTTTAGAATGGGGTCATGAAATAGGGGAATTTGTGACCAAATCCTTGGGCTTATGGGGAGATCTAAGGGGGCCCATGGAATATTTAAGTATATGGCTAGAGGCCTTATTTTTAAAAGGGATACCAAACCTGACACTCAAAAGACTGTTATCATCCAAATCATTATCATGGGCCTCATCAACCAAATGAGCTTTAATGGGTTTAGGTGGGCAAAGTGTCAAGTGGAAATGATAGAGATAGAAGATTAGGCCTTCGTCGAGCAGGATGGTAGCAACTACAGGGTTGCTTTCATGTGCACTCTTGGCAATTTCGATAGAGGAATCAAGAGATGATAATAGGTAGTATAAAAAATTCACAAGTAACTTATGACAAAAATAGTTTAACAAAGAAAAGTGATAATGATAGTAACACTTAAATCTGCCTTCCAAAGTAATATATTTCATAATAAGAAAACATAACTTATCCTAAGGGTAAAAAAGGATCTCCCTATCAAAGCCGCCTTGTAGTCAAACCAATGTCTCACCTTATTTGAAGAATTTTTTCATACCTTTAGGATCTTAGACTTTGGTTAATTTCTTCAGTCTTCATCCCTCTCAACATAGACCCATGGCTTTAGCAATAGTATCTTTATTTATTTTGAATTGGATTCTACCAACCTGAACCTTATGATCCACATCCCAAGATGCAGTAAATTGGGCTGAAAGATTTCCATCAAATCTGTTAAGGCATTTTAGGAAAGGGGAAATTCCTCCCTCATAGCAAATTCTCCAAAGCATGGCATCTACTTTAAACTCAATAGAGGACTATGGCTTCATTTTAACCTTGTCTCCACCCATGATTAGGATCTTTCTTGTATTGAGAAAAGGATTGTTTAAATAAAATTTTAGCACCCAAGAATAATGCAATTTGATGTAAAAGAGTCAAGAAACAATGGTGTGATTATCATCATTTAACAAGCACTTATTACCACTCTAACCCCTGAGCTCAACCTTCAAATCATTCATATTAATCAAGTGATAATTACTAGTGTAGTGTAACTTGTGCAGGCTATCAGTTGGAGAATGTGCCACTAGGAATTGGAGCTACCTCATGTGACATCCAGGTAGATTTTCCAAACTTTTTCCAATATGACTTTCATTAATGTGGCATTTCCCATCACTTAAAGTGTACTCTTGCATCATCTTATTCATGTAGATGACCACACCTATTCACCCTTCCAATTGGCAAATGTCTATCATGAGACCCCTAATTAGAATACATATTATAATATATTCTAACCAATAATATTTTATGTAGGTCATTGATTTAAATAAGGTTGGGCCTCCAATTGGAGGTGATCTCTAATATTGGTAGGCAGATTGTTTAGGTTCCTCTAACATCTTAGTGGGAAAAGATTGATTCCCAAATTAGCCATTACATCCACAACTTGGTTTCCCTCTTTGTAAATATTGTTAGCCTCGACTCCCTTAAAACCAAGAAGGAGTTTCCTTGTGTCTTGTATAATGTCATCAATCTTCCAACCCACCCTTGCTTTCTCTTTAACGGCATCAATAATAAGTTTTGAATCACCTTCGATTAAGAGATTTTTTTTTCCAAAGGCAAGAGCCACCTTGAAACCCAAAAGAGGGCCATAGCTTTAGCAACATTATTAGAGTTTTTTCCCATTCCACCAGCATAGGTCACAACAAGCTCTCCCTTTTCAAATCTAAGTACTCCTCCCCCATTTTCTTGACCTAGGTTACCTTTAGCAGCCCCATGAAAAGTGAGCTTCATCCATCCAACAAAAGGGGGAGTCCATTTTGTAGAAGCACAAGCAATCCTCTTAGAGTTATCAGTTCTATAAATATGGACCAGGATTCTCCAATGATTGATTATGCTTTCTTCCAACTTATTAGGAGGGAATTTTATAGCTTTTAAAGTGCTACAAGAGATATTTTCTTGCAGTAATTTAGCAAACTTATGGAAAACTTCCTTGGGATCTCTAGCTTTATCTCTAAAAATCCTATTATTATGCTCCTTCTAGAGTTCCCAAGTCAAGATGGGGGGAATCTAGGCCCATATCTCTTTACATAAAGGGTGGATAAATGGGGACAACTAACCTCTAATGACATTTGGGAAGTCATGATTCATGCTCTAGTAGACTCCCAAGTTCTACAGAGCCAGGCTCCACACCTCTCAAGAGAACTCATAATGCAATAAGAGATGGGAAACTGATTCTTCCTCTTTTTTACATAGATCATAGCGGTTAGGAATGTATAAGCCTTTAATATGGAGATTATCTAGGGTAAGGATCTTATTATGAGTGGAAAACCACCCAAAATGATTGATTTTGGGAATAAGGTTGTGGTTCCAGACCCTTCTCCAGAAGTTTGAGTCCTCATTGAACTCAAGAAGCAGATTATATGCTGAACTAATTGTAAAAACTCCCATTTTGTCCTGGGCCCAAAGAAATTTATCCCTTGAGGGGAGGGGAATATAGGACTTCTATAGTTTTAGAGGAGAAGTTTTAATTCCTTGCAATTGAGAGGTCATTGTGGTCTTGACAATAGTCTGACAGTTGTTTCTAGTCACTGTTACCAGGCAGAAGATAATCAGTAGCTAATATCCCAAAGTAAGAAATGAATTTATCAACAAGTCTTTGGAAGTTATGTATCTTATAGAGAGGGATGCACTTTAGCCAACTATCCTCCCAAAATTTAATGTTTATACCATCCCCCAGACTCCACTTAATGCCTTGTTTTAGAAGGGTTATGTTTTTCAATACATTGTTCCAAATCACCGATCCTCTAGGGATATCAGAGTGTGAAGGAAAGCATCAGGGTTGTTATTTGATAGGTACTTTGTTCTCATAATACTACTCCACTCCTTGTTGCAACTCATGAAATTCCACCCAATTTTAGCCAATAGGGCTTTGTTGGTCAAGTGATTTTTCTAATTCCTAGTCTTCCTTGTAATTTAGGTTTGCATACTTTATCCCAACTGACCAGGGCCATTATGTTTTTCTCTTCCACCCCAGTCTATAGGAAATTCCTCTAAATTCTTTCAAAAAAATTGCTATATATTTGGGCGTTTTGAAGAGGGAAATGAAATAAATAGGAATTCCCTAAAGGGAGGCCTTCAGAAGTTGATAGTTTCTCACTTGACTCAATAGCTTTCCTTTCCATCTTGCCAACTTCTTTTGAAATATTTCAAGGATAGAATTCTAGAATAAGGGGGAAACATCTTTAACAACTAAGGGTAGGCCTAGATAAGTACCCAGGAGCTCACAACTATAATATTTGTTATATTAGTTGGTTCAAATAATAATTACTGTATTGGTTACTTTAAGTAATAATACTAACTTAACAATTTATATGTTAAGTTAAACATTTTAATCAAATAAATTGAAATTTTTATTGAGGAACTTAACCTACAAAGTTTTAATGATAGTTTTCTAAGCATGACCTATTATTAATCCTTCATATTTGTATAGATTAAAAGAATGTTTACTAATCTCAATGAATTCTCTCAATTTAAGCCTTTGAAATTAGCTTTCCATGGCTACAACTCTAAGATATTCAATGTTGATAATGTGTTTGATTTTGCATGAGTGCTCAGTAAGAGTCAACTTTGATTTCCTTTCTAGATGGATATCAACATCATGCTCCTTGACTCTAATGCAAATGGACCTCCATGTTTCCCTGATGTATGGTATTTCACAAGAACACTTAACAATGTAGACTCCAAAATGCAAGTTAGGGTCTAGAGGGTCTTTTGCAGACCTTAAAGCCATTCTCAACTTATTAACATGGAGGAAAGTGTTTTTGATTTTTTAGAATTTTATAATTGTTGCAATCTTGTTGTAAATGCCTTCAATATGTGACAAAAATGGTATTGGGCCTCTAGCTAAGGGATCCTCTATGTTTCCATATATTATCCTTAGCTTGTTTGATAGCCCTCATGACTTATTCCACATGTAACCATTCATCTTTAAAATATTTTTTAAATGCTTAATTTCTTGACCAATGTTGGCTTTATCACATATTTTGAAAGCTCTATTATCTAGAATTTTTAGTACTCGTACCTTTTGCATTGGCTAATGGTGTGAAGAGGCATGCAAATAAAGGTTTGTATGGGTACCTTTTCATAGACTTTATTAGCTAGAGAGTCATCTCCTTTTTGGTAATAAAGACATGTAATAAAGTAATCTTCCCTTCCACCTCAATTTCTTTTGTGAATTGGATTTTAGGTAACAAACTATTAAGGTGGGAATGAAAGCCTTCCAAACTATCCATGGCATGTGGCTAACATAAATTAGTTTCATCGACATACCTCTTTCACCATTTAGGTTTAAGAGGAAAAGAATAAAGAGCTCTATTTTAAAAAATTTCCATCAAGAGGTTAACTACTACAGGGGAAAGAGGTGAACCCATCACCATACCCTCACATTATTCATGGATAACATCTTTGAAGGAGAAGGTGGACTTCAGACCTGAAGTTACCAAATTAGTTGTTTCACCATTTGTGAGTTTTAAGACCACTTCTTCGATAGGGACCGGTGTAAAGAGGGACACCACATCAAAGCTAACTAATAACTCATTATCTTCAACCTTCTTATCTTTAACAAATTCCACAAAATCACCCAAGTTATAGATGGAAGAGGAATTCTTGCCTACTAAACATTTCAATATATTCACCAAAAAAGCTACAAGAGCATAGGTAGGACTTATCCATTTTAAATTTAAATTTTCTTAATCATTGGATTTTGAATTTTAAAAATGCTAACTGTGTCTTTTCATTTTATGACCATAGGTACATAAATTTAACTTGATGCCACATGGTAGACTCTTGCATCTCCTAATAATTATAACCCTTCAAAATGACTTTAAATAGTTGGTCAATTTTTTGAATCCTACCCAAAACCATGTAGTACTTTTTTACCATTTAATAGGATTTGAATAGTCAATAAAACCTCCATGCAAGCATGTTAGTAGGATGTTGCCAAGTGGTACGATCATGACAACGCATTTATCTGAGTTGAATCTGTATAATAGCATAGCCCTTGGGGTAGCAGGTAGTGGGATACTACCGCGTGGTAGCATCTTGGTAACCCACTACCTTGGAGTGGTTTGTGCAACCCAGAAGATCATCAAAGCTTTGAGTGAGTGAGATGATGCCATATGGAAAAATATCACCTCACCAAGGTAAAGGAACAATCAACATATGTAAAACCTCAATTGGGTAGCAGAAAAACATGGTATATCCATGTGATAAGGACCCTATAAGCATAAGGACATGTTGGCAATATAGCCAGAAGGGCATGAACTTAAAATTGATGGCCCATCTAGTCATCAAAATCATCAAAACCAAAAAATGGACTGTGTGTCCAATCCAACCTATAACATCATTTGACATGGACATATTAATGGTGAAGTTGATAATGAAAGATAAAATTCAAAGGCAATCTAGGTGGCAGCATTAAATATAGACATGGCATGCATATTAGGGAATGGACAAAAAGGGGGGACTAAGGACAAATCTACCATGAAAAGAAGTTTTTGCTAGGATGATATGGGAAAAATATAAGTTGTAATCCAAATGTATTTCCAACTACATTTATTCATCATAATTTACTCCCATGTTCACATTAGTGTGGAATCTAGTTGAAGTTTTTAATTACATTTTTTAATTCACATTGAATTCTCAACTACTTCTACAAAGGGGATGAATTGCCTCCCTTTGAATTTTGAATTTTGATTCTCTCTCTCTTTGTTCCTATTTATAGGAATTCAAAAGCCTTGCTCAAGGTATAGATAATATTTTTTGATTATATAACACGTCAATCTTGTACACTTGGTAAACTTAAACCTTGGTTGTTCCTCTTAATTCTACACATGCCTTGCATCTATAAGCCTCATATTTACTCTATCTTTTTCCCTTGGCCTATCTCTTAGTCCCACCGGCCTTATATTGATGACACAAACATCCCATCATGCCCAGAATGCTTGAAATATACTTATCTTACACCTCTACAAGTTCTAAGCATGTACTTGTTCTCTTCCTTGGACACTAACATCCAGGACATATAGTAGCATTGATGTTATTGTCTTGCCTCGATGCAAGTGTCCAATACCCTAAATTCATATAATTTGTAAATGAAACATATTTCAATGGTCAACTTAAGTGCTCTAAATGTAAGTTATCTCCCGATAGGACTAATATAAATACAATATCAACCCTCATTTATTCTTTATCTAATAATCAAATTAAAAGAGAATTCAAGAAGCACTCAAGTTACCAGAAGGTTTCTTATTCTACCCTATTTTGACATTAGTCAAAAGAACAACCCAACTACAGTTTTGGAGTACTAAAGGAGAAATCATAAGGTCTTATTTTCTAAGTTACAAGATAGGACACTATTGTACTTACTTTACACACATTGCATGATTCACACACAATCCAACACATAAGAGAAAACTACATGAGTTTGAGGTCCCCTTCGAGACTATTGGCTATGTAGGCAGTACCTTTTGACATTGGGGTCATTGTGGGTCAACTCGACACTATGTGCCCACTAACCTATTTTTCCCTAAGGTCACATTAAAGATGGAAAGCTAGGGTTTTGCCATTTCACCAGGAGTGATAGTCCATGACCCAGATATGAATGCACCAGAGTAAAGGTGAAGTAAAACCTAGAAGCACCTGGGTGGTTGCATATTATTTTAGCTGATATTTCATACTAGACATTATTGTCGATATTAAATAGTAGAGTCGATGTAACTATCTCAAGCTGATGCAACTATCTAGAGAGCCATAAGCATCAAATCTAGATTCTGATGACTATTATAAAATCTAATTCTAACTTGATTTTTGCTTGTTTTAGATCTAGATCAACATTAATAATATAACTAATTAAGTACTCTCTTTTATGTCATTTCTATATCTAGCATAGTGGTACATTCCATTTATAACATATCTTAGTTCAATAAATTTAGCATATGGTACATCTGAGTTTAGCACATTAATTGGCCTATTGTATATCTAATATTCACCCTTGTGCCCTATCATTTATATATCCTTAACCCTATCTACCCAAGTAGGATCCACATCTAAATTATGGTTAAACATTTGGTGAACCCAATCTTTGAACATCAAGTCATAAGCCAGTTAGGGTTTTTTGATTAATTTTCTTGTTGTTGATCCCTGATTGATAAATATTATAATCATGTTTACCATGGACATCTCTATAAATTATTTAATTGTCTAATACCTTATAGTTGTTATGGTTTGCTACATTAATTTTCTTGTAAAAAATGTTAAGCAAATTCATACGCATAATGAGAGTGTTAAAATAAAGATAACATTTCATATCTCTTCAAAATTCATCTTGTAATGCTATAGAGTTGGTATCTAGATGCCAATGTGCATGCTCTTATCCATTTATTCTACCCAAGCCTTATTTGAGTGATAGTTACCATCCTGCACCCATTATTCACCCATGGCTTATATTGGATTTTGTGGTCCAAATGTTACTAATTGAAGAGGTAAGGTTGTTCCACCTACACTGCCACCTGTTAATATACACATAAGGGAGAACTACATGAGTTTGAGGCCCTCTTATAGATAATTGATTATGTAAACAACACACTTTGACAATGGGTTTATTTTGGGTCAGATTGGCACAATGTGCCCACTAACCCATTTTTCTCCAAGGTCACATTGAAGATGGAAAACTAGGGTTTTACATCTTCAGTAGGAGTAATAGTCCATGGCCCAAATCTGAATGCACTAGAGCAAATTCAAAACAAAACCCATAAGCATTCAGGTGGTCACATCCTATTTTAGATGGCATTCCATACTAGATGCTAGCATCAAATCTAGATAGTAACATTGACGTAATCATCCCAGGTTGACATAGCTTTCCAGAGAGCACTAGAGGCACCAAATCCAAAAGCTAATTCTCATTTATTTGTTGTCTGTTCTAGATCCAAATCAGTATTAACATTAAAACTAAGTAGTCTATTTTATGTCATTTCTATATCTAGCATAGTGGTACTTTCCATTTATAACTTATCTCAGTTTAAAAAATTCATCATATAGTATATATGAGTTTAGCACATTAATTAGTTTGTTGTAGATCTAATATCCACCCATGTGCCTTATCATTTCTATATCCTTAACCCTATCTATCTAAGTAGAATCCACATCCAAATTAGGGTTAAACACAAGGCTATAATTTTTTAGGATTAGAGAATGTTGTGCCTAGTTGGCTCTTTGTGAATTATAATAAAGACATATAGAACCAAATATTTCTTAATGTATTCAATTATTTTCTAGAATAACTCCTCCCTCTCTTGTTTTAGTTTTGTTGCTTCAGAGATGTTTCTTGCACATGGATGATCATATGGATCCCAAACATTATTAATCAAAAGGAAAATATTGATAATTTAAAGGTTGTTGAGGTTGTGTGGTCATTTATTATACATATTTTATGGTGTTTATGCATTTTAATCTCAAAATCGACCTCCTCAGACTCTTACACCATCTTTAGTTAGAGTTGTGCCAGGTCTAGCTCAACTAAAGATTAGTTTCATGAGATTCACTTAGTCAGATAATTCTAGATTCATTTATGTTAGTAGCAGTCTTTTTTTATCTCTTTATCCATACTCTTTTGTATTTTGTTTGTAATGAAGTTAGTCTAGGAGCAAAAAGCAATCTGAATTTAAATGTTTATCTTCATTATTATTTCATGTTATGTTTGTCACCTATATAACATTATTGCAACTATGAACGTGATAAGTCAATACAGAAATCAACCACTTTTCTTCTATGTTAATCTTAGGAAGTTTGATTTCTATCAGAGGTTAATCCTAGAAAAAGTATGCAGCCTCTCAATGAATGCCTTAACTAGAGAAAACTACATCTTAATTCATTAAAATGGGCCCCTTAAAGGAATGGTCCACATCAACCAACTTAGTGAAGACCACCATACCTAGCCCTAGTACATTTAAACGTTGGAAAAGTATTTTCTTCATGGGATCTTCTTCCTTCCAAGAGAGGCAAAGCCTAACAAACCCTACCTAGTGTTAGTTGTGTCAAGAGACAAATCAACATATTTGGTGATAAAAAGAGGGCCTGATGACCCATAGGTTGAGTTTTCAACCAAAGTTTAAAATAAGACATTTTAGAAACCTTCAATTCCACTGAGCTAAATCATCTCTTAAGCTAGAAAATAGGAAGATAAAAACTTGATCAAAGTCTATTGGGGATAAATTTGAGCCCTTAGAACTTATTGATTATAGAATACCAAAATGAAGAGATAACAAAGGAAAAGAGAATACTAGACCAATTTAGTCAACTGGTAATTCACCTACAACTACAAGCCCCCTTTTTGTTAGCCCATTCATGCTTCCCCAATATATTCCAATGGCCAATCCAATAGCCTAACTTGGGTAAGGAGGTTATTTCCTTATGGCTATCCCATTCATAACTCATGATATACCCAAAATTTTAGACAAATTTTGTCCTAAATTCATAGTTGAAAGCATCCAAACAATAGAGGAACATGTTCAAGCCTTTAAGGATGTACTAATTAGAACACACATTCAACACGAGGATGTTGCTTGTAGATTGTTCCCATAGTCCTTAGGAGAAATTATGTATGCCTGGTTCTTGGGGCTATCCCATGGGTCTATTACTTATTGGGAAGACCTAGAAACCATATTTGTGAACCATTTTAGGTTTCCCATTTACCATGTCATTTTATATCATCATTTTGCAATTGTTAAAAGAGATCCAAACAAACCCATGAGCATGTTCAATTCTTGATTTCACAAGTTATACCAGAGGCTAAAAGACCCATACATCTTGGCAGAAGGTCCAACCATCCATTCTTACTTGAGGGCCATGGATTCTCTAAAGCCAATGTTCCTTAGAAGGATCCCAGTTGCGCATGTTTATTTATCATTGGTTTATATCGAGGCCATGAATATAGAACATCAAACAATACCACAAGGGTATAATGCAAGCACTTTACCATCCTTACATAACCAAGAGTGTATAATCATATCCCTATGCTAAATCATGTCCTTATGCAAAACACCTCGCTCATGAATCCCATCTTGGGTGTTATGTATCGCACCCCTGGTTTAGTCTATGCTCCAACTCTAATGAACTACATGCCTAGTGGTATGCCTTATGTGCCTCTAAATCATATTTTTTTGTAGTCAAACAATCAACAACTTGTCCCTATGGCATATAATAATACTATTACCATGACTAACACTAGCATTTATGTTTCTTTTACTAACAACCAACAGGTTATCCCATCATTTTTAAACAACTAGACTCCTGTTAAAAATGCTCCTAATCAAATCTACCCTGATATCCCTACATTTCTAAATGTTAATGCATGGGTGACTAACACCCTCTTGCAAGCGATAAATCCACAAAAGGTTAGAGTGAACCCAAAAATAGCCAATTTATAGCAAATGGTCTAGAGGTTGACAAATGGCATGGTTAATTTTCATAGATAAGTGCCTCAAAATACCAACCAAAGCATAAATAACCCAACACCCAATTGAAATTTTAACTTCTAGAGAACCAACAAACAACCGAACACTTGACCAAATAACAGAGGTGTACCTAGCCCACTAGACAATAACAACTATAACAACAACAATGTTTCCAATGTAGTGAACCTAGTTGATTTGGTACTACCTACTTGGTGTAGGATACATAATACAATTGACCATGCTAAGATTGATTGTGTTGATTTCATTCATGCCTCAAATATCTTCTAGAAAGAGATAGACAACCTAGAACTAGTCCCTGGTCCTGATAATAACTCTAATCAAGGTCAAGGAAACCCTAGTACAACTCTAGTCTTGGAGACCTCCAAGTTTCCATTCAAAAGTGATAATGAGCCTAAGGACAACTTATATTAGGTCCACACATTCAAGCATTTCCAAAGGGGAAACAACTACTAGTTAATGAGTGAATTTTAACTCCATTAACATTATCTACTCCTCTGAATAACTCTCAGGGTTCACTTGATGAGAACTCGAGCAACAACCCATTTCTACCTAAAGGACTTCCGACATCTTATCAAACAAAGAACAACACTACTCCCCCACCAACTAACAAACTGATAGAGCCAAACAAACATGGGTATAATATTGTAGATACCCTGAAAAAACTAAGGCCAACACCATAATGTTTAAATTGCTCCAAATTTTCAACCAAAAGGACATGTTAAAATAATTGTCTACTCCCAAAGGGAAAGAAACTAATAGAACAATTGATGCTCATGTGGCAATGTACAAAGAGAAAATGAAACCCCCTCATTTCCTCCTAATAAAATGTATTTTTGGTAAAAAATTACATAATTGTTTGGCAAATTTAGGTGCTTCTGGGAATGTGATGCCTTACGCTATCTACCAACAGTTGGGTTTGACACCTGCGAAGTCAAGTAGAAAAGTTGTCCAATTGGACAAGTTTGAGGTTAAATCCTCTTTAGGAATAGTAATATGAGTGATAGTAAAACCAAAACCCATTTTAAAAATATTAAAGGAAGGTTTATGTGATAGATAGTCAAACAAATTTACTACCAAATTAATCTTCTAATCATTGATCATTTTATTATTTTTGTTGATGAAGTTGTTGTTGTTGTAGTAGTAGTTATTATTATTTTGATTGTTCTTATCGTTATCATCATCATCATCAAAAATAGACAAACAAAATACAATATTTGAGTCAACAAACATTTGACCTCTAGGTAAATAATGATGTCAGGTTCCATCAATGAAATGCCCTTAGATAAATTTTAGGAAGTGAATACTCCTCATAAATTTTAAGAAGATTTTTTTAAATGGTAATAATATATTTATATTTCCATGAAACCCCATTTACTATATAAATATTCTAAATAAAATATTGTTATTTTTTTAAATGAAGGAATCACATATAAAAATATCTAATTAGTAAAAATGTTTGAGTGAGTAGATTTAAAAAATAAAATAAAAATATTCACTAGGTTGATAGTTATGCATTGATGAGCTTTTAGGTCTCTGCCACATTGTTGATCATCGTGGATCTAGGCAAGATATTAATTTATTTGCATTAATTGCTAATTTTGATCGATGATTCACCCTCTGGGTAGTGGGGGGTACCCTTTATTTAATGATTGCCAACTTCATCTCCACATCTATAGATGCAAAGAAATTTGGAGCGAGCGAGCACAACCATGGCCCCAAAGTAGATGAGAAAATTCATATTGAAGGTCTTCCACGAGGTAATATCGATGATTCTAACTCTCTATTACTTGATGTTGTTTTCTATGTGCCCAAATTTGAAAAATCCTATCATTTATTTGAAAATTTTACTTTGATTGCTTATTTTGTTGGTCGAGTCCCCCCTAAGAGTCTTTTGAAGCAATGGGTTCACAACCACTGGCAAGGCCATGATGTGAAACTTGAAGGAGTCCAAAACCTTACAAAGGGTTTTTTTTTTTTGTTTTGATTTTCTAACTCAAAGCACTACAAAGCTATTGTCAACCATGTGCCTTAGTTCATTCACAACACTTTGGTTGTGTTGTCTCATTGGACTCGAGACTTTCAAGTCTTAGAGTAAGCAAAACTAAAAATCCTCGTATGGGTTGAATTTCTTAGCTTTCCTCTCCCCTATGGGGTTATATAGACCAACTTATAAAACCCATAGGGAATTTCATTTTCCATGACTAGACTAAGTTCTTTATGGCTCATCCTCAGAAGAGGATTTGTGTGGAAGTGTATATGTCCCATGATTTGAAAGATTCTATTGATATTCAAATTAACTCTAATTGCTTTTCTCAGTGTGTCTTATATATCAATATCTTGAATACCTTCTTTTGATGCTAGTCCTTAGAACACATGATCCAAGAATGCCCTTTGATGGTACACACACCCCCTACTCCTCAAGAAAAAGGTGGATTTGAAGCCAAATCTCATAATGGCAATAATGATGGTTAGACTACCATCACCAACAAGAAAAATAACAACTCCTCCAAAGTGGTAGTAGGCTACAAAATTCTTCATTTTAACATACTAAAAATAATTCTACTTTGAATTTTGTTGGCAAATCTACCTTGCCTACCAAAGTTTTTCCTCATCTTGTGTGTATGTTGCAAGCAATTGCATCACTGGTTGAGATGCCACCTTTAATGCCATAGTCACAACCCTCTCCTAGGTTGAATGCCCCAAAGGAAGAAAGGAACCCGATCACCTTGGACTACAAAATAGTATTCTAGCACCCGCATAGCCCCTCTCCTCCTAAAGAGGAAGAATATATGGCACACAAGCGATAACCATTTAGAATTACTAGTTTTATGCCCAACAAACTCATGTATAATAAGTTTGCTATGTTGGAAGGTATCATAAAGGATAATGACATGCACCTTGATCTTGCCCAATGATTGTGTATTCTTGAAATTTTTGAGGTTTTACTGATTTGTCGCATAAGTATGCAGTCAAGAATAGTTACCAGCTTTTCTTGCAACATGAAAATTATTGTTTACAAGAGGTCAAGATTTTAGACTTCTTACTACAGAACGTAACACAAATCATCTGGCCTGGGGCCATTTTTCAGGCTACTAGGCATGATGCTGAGCATGGTGGGGTCATCACTTTTATGGCTTCAAAACTAGCTCAAAATATTGTTTCATGGGGTTTGTACCCCACCCGACGGGTGGTGTGGACCCTTTTTTACTTTAATAACCACATCATTACGTTGGTTAATTTATACACCTCTAATGGTGTTGTGGAGTGTGCCACCTTGTGGGGGTGGTTGGCTGACTCTCTCTTGAATGCTCATTGGATCCTTTGTGGTGATTTCAACATGGTGGAATCGATGGAGGATAAAGAAGGATGCCTTTCAATGCGGTGACACATCGATGAGCATGAAACATGGTTTTATATGAGCAACAAGATCGAGGTATTTGATCCAACCATCACCAGAGGAAGAATTTAGACCCCCCTCATTTACCTAGTCCAACTTTCGATAGGGAGAAGATAGGGTGCTTCAGTGCCTCGACAGGGCTATGTTGGTTGAACAAGATCTTTTTTATTTTGATCTAGTCTAAGATAAACCAATTTCAATCATTTTTTATACCTTCATATCAAATCATCACCCTATTTTTTAAAAATTTTAATGGGATTCTCCTCAAGTTAAGCCTGCCTCCTCATAATTTTATCTTAATATTTCCCACCTCAAGCATGAAAGAGTGATGGGGCATATTATCATAATTTGGAACTTGGTCCCTTGACCAGAGGGAGAAACTAGCTGGATCTAGTGGTGGTATGATGCTCTTACTCATACTTACACCTTTCTTCAGATCTATGGTAAACAAGTGACCATTTTTAGATGGTGTCTGCATAATGCTATAAATTATGAGTATATCTGAGCTTCATAGGAGCTAGAGTAGTTGCCTTTCAATTTACACCTTCAAACTCAAGTGGCACATTAGAGACATAAACTATAAATTGAGGAAGCACACAAAGCTAAAGGAGCTCAACTGAGAGCTCGTATGCACTAGTTGAAAATTGGTGACAAAGTTTCTAAGGACTTTTTTACCCTTTTCTACTTTTTGAGAGTTGTTGATAGAATCAAAGCTGTCAAGGAAGGAAACATCAGACTTACCAAACTTCTTGAAATTCTATAAGCCTTTGTTCATAATTACCATGGTATTTTCTCCGTGCAAGCTTCTTCTCCAAAGAGGGAGGTGACTCTCCTTCAATGCCTTTAGGTTATTCCCTACAAAGTCTCCAACTCTCAAAGAGTTACATGTGATGGGTACTTATCTCTCAGTGACCTCCATGAGGATGTTAATCAGATGGAAGTGGACAAAGTTTGATGAATTGATGGTTTCCTATGTGAGTTTTATCAAACACTTTGGGATACTGTTGGTCTTGATCTCCATCAGGTGTGTTTTGAAGTAGTTCTAACCAATTCTTTGGGAACCCTTATCAATCAGGGTAACATCAAGTTTATTCCCAAGGCTAGTGATCCTGAAGTTATCACAAACTGGAGGCCTATTAATTTTCTCAATATCTCCTATAATATTATTGATACAGCTTTAGCTCTTAGGGTAAAACACATTCTCCTTTTAATTGTTGGGAGTGAGCATACTAGCTTCATCCATAACAGGTTCATTATGGATAATGTCATTGTTGTCTAGGAAGGTAAGGAATGGGCTCAACTTTCTAATCAAAAGGCTTTGTTTGTGAAGATTGATTTTGAGAAAGCCTATGACCACCTCAAGTGGCCATTCAT
This sequence comes from Torreya grandis, assembly GCA_037957365.1. Classification (NCBI taxonomy): domain Eukaryota; kingdom Viridiplantae; phylum Streptophyta; class Pinopsida; order Cupressales; family Taxaceae; genus Torreya; species Torreya grandis. Next base: position 949,351 of record JARHVA010005335.1, read on the forward strand.
TCTAGCCATGCTATAGGCACTTGGTTTTGGCCCCAAATTTGTTCAAACTATTAATATGATTTTTTAAGATGTGGGGGCTTGTATCACTACTAATGGCACCCAATCCTCTCAATTTGAAAATCATCATTCTATTCGATAAGGATGTATTTTAGCCCCTTCTTTATATGTGCTTGTAGCATAAGGATTCAACTATCTCCTAGCTAACCATGTTGCTAGGGGTTTGGTGAAAGGTATCTCCCTCCCTCAGTCCAATAGACAACTTTTAAATGGTCATTTCGTAGATGATTTTTTTTTCACTATTTAAGAGGAAGAAGATTCCTTAGAAATGCCATGGAATGTCTCCACAGTTTTTGTTTTGGATTTAGGCTCTTATATTCAATGGAGGAAGACCCAATGTTATAGATAGTCCTTGGGCCCCAAACCTCCTTGGCTGGAGGAATTTTAATGGCAGTGAATTCTACCAGAAGTGCAATTTAGGTTTCTTGGCATTCTTTTTGCCTTTTGGGATTTTCCATATGACTTATGGTCTTATGTGGTGCAAAGAGTTGAAAAAAAAATCTCATTTTGGATCACCAAGCCTCTTTCTCTTGCTAATAAATTTCAAATTTGCTCCAAAGTTTTGGTAGCTATGCATGTGTATTATTCCTTTTGTTGGGTCCCTTTAATGTTGCCAACAACAAATTAGAAAAAATTCTAAGAGACTTTCTTTGGGTTAACTCTGAGGGCCATAAGGGCTTCCATAGAGTCACCTGAAACATTTGTTGTCATCTTAAGGAAGCTGGGGGGATGGGTCTCCTAGATATTAAAATTCAAAGGACTTGTTCTTGGTGATAAATTGATTATCAAAGGTCTTTCTAGGCATGAAGCCTGGAAGATTATTCTTTGCCATTGTATCTCTTAGGAACTCCCATGTGGTAGAAAGGTTTGGCAAGGCTTGGGATTTCATTCCCTACACATTACCCCAGTGCCTATTAAAATTAAGGGCTCCTTTGTGATTCAAAGTTTATGGAAGGCTTGGGAGAAGCGTAAGTCTCACCTTAACTGGGTAGGTGAGGGGTTCAATAATGGTCTCTCCATTAACTCTCAGTCCCTTTGTTGGTCGCCTTGCCTAAATTTTCACAGCGTTCCCTTTGCCTTAGTCCCCTAGGTTAAAGGGTTACGATTATTCAAAAAAAGTGTGAAGGTTATTATTGATCTTTTTTGCAAAGAGAACATGGTTTGACTCACTTGAAAACAACTTCAGAATAAATTTTAGTTAATAAACTCATATGCAGAGGCTATTGAAAAAATCAAGGCTTCATACCTGATGAGTATTTGCATAAGATTGGAGTCAACTCCCTTGTTCCTTAGTGGAAGGATTGGCACTGGCCTACGACCACCTCCTTCACTTGATATTCTCCTCAGTTGGGGTACCATTTACTTGCTCCACAACATATTTCAGATGATATGGTCAACATCAGATGGAATCTTCATTCTAGATATGGGGTCTGGGCCCATCAATTTAACATAGTGTGGTCTGCTTCTATTGAGCCCAAAAAAGCTCATTTCTTATGGTGCCTTATTTGCCAAGGCTTGTTTATGAGAGATCGACTCAAGCATCTATGTGTTCCTAACCCCATCTACCTAGTTTGTCGGCAACTAGAGACTGTTAAACACCTTTTCTAGTTTTGCCCACATGCATAATCTATGTGGCATTGGATACATTCCCTTTTCCAACCCTTTTGTCCTGACTTCTTCGCGTGGAAGATGACTCTCTTGGGGGACTCAGCTCTGTTGCCTGCAAAATACAGTCATTTTTGGTAGATCTTTCAAGTTGATATTTTGTCATAATCTAGAAAATTTGGCTTTGCAGAGTATGTGTTATGTTTATCAAGAAATTTACCCGGCATAAATATCTCATGACCACCTGAAGGTCCCATTTGCCACAGATGTCGACAAGAGAAAGATGATCATCTATTTCTAGAATTGAACAATATGGACCCTGGTCCACATCCACTAGAGCTTTCAAGTTTAACCCAAGTAGAAGAAATGTTGATAACATGAGTCAATCCAATACTACAAGTCACACATGCAATTGGAGGTCAATATAAATATAAAGGACATGCAATTAGTTTTCCACAAGAAGTGAAAGATATTGTTAAGGTTTTACCACATCAAATAAAAGATTTGGCGATCATTTTTGTTTGAAGAAGAGATCAATGTGGAACAAATTACAACTTTACAATTAATAGAGAGAGTCTATATGGAAATAAAATATAAAATAGAACATGACAGTTTCTATAGAGATGTTCAGATTGATGAAAATGCACTTATCAAACTTTCACCCAATTCTGATAAAAATATATTTGACCAATTGATCTCTGTACACATGGAGTTCGATTTAAATGTGAATGAATATGTATTTTAGAGTCCAATGATGGAAATGGATGAAGGAAATATCAACAATCACATGAATTCAATGGCCTCCAAACCCCCAAATGCCATGAGAGAGATGGAATTAATCCATGCACGGGTGAATAATCCTAATACAAAACTTGGAGATTTGATAGATTGGCCAGGAATTGGTGCAACCCCTATAGATGAGTATGCCACAAAACGGTTAAACGATATGGCCTTCTCCACATTGTTTGCAGATAGAAGATGTGATTGGTTAGAACTGAGAATGAAACAAGTGCATTTACATGAATTATTTAAACATCTGATTCGATATAGAGATTATTGTTTTGGATGATAGTTGCGATTCAGATATTTCATGATGAACATGATCATGAGATATCGTGCACAAAATTTATCTACAATGTTTGTGAAAAAGAGTTTGCAAGAAAGATTAGGGTTAACATTTATGGCCATATCACGTGTAAAATCTTTGGAAGGACTCAAAATTTGGTCTCTATTTTCATATGATAAATATGAAAAGTTGAAAATAGGAAAACAACTTTCTAAACAGAGAATTGAGGAAGAGAGATTCAAGTCCTTAGAACTAGAATAATGTTACATATTTAATATCACATATATTATACTTATTTTCACATTTTGATATATATAAAATTATGTTTTAAAATTATCATTCAATATAATATATATTTCTTATTTGGATAAACAAGAAATGTTGTATTAATTAGTATTTATTGTTAATTGTGCATATCACAACTTTAAATGTTATGAGCATAGATATCTTAAATACATCTATCTAAAAAATGTCAGATATTAATCTTAAGACGGCTATCTAACTTAAATTATAATAAAAACACATTGAAAATGATATCTCTCAACATCTTTTTAAATAGATGTATTTAAGATATCTATACTAGTTAAAAACCTTTTAAACAAAGATTTGAACAACTCCCTTAATTACAAATCAACCTCCACTGAGAGACGCGGATTAAATAGAAGTCACGGCTCCATTACAACTTTGAACTAGGAAATCGAAATCGTAATCGTAATATAACATCAGAAGACGGAAGACCGAAAAAGAAAACAGAAAACATGGCGATGGGATTCGCTTGGGGTGGAATCTGCGGCTGCGCTTATCATCCTTTAAAATTAGTTCCCCCTTCCACGCTCCTCCTCCTCCTCGTCCTCTTCCTCGCAGCATTCTCTTATTCTGTGCAAACTGACAACCCTAGATATTCACAAAATCACGAAAACCCTACGAAAGCCCCGACAGCAGATCAGATCCTCCTGGACTTAAAAAGTTTGGTAGAAAAACAAGAAATCCATCTTCAAAAGCTTCAAACCCTAGTCGAAATCGTGGAGCACACCGTGTACAAGGTCGGAACGTCAAGTAAAGCGGAAACTGACGGCAGCTGCATGATTCCGCCGGCGCAATTAAAGAATGAAAAGGCGACGCGAGTGGTGGCAGAAGACGATGGAAGAGGGTCGAAGAGCGTGACGGTGGCGAAATACAAGCCGGCGTGGAGGGAGCGGTTCCAATTTCTGTCGGGCGTGAAATTGGAGAGGAAGGTGACGTGCGTGAATGTGCTCCCCCAGGAAGACGAGGAGGGCGCGAGCAAGTATGTGGCGGTGGGCGACGATCAGGGCCGCGTCTACGTCTTTCTGACCCACGGCGACGTCCTTGTCGACTTCTTGACGCCGTCAACGGCGCCCGTCACGGCCATGCTGTCCTACATGTCCGTCAACAAAAACGAAACCATGCTCGTCACGGGCCACGCCGACGGGGCGGTTCTGCTTCACAGGCTGTGGGAACTAACGCAGGCGGCGGGTGGCGTGCATGCGACCGGCGGCGAGGACTGGCACGTCCTAGCCATGGAGCACGTGCGCGCCCTCTCTGGCGCGTCAAACGATGGCAATGGCATCACTGGCCTGGAATTGCACCAGGTGGGCAGGATGCGCTACATCCTAGGCGTCAACGGGCAGGGCAGCATCCATGTGTTCCGCGAGAACGGGACGCTGTACGGCGTGGCCGAGTCGTCCGGCAGCAGGCCGCTTGCATTCCTAAAGCAGAGGCTTCTGTTTTTGACAGAGACGGGAGCGGGATCACTGGACTTGCGCAGCATGACTGTTCGGAGGGGCGAATGCGACGGGCTGAATGGGTCAAGAGTCGTGACGTACGTGTTTGACGCCGTGGAGCGGTCGAAAGGGTATGGCTTTACGTCTCACGGTGATTTGATTCATGTTGTGCTTTTGGGGGATGTTTTGAATTTTGAGTGCAGGGTTAGAGCCAAGAGGAAGTCTGAGATTGACTCTCCTCTTGTCGTCCAGGCAATTAAGGGCTATTTGCTCGTGGCCACGCCTCACAAGGTGTTTGTTTATAACATTACCAGTCACCCTTATTTGAGAGTAGGGGGACCTAGACCTCTTTTTTATGCTTCTTTCGATGACATAATATCAGCCTTTGCCCCTGTTCCTTCAACCTCACATTCTCTTTTGCCCAGGGAGCCCCTCATTGCCTGCAACAGAGACAGGCTTGTTGTGCTTGGCTTGGGCGACGGCTACGTGGGGATCTACAGGTCAAACCTTCCCGTCTATAAGGCAGAATTCAATGCCATGCTGTGGAGTAGCCCGGTGTTGGTTTTTGTTGTGTTTTTAATTGGCGCTTGGCACTTCTTTGGGAAGAAAAGAGAGGCGTTTGCAATTTGGGGATCTGATGACCCTTTCAATACAATGCCAGGAGGAGGGAGCATTGGCAGTGGCAGCTCATCAACCGTGGCTGGTGGATACGATAATGTCGCAAGGCCTGAGGTGAGGGAGCTTAGGGATAACAGCCTCATAGGCTCAACTAGAAGGTATGTGTCTCCTTCTGGATATCCTTCGTCTCAGTCTGCTGGGTATGGAGGCGCAGGGGGGGCTATCTCATACAGAACCAATGCAGCTGATCCAAATTATAGAACCACGACAGAAGCCAATTTCAGGGCACAAACCCCAGAGCCAGCGGGTTACCCCAAACGAAGGGATCCTCGCTTCTCCAACAGTCAAGTTGTAGAATAACAAATTCATTGAATCACATGTTTCTTTCAAATGGGATATCTCGAACTTTCTTTTCAGCATTCTGCCAAAAAAACAAAGCTTTTACAGAGACATTTCTTTTGTTTTGAACTTGAGTTTATAGCAGACCGGGCCTAACAACTCATTCATTTCCAAAAGAATTGCAATTTTAGCGTATTTGCAACTTTGGCTGCATAACAAAGAGGATATTTTATATATTGAAAAGAATCATATGGCATGAGCAAGATCTACGGGGACGATTTCAACAGATGAAAATTTATGTGGCTGCATAGCGAAGGGTATATTTTACATTTTGAAAAGAACCATATAGCATGAACAAAATTTGTACAAGGACAATTTTAACAAATGAAAAATTATATTGAACTGGTTTGGCTTCTGCATGCATGATAATATTTGGCTATTTATCCAGGCACTTCTTCAAGACACTGTCAGCTGAAATGCATCTTAAGAAATGACATGATGATTGAGGGAATACTGCATGGAATGCCTGTTCTAGTCGTATAAATATCAAACACTTTGCAGAATTTGTCTTTATCACAAATTCAATTAGTCTAAGAAACATTAGGCAAATGTATTTTAAATTATGAATTTTTTTTTATATCCATAAAATCATAGATATTTCAAAGCCCTTGGAACTTAAAAGATATTTGGTTCTTCTAGAAAAATGACAGTCAGTTTAGAAAGAAACGCTCGATTTCTAGATCAATAGAGTCCGTGAATTCTAAAATGCACTCAATTGTGCAAATGTATGCCAATGTCTGTTGTTAGAACTTACCAAAAAAGAATCACCATTAAATCACAGGAAAATTCCTATGAAAATAAACATAACTGCCAAAACTGGCAAATTTACCCAGGAGTTTGTCAATTAGCCCTACAAAATGTTCAATATATATGGTAGGTAAATTCAAAATATATCGTTTGTTTTCATACCATTTCATTGTCTGTTCTTACTCATTAAATCTCTGCTTGCTTCTCATGAAGTCGATGTTCTACCAAGTACTCTAGAATGTCTTGTCAGCAATGCATGGGAGAACTGCTTTCAACTTATATCATTCTAGTAATTTGTTTGCTTGGGTGAAATGTTGGCTAGCTCTGCATACTGATGGCCAAATGTTTGGTATGTATTGTACCTTATAGGTTATACCTTCCTCATCTGTATCTAAGAAAATAACAATGTGGCCGACCCCCTCAGAACATTGGCATGAAAAATGTGGATATACTATTAGCTTGATTGTTTTAATTTCTTTCCCTAGACCTTTATGATCTTGGTTTTATAGAACAAAGTCAGGCTCTTATATTATCAATTGTTATGGTCAAAATCTCTGAGGTGAACAATGTTCCATGTCAGAGAAGAGGTTTTTTAACCTGATAAGCCTTATAACCGGTTTGTGGGAAAATTGCACATTAAGTTTATGTGACATTATAAATCAGAAAAGCTTCTTTGGAGGTAGTGCTGTAATATGTAGCACCCATCCAAAAACATCGAGTTCTCCTTGCGTGTACTCTGTGATAGAGAAGTAGCACCATGGTATTAATTTCTGCAGAAATCTGTAGCTGACTTTGCAAACCATTTGGTTTTATGTTTCTATAATAATAGAAGATGTATAATTTTAAGTTCAGGATCATGCATTATGCATTGAGAAGAGCTTGCTTGGCCTCATAGCCAAGCAGATTATACCATTTCTCAAGTGATAGATAGAAACAAGCCTTTGGTTCCAACTGAAAGGTTTGTATAGATTGAACTAAGTTCTACATGTAGGGCCATGCATTATGAATAAATACGTTACTGACGAGCTCTCTGAGCAGATTCTGAATTACCTTCAACAAACTGTAAAATAGAACGGTCTATGGTCGGTCAAACATAGACAAAAATCAAATAGATTTTTAATGACGATATATCAGGTTCAAATTTCATTTGCAATTGTTAAGATATCCTGCAGGAATCCAATGCAAAGAATGATATGGTTTATTTGATCATCAACAAATTGCTAGTTCATAATGACAAGGAAAACTAACCCATTTTACTATGAATTTGTCATTTCCGCATTTATAGTATATATTCTTTTCCTTTTACCCGATGGTAATCCTATTTCTGAAATAGGAAGCCGTTTCCTCGGTGCTGTAATTGGTAAGGTCCCTTCTAGCAGTCATTACAATTTTTTTAGGGTAACGGAATTCTTCTTTGCTATTAAGTTGTGTCTTTTGTGATCAGACAATGCATTAAGTTGTTTTTACTTCACATTCTAACAATCCAGGTCAATTAGTTGTTGAGTTAGCAGCATCCCAAAAAGCTACCAGGGATTTTCCTCGTAAAAGTGTAATTGCCACCAAAGATGCTCTTGGAGACTGTTTCTCGTCTTGGATACCAGTACTCGCATTTCAGAGTTTTAATTTTTAAATATATTTTGTACTCTCAACCTTAGATATGGTCAGATATCAAAGGCATTAATATAATTTTTTTTGATAGGTAACTAAGGGTTGATGGGACCCTCACTCTTTATAAATTTAAGTGACTATACAAGACATCATGATCACATCGGAAAAACCACGACATGCCCATGAAACCACAAAAACCAAGAAATACCTTAAAATAAATAAATAAAAAAAATCAACCTATCTTGTCACCAAACAGAACCATATATCAGAACCCCCTACCCGGAAGACAAATCCCGTATGCCAAAACAATGAGGATCCAAACCCAAAAAAGGCTCCAATGAGCCGCACCACTCAGCTGCAGCAACCAACAACATCGAGACCCTCAAGACCTTCCCTCACCACCTTCCCTCACCATCTCTATTATGGGAGTAGAGTGTCATGGAGGAAGAATCAAGGACAATATGCCCTTTTTTATTTTCCTTACCCACCACTATCCATTCCTCACTAGCTCCAAAATTTTGGTCCAAAGGGGTGTAAATTTCAATGGCTTTGAAGGGCTCTCCCCTTGAACTCTCAACAACGCAGTTCTTTGCCTCAGAACTACGTGAACCACCTTGAGTCTCAAATGCCTTAAACGCGCTTCTGGTGAAGTTTATGCCTCCTCTCTCATAGGTGTACTAGAAGTACTTGCAAAAAAAATTGTAAGGTGTTTGGAAAGAGCATCCTCTCACCATGAGGATTCTACCTTCTTTCCACCATGAGGGTTCCACCTTTCTCTTGGAACTGCGGTAGGTCACAGTCAAATGGCCTACATCAAAATACCTATGGCATCGGAAAGGTAGCCCCTTGCAATTGAGGGTTTGTGACCGGCAACAATCCTTGACTTTCAACTCAATGGTACTTGGGAGATCCAGAGAAGTATTCAAGTAGATAGAATGCGAGCAAAAGTGGTATGAGAAAAATGTCTGGTAGAGGTGTCCACCACTAGCTCGTCCAAGGCATTACACCAATCGTCGAGAGGCATGAATCAAACCATAACTGTAGAGGAAGGTGTGGCAGTCGAACTCAAATGGGCCTAGTGTTGAGAGATTCTGATAGAGGGTTGAAGACAAGAAACCATGGCTTCATGAACAAAAGATGTTGATCGTAGGTCTAGGGTTTTCATTAAAAATCTCGTCACGATCTTCCAACCACCACAAAAACGCCCTTAGCACAGGTGTAGATCTCCAGATTGGCTTACATTACTGGATGCCACAATTGAGAGATCCATATATGCAAAGCAGGGAGGCTTGGTTAAATGTTGGTCAAATTTGCAAATGACTCCCCTGGCCACAAACTAGTCCTCATTTTTCAACCCCTCTTCAAATGCCTCAACCTCAAAGGAAATTGAAAGACTAGTCTTTGTTGCACACAAAAGCTTCATCGTCGACTTCTCCACCCTCTCCAACCTGATTATCGCCTCAGCGAAGGATCTTGATCCTTTCCCTACCTCCACATTCCTTCCTAACCCTACAAAACCCTGGTGCTCACCATCATTGCTGTAGTTTGGCGCAAGCCTTGACAACTCAATATCCATCTTTCCCCTGCAAAAATCCGCCCTTTCTGACCATTGCCCATCCTCCTTCATAGTTGCACGCTTTTGGGGAGACCCATTAGTACTGGTTGACACTTTGCTCAGACATGAACTTGTTGCCAATGCCGTCGTTGGCCCCTGCTCTACGCGCAAGTCAAAAACTCTAGTCGTGGCAGCCATCCTTCGTTTCCCTTGTTATAATTTAAGACATCAATATAATTACTATTGTACTTTGTGGACATTTAATTTATTTATTTTCATGAGTCATAATTTTTTTCTTAGGCTATATGAGGCTGTATAATTTTATTCTCTCTCTCTCTCATATTTTGCCGTCTGCTATGTATCTAGGGATATGATATATTGAGGTATATGGGTTGATGGAGATGCTGACATGTGGCACACATTCCCTTAGTTATATGGGTACAATATATTAGGATAATAGAGTAACTTGTGGAAGTAATACATTGGGTAATGGTCGGCCTACATTGGATTAGGAGGTTACCCATCCATGGGTTAGATAGATGTATATATATAGGAGATGATTATCATGGGAAGGATATGAATCAAGTAAGCATTGAGTCTTCTATTGTAAGAGGATATTGGAGGTTGTCCCATCGAAGAGACATTGTGGAGTTATTCCTTCCTAAAGGAGTATTATATGGTGTTTCCCTACCTTAAGGGTAATTTTGCATATATTGCTATAAAGATCATTACAAGTGGTATCAGAGCTTCGATTTGGGCAATGTGTGGAGCGAAACCATAATTTCACTATATCTTCTGAAATATAGGGAATTTTTACTCAAAATTTTTACTGGAGATGTAATAAAATATAAGAGAAGCGTGGTAAAAATTTCAGAATTTTTGGATTTGTTTTGAGGGAATTATTTCTATTTTAGGGTTTATAATAATTTCGCTATATCTTTCGAAATATAGGGAATTTTTATTTGAAATTTTTACTGGAGATGTAAGCAGATTTAAGAGAAGTGCAGACAAAATTTTAGAACTTTTGGAGCTGTTTTGAATGTTTTGTTGCGATTTTATGGATCAGTTTTGACATTTTAGGGTTTCAAGAACCTTAATTTTTTTTGTGGATCATGGTGCCGATATTTTCAGGGGAAGATGATATTGATGTTAGAGAATGGTGGATACTTTTGTATAATCATTTTAGAAAAAGTTATATGCCAAGACAATTATCTCTTTTTTTGTCTGGGCCTGCACAAGATTGGTTTGATCAGTTGAGTTGTTCAGAAAGGGCTTCTTCATGGGAAATATTGGAACAAATATTTTTAGATCGATGGGATAGAAAAAAAGAAGCAAAAGAAGAAGAAGCAGTAGAAGAAGAAGAAGAAATAGAAGAATCATCAGAAGAACAAGAAGAAGTAGAAGTAATAGAAGAAGAAGCAGATGAAGAAAAAGAAGAAAAAGAAGAAGAAGAAGAAGAAGAAGAAAAGAAGGGTTCAAATAAATTGGCTCCAAAGAAATCCGAGTCAATTTTTCAATTTCATGGATGCATTCAAAAGAAGAAGGTGGTTGTGTCCATAAACCCTACTAGCAAGTATAACTTCATTAACATGTGGCCAAGCATCTACATGTTCAAGCAAATAATATCAAAGAGGTTCAAGTAGATGGTAAGAATATTTCAATGTTTGAAGATCTAAAGCTCATTATGGAAAAATATGTTTTGCATTCAGATTTTTATGCTTTGGATATGGATGATATGGATATAGTTCTTGGATATCCATGGTTAGAGACTTTGGGAACAATGAATATTAATATTCAGAAAAAGTTCGTGAAGTTTTGGTATAAGAAAAAGAAGATCACTTTACAAGATATCATAGTGAAAAAGGCACTAATAACAATCCAGGTAGATCATGAGGATAAGATGGAAACAGGTGATGAAGAACATGATGAAGATTCAGATGATATAGATAAAGACACTACAAATGAGCACTTCATCTACTCAAGAGACAAAGAAGGAAAAGGTGGAAGAGGCAGAAGCAAAGGTGGACAAGGTCAAAGTATTGGAAAAGGTTGAGGTATATAGACACCCACATCATCATGAAAGGAAACAATCATGGAACCAGGTGAGGAAGTGTCATAATAATAATCATTTTGTCTATACAGGAAATAAAATTTTCAATCATTATGGATATGCATGGAATCCAAAGAAAAAATACTATGGCACATGGAATGAATGGGGAAAACACTATGACTATGCATGGAAGAATACCTACTATGGTTGGAATCAGAGTAGCGCAGCGGAATATGGTACATGGAATAAAAAGAGGAATAATTATGCTTGGACACCAAAGCAGTATAATTATGATCATCAACGAAATCAAAGGAGCACAATGAATTTTGGACACTAGCTTGGAGAGCTATCACCTGCGAAGATCACATATGGATGGCTAGATGATCGAGATTGGAGACAAGTGTGCAATGATTTGAAGCACACTCATTATTTGGTTTCTTCCTATGTTTCGAGGACGAAACATGTCAAGGAGGGAAGGAATGCTATGTACCTAGGGATATGATATATTGAGGTATATGGGTTGATGGAGATGCCGACATGTGGCACACATTTCCTTAGTTATATGGGTACAATATATTAGGATAATAGAGTAACTTGTGGAAGTAATACATTGGGTAATGGTCGGCCTACATTGGATTACGAGGTTACCCATCCATGGGTTAGATAGATGTATATATATAGGAGATGATTATCATGGGAAGGATATGAATCAAGTAAGCATTGAGTCTTCTATTGAAGAGGCTATTGGAGGTTGTCCCCTCGAAGAGACATTGTGGAGTTATTCCTTCCTAAAGGAGTATTATATGGTGTTTCCCTACCTTAAGGGTAATTTTGCATATATTGATATAAAGATCATTACACCGTCTCCTAGTACCCATCCCCTATTTTTTGGAAAACTTGCGCACTTGTCCCCTTCTCCACGTTTCGGTACCAGTACATGTCTCTTGACAACTATGGTAATTGCTAGTGATATTGTGGCTTTAATATCTCCTTGGCTAGTAGAAAAGAAAACTAGAAGATATTGTACCTACATGACAAGCTCAAACCTTACTTCAACTAGAATTGATGTAAGTCTAGGGATAATGTTCCCTAGTTGTGGATGGGCTATGTTTTTCCTCCTTATTTTCAATGTGAATGCTTTGTACATTAAGAAGGGATGCTCATTTTATAGTTTATAGATATCTCCCTTTGATGCTTATGTGTTGCATCTTCATTTCAGGGGCGTATGTCATTAGTGTGAGTTTTAAAGTGTTTCTCAAGTGAAATCCATTGTTTCAATGTTTTTTCAATGTTCAAGGGTGTGGTTACTAAAGTTTTACATTCCTTCTAGGGTCAATAGTTGGAGAGATTTCTGGGTGATCTTCTATTCTATTTAAGGAATGGCTTAAGCTTTTATTGAAACCAAACCACGTCTAGAATTTCTGCAAGAGTTGACACTTACCACAGTGACATGTCTCATGGCACATGGTCACGTGATTTGACAAAGATTAGTGAGATTCATTCACTTGTATTGTCGATCATATAGGTTAGGTTTCAAATCTCTTAAGTTTTGGGTGAAATATATTTGAATTAGAGTAGATGTGTTCAAATGTGACAAGTTTTACCAAGTTTTGACAAGTTCTAGCAAGTCTTGAAAGGCTTGTTGTTTGAAATTGTTGTGTGGCTCAAGTGAGGATAAACCCTTAAAAAAATGACATTTGCTATGTTCTCTTCATCACTTCTAAAAATGTTGGTTTTTCAAGCTTTTGGATCTATTCAAACCCTTCATCATCACTTCTAAAAATGTTGGTTTTTCAAGCATTTGCTATGTTCTCTTCATCACATGTGCCTTTTAAACCCTTTAGGCAAAATTATGTTTAGATTTCATTGTGACTTTTTGTTTTTGCACATTGTTTGAAGATGATGTGACTATTCATATGAATTGGGTCATTAAGGAATGACCTCGGTATTAAACTACTTCACTAATTTGATCTTGTAAGAATGATATTTGAAAATGTTGTTTTGTGGAACTCACAAGAAGTGGATCATTGAAGGAATGACTCAAGTCAAAAATTGAAAGAGCCAAGGGCTTCTAAAACTGAATGCTCCATAAGTGTTGTGTCTCTTTTTTCCTATAAAGTGAAAAATAATAAAGTTAATATTTTTAAGTTGTTTGACTTTATTAAGAAGTGACAATTTAATAATTATTTTATTATTATTAGAAATAAAAGAAGAGGGAAAAGTAAAAATAAAAGTGTACTTTATTAAGGTAAGAGGCCAACTTGAAAAAAAAAGACTGAAAAAGTTATAAAAGAAGGCCTTGGGGGTCATTTGGGATCATCTTCTTTATTACATCTATTTTGAATTTGGACATTTGCTTCAAACTTTTGTATTTGAGAACAAAAACCCTCTGTTGCATTTAGATTTAGAGAACAAAATTCCTCCAGGTTTTTGTTGGGGATTAGAAGATGAAAACCCTCCCATCCCATCATTGATGATGTTATATAGAGATCACAATTTTCAATATTCTAGTTGGCTGGAAGGGTTTGACAATCTCTAGAATTAGGTGAGTTATTGGATCAGCCAACACTTGTTTCCTTCTGTGCAAGGACCGTTGTACGAGGGAGCACCATGCAGGGGGTAGATCGTTGCCCTTTGAGCAGTTGCGTTAGAGGCAGATTGTTGTCACTGGAGTAGCAATGCGGGGTTTTGGAGGTTTGTTTTGGTAGTCAAAAATAAATTGTTTATTGACTCTAATAGTTTATTGTTTCAACACTTATTTTCCCTATATTATTTTATGTAATCCGTTGATTGAGATACAAATACAGTTGGGTTTTTAATATTCCATGTTGCATGTGTTATTTTGATATTTGAATGTGAATTCAAAAATTAATTATAAAATCAGAATTCAAGGAATTTTAATAATAGACATTTCAATGGTATTAGAGTTGTGATCTTCTCAATCTATGAATTATGTGGATAGTGCAAAAATCCATGTTAGAAATATTGAGTAATGCAAGAATATTAGCGGGATCTAAAGACATGGATAAAAATAAAGATGGGAATGTCAAAATTTGAGCCTCAAAAATCTGAAAAGGAACCAGAGAATGTGGGTGAAAAGAAACTAACTGCATTGTAGACAAGTGCAAATGATGTAATGAGTATCCTTAAAATGTGTGATAAATGGCTAAGAAAAGCTAAAGAAGCTAGGTTGATAGCGAATCAAGCAAAACAACACCTACAAAAAATTAAGGGGAAAAATTCTCCAATTGTGATAGAGGAGCATGAGAAAGAAGAAAACCCAGTGACAAGAAATTGTAAAGAGCAACAAGAATCTAACATACAAATATAAGTTAGAATTAATCTACAAGGCAGCAATGTGGAGGAACATAAAATTGTGGAGTAAGTGGAATTTGGCTCCACTAATCTTTATGCTACAGATTCAAGTCACACGGATATGATCACAATCAGCGAATGTCATGACGCTGAAATGACACGCATAGATGCAATTGAAGAAATAACCAAGGCTTCAGAAGCATTAACTTTTAATGCAAACGATTTGTATGAAGATCAAATCGGAGTAGTGCAACGGAAGCAAAATGAAGAGATCATTCTCCATGAAGAAAAACTTCTGGGAAAGTTAGAAGTTGTAGATACATATTTGGGCACAATTGAGAAATTTTTACAAGGAATTGAAGATCAACAAGCAAAACAACTTTAAATGTTCACATTTGGACGAGAATCAGAGAGAATGATTTGGGATCTAGGTATTTGCAGGATGGTTCAAGGATTTCTTGAGGACAAACAATCTTTGGGAAGGATGGGTTGTCATTCCCCATTTTTCCCATAAAGTGAAAAATAATAAAGTTAATTGATAAGTAGGAGGTTTCCACAGTGAGTCAAATTATGATATTGTTATCAGGATTCAACTGTGTAGTTTTTTCAAGTTAAATTCCTTGACCCATGTTTCATGAGCAATGGTTCACATGAACCCATTTCTCATGAGAATGAATGATCCACTTAACACTCATTGCATCTAGGTGATGCTCACAGGGGTGAAGCATTGGGCTTTCCCGAGGGGTCACCCATCCTAGTACTTCAACTCAAGCACGCTTAACCATGGAGTTTCCTCTAAGGTTAAGCCCACTTAGCTTGCTACCCCATTTGCAATGAAACATGGGTCAATGATTTCGACTCGAAAAAACTACATAGTTGAATCCTGATAACAATATCATAATAAAGTTAATATTTTTAAGTTGTCTAACTGAGTTATTTTTTATTTTATTAAAAAGTGACAATTTAATATTTGCTTTATTATTATTAAAAATAAAAGAAAAAGAAAAAGTAAAAATAAAAGTGTACTTTAATAACATAAAGTAAGCGGCCAACTTGGGAAAAATGAACAAAAAATTATAAAATAGGGCCTTGGAGGTTATTTGGGATTATCTTGTTTATTACATCTATTTTGAGTTTGGAAATTTGCTTCCAACTTCTGCATTTGAGGACGCAAACCCTTCATTGCATTCAGATTTAGAGGATGAAAACACTTGAGATTTCTATTGGGGATTAAAGGATGGAAACCCTTTCATCCCATCATTGGTGATTTCATATGAGATCACATTTGGACAGACAATCAGGTCATTTTCAATATTTTAGTTGGCTGAAGGGTTTCCCAATTTCCAAAATTAGGTAAGAGTTATTAAATCAGCCAATCCTTGTTTTCTTATGTGCAAGGACTGCTGTACAAGGGAGCACCATGCATGAGGCAGATCTCTGCCCTTTGAGCAGTTGCGTACCACCTAGAGGTAGATCGCTGCCATTGGAGCAGCAACATAGGTTTTTGGAGGGCTGTTTTGGCAGACAAAATTAAATTGTTTATTGATTCCAATAGTTTATTGTTTCAATACTTATTTTCCTTGTATTATTTTATGTAATCAGTTGACTGAGATACAAATATAGTTGGGTTTTCAATATTCCATCTTGCATGTGTTATTTGATATTTGAATGTGATTTTCAGAATTAACTATAAAATCAAAATTCAGGTAATTTTAATAAGGGGACATTTCATAAGACACCATACTTGCTATGGTTTTGTAAATGGAGTAGCAATTTAAGTGTGCTCGACTATGGGGAAAATTGCATGGTTAAGTGTATTTGAGATGGAGTAGTGGTGGGGTATGTGAACTCCGTGAATCCCATTTATCGGGCACAACTCCCAATGTGGACTGTTGATACTATGCAATGGTTTATTTTGCAAGTTTCAATCAAACCACTTCACCCTATCAGTGATGCAACACTGTGTGTTGGATTGGCATGTGACATGGTACTACTGTACCTTGTGATGGGTCCTTATATATGGTAGAGTTCAAGTCGCATAGCCACTTGTATCCTAGAGTCAACCCTTGATGGTCCTAGCAACACTCAATATCCCCCTTATTTCCAACTAAGGCACATTACAACACTTTGTGTAGCACGTTAGGTTGCCTAGTCACGACCTCTGCAAGGCTTATTGTCATTTGATGACTTAGTTGCGGTCCATTATGCCTGACAACTACTTTCTGGATTTTTGTTAGTGTCTTCTGAATCTTTGTGGATGACTTAGGATGTGGTCTATCCAGTCGCAGAGCTCTGCTCTTCTGATTGAGACTTGGAAAGAACCATTTACCCTTAAGTGGAATAACTGAGGCTGAGATTGTCTTTGAGATAATAGCCGTGGTTTGCATCAGTGGTGAACAATGGATATTTGTCTTACAAACTGTGGTACGTGTCCTTTTCTCACTTCTAATGGCTAGTTTGACGTGCCTTTGATTTCTCCCTAAAGGCCAAAGTTCTTCCTATTGACAACATTATACCCTCATTTATTCCTTAAATTGTGCCAGTTCACTCATTACATTGTACTATCGTGATCACCATGATCTACAACATTCATTTCTGATCCCACATGAGGTCCAACAGTCTACCGTACATTTCTCCAGTATCCTACCAACATATACAGGTGATACGATCTGCTACAGCAAGAGGACAGCCATTCTTGTATTCACTAGCCCCTTGCTCCCAAGGGTTTGGGGGCTATCTCTCATTATGCAGCAAGGATATTTTGATGGCCTCTTTCCCTTCTCCATTGCTATCCTTTCTAGCTGCTCTATGACCGTTCACTTGGCTGGTTTGGATTGGACAACCATTCTTGTATTCACTAGCCCCTTTGCTCCCAAGGGTTTGGGGGCTATCTCTCATTATGTGGCAAGGATATTTTTATGGCCTCTTTCCCTTCATTGCAATTCTTTCTTGCTGCTCTATGACTGTCCACTTGGCGATTATGGATTAGGAGTATATTGGAGTGGTTAGACCTCCACATATGGATTATCAACACCACCTCTCTCTCTTCCAAAGTTCCAACACCCAATTACTGGCTCCAGGACTCAAGTAGGTGGCCTGAAACCCCTCGGGACATTTGAAGATTGCTTTCCAATTGGTAGAATATATTTTCTATGGACGTATCTCCAAAAAATCAGCAGTTGATTATTTATTTCAGTTTTCCGTGGGATTTTGGGGGGTTTCTCAGAGTGCTGATCATATAGACTGCAACTAGGTTTTCAGAAAATTCCGAATTTGCATTTCATCAAGTGTTCATTTGGAATTTGGGAGGTGTATTTTCCACAATCAAAAAGGAAAATGAGAAGAATTATATATTGTAGTTTGCATTCTGGGACGACTAGGGTTTATTTTTTCTGCTTTACTTCTTGGATTTTACTTCACTGCTATTAAACAAATAAAAGGCTCTCTTTCTGTTGGGACTCATTGACTTTGCGAGGCCAAGGATCCCATACACTAGAATCAAAACCCTATAACTTGGAACCATAGTCACCTGGACACCAGAGATGTCTCGGGTATGGGAGGTGGGGATTGAGAGGGGGACACTATTAAATATGTTACGAGGGTATTGGGAGACGGGTTTTTTTAAATATTAAATCTATAAACTTAAAAAAAATAAAATATAGAAGTTTCAAAGTTTTATTTGTCAAGAAGCAGTTGGAAGTATTTGTTTTTCATTTTTGAAGTCATTGTGGGGTTTTGCCACGGTATGTGGTAGGAGATGACAGGAAACTTTAGACAGAGTCTCCTAATGCCTGGAGATGTCCTTGTTTGAGTCTTCCATACCTGAAATTTGTTATATCGTGTGCGTCTCCTGATTTCCATGCTTGGGGTTAAACCCTAGGTTGCTTGACTTAAGGAACATCCGTCACACAATAGTTTTTTTCCGTCCCTTTTTCTTTAGCATTTGGCGTAGCCCCCTTTCAGCTCTACAAGCAGGTGACCTGATGCAATCAGTGCCAAGTGGATCGTTCAACCTCATGAGAGACCTGTCTTGAAAGGAATGATGGCTCATGAGAAATGGGTTATTGAAGGAATGGCCCGAGGAGTGAAATATTGCACACAACTCATCTTGAAAAATAATATCCAAAAATATAGCACCATGGAAACTCCAATTGCTTAAAAATTGAAAGGCCCAGGGGGAGCTTTAGGAAAGAATGGCTCATGATGTAGGATATTTGCTAAGATTTTCCAAATAGGATAGGAAGCAAAGCATGCTTAAGATGGAGTAGTATTAGAATGGGTGACCTCCCTGAGTCTCGTTTATCAGATGCATCTCCTTGCTGTGATGATTGATGTTATGTAATTGTTCATTTTGTTTGTTTCAATTCCACAGCTTCACCTATTTGAGCTTCCCCTGATGCAACAAATGCCAAGTGGACCATTGAAGTTCATGGAAGAAGAGATCCATCATTGAAGGAATGGCTTGAGTGTTAAAAATACCGCACACAGTTCATCCCAAAAAATGTTTTCTGAAAATATTTCACTGCAGAAACTCCAAATGCTTTATGGATGATGTGACTATTTTGAGTGAAGTTGCGACTCAAAGTCAACAATTTGGGACAAAACTGATGCTACAGCTGAATGCATACCAACACTTAAGATGGGAAAAACTCCATGGTTAAGCACACTTAAGATGGAGTAATTTTGGAATGGGTGATCTCCCGAATTCTTGTTTATCAGCTGCAACCCCTTGCTATGATGATGATTGACGCTATGTAATTGTTCATTTCGCTAGTTGCTATGTAATTGTTCATTTCGCTAGTTTCAATTCCACAGCTTCACCCATTCGAGCTTCACCTGATGCAACAAATGCCAAGTGGACCATTCAAGCTCATGGAAGATTGGTCATGAAGGGAATGACTGCTCATGAGAGATACATCATTGAAGGAATGGCTGGAGTGTTCAATTACCCACGCAGTTGATCCCTGAAAATGTTATTTGAAAATATTTCACTGCAGAAACTCCAAATGCTTTACGGATGATGCGAGTATTTTGAGTGAAGTTGTGACTTAATGTAAGCAATTTGGGACAAGACTGATGCTACAGGTGAATGCATACCAACACTTTTGGGTGATCATACTGCCAAAAGACGTTCCAGCTCAGAGGAAATGATAGCACCCACCAATGAAGAGAACTGATCTGATATCTGAAGATAATCTGCTCAAGTATCAACCATCTGTACCATGTGTCATTAAGAATAGTCAATTATTATTTGTATTAGTTAATGGATTTCATGTTCATGTTAGTTGAGTGTATGGAATTATTTAAAGAATAATGATTTGGAAAGTGGTTTCTGTGCAAGAGTTTACAGAAGAAGTATCTTGGCAAAGTGCAGCGACCATGCCGTGCTGGGCTTGGAGATTTTCTTGGCCAAATTGGTGCCCGTACCATATCATACATTTGCTGCTTTCTATTTTATGTAATTAGATCTTTGTTAAAAGTAGTGCTTTTTGTTCCACTCTTTAAAAGATAAAGGGAAGAGCTTTTTATCATGATCATTTAGAATTAAGATTTGAATTATTAAGGTCAGAACTCTTTAGACACGGGGTTTCTTACCTCAGTTTTTTATCAAGTTACAGGTGGGCTCATATATATGAGCCACTTTCTTGGCCCAGTGGGAGAAGCCCTAGCAATGAGACATTTTGGAAGTAGAGGGTATTAACCTTTGTTGATCAGTATTCAAGCTTATGGGAAACTTATAATGAAGAATCTCCTAAAGACCTCTTTTTTCAGAATCTTTTGAGCTTCATGAAGGTAAAAAGAGGTGGCACTAGGAACTTGAAGGTTCTGTTCAAAAAATGGAGACGGTAAAGATTCTTGTCCTAATTGCAATCTGGATGAACATGAAGATGACAGTGAGGTTGTGGTTAAAAGCTTGCTCAATCTTTTTTGGTAATCTCTTAGGAGAGAGATGAGCAAAGACAGCAGATAAAACTAATAGCAACTTACAAACATTTAACACTTGTGCCCTTGTTCCAGTATCATATCTGAATGAAAGAGAGGAAAAATGCATTAACTCATCTCTATTTAGTTCTAATCATGGCTCCATGGTTGGGAGACATTTTCTCCACTTTTGAAACACTTAAATGGGGTGAACCTATATGTAAGATTGCTTGAAGTTCAATGGCCAGGTGTAGAGTGACAATCAAACTTGTTTACGAAAAGTTTCCTGCCAATTACAAGAGAGCAATTAGAAGCAATTGCCTTGTGTTCTGAAGTGGAACATGCTGGAGCTTTGCATTGCCCTCCTTCGATAGAACTTGCTGAAGCAACTCATGATTTGCAGCTATTGTTTTCAAGTTTGGCGATAGGCCTTACATTGATGGTGTAGTACGCTCCTCTATCTGGGAGGTGAACGCAGGAAAGTTGTTCTCATCTATTTGGCAAAGGAACATGGGCGGAGAAATATTCAAAGCTTTTATAGATCTATACAAGATACGTTCCCATCAACACTTTCTCCTAAAGAATCTACTAGATTGTTGTCTTTTAGTTGCGTGACCAATGAGGCAATGCTATCAAGATCCGGAGAAGTTTCAAGAAGATTTCAAAATGGCCCCATAATACTTGAACAACCCACATTCCTATTGCTTTTTAACAAAGAAATTAAAAGAGTTTATAGTCATGTTGCTTGAAGATGTCACTATTTTCAATAGAAGTTGTGACGTGACTTAAAATTCCAAGTTGAGACAAGAATGATGCTATAGCTGAACTCATACTAGCACTTTTGGGGAGCGCTATTGCTAAAATAATTCCAAACCCGAGGAAATGTAGCATTTGTGCCCAACAATGAAGAGGACTGTCATGATGCTTGAAGACAATTTGCTTCAATGTTAGTGGTATGTCATGTTGGTCATTAATAATACTAGTGCTATTACCATCAGCACCAACAAAACCTCCATTAGTGCTTTCAACAATTGAAAGTTTTATATTGATGCCCTTTGTCAATTATTAAAATTTTCCTTATACATATGGAGGTCAAGATGGAGTTTAAGTTGATATTGACGTGATCTTTAATATACATTTTGCATGGTAAGACAAGCTAATTATTTGGGAAGGCATTGTTTTAAATAATTTTTTCCTACGCTAGTAGTTTATTACAATCAAGCTATTTAAAGGTGCTGAAACAAAGCTTCTCTCCTTTGTCCTTGTCCTTTTTAGTAACTTAGGGCTGTAAAGAAAAAGAGGGGGTCAATTGCTCCGAAGTAAGTTAAAAAGTGTAATTAGCGAACTGTAGCTGCTGTAAACCGTAGGCAAATAATCCAATATCTAAAAAGTTAAATCTGAATTAGATGTCATAGAGTCTAAAGTTTAAGGAAAGATTTTTCCGAGGTGTTTTAGAGAATGAGAAAGCATTGCACTTCCTTTGATGGAAGATTTAATTGGATAAAACTGAAACAAGAAAACCCAAGTGCAGCACTATTGAAATATTGGCCATGGGTTAGGACCAAGAAAACATGGGTCTGACACCAATCGCAGGTTACTCCCAAAAATATGGGTTTTTATTTCAATTATCGATTACACTTAAGTTAATAGTAAGGGTCTTATTTCAACCATGGGTTACAACCAACATTATTCCTTGATGGTTAGTGGTTACACCTAATGCTACATGTTTTTGATTATATAAGGCGGCTAAAACAAGGGGCCAAACCCTTACAAAACAACAAAAAGAAACCCCAGATACATCAACACAAAAGAGCCTCGAAACAGTTACAACATATCCTGTTTAACTAGCATAAACAACAAAGACAACATAACTAGACTAAAGACAGTAGGTATGAAGAAGCAGAGAATAAACAACATAAAAGAAACTAGGACTAAGGAGAAAGATTCTCCCATCTTTTAGCCAGAGATTCAGTAAATTCATCCAACCTTTTGAAATTCTCATCTTTGTCCTCTGCAGCTGTAGTCTCAAGATTCTGCAACACAGAAAGATTAAGTAACACAGTACGCCTGAGCATAGTGAAAATTGAGTGTTCCAGTTTCTTCACATATTCCTCAGGGCAACAATGTCATTTCTGTAATCAACACCTTCCTCCATTTCATCAGCAGCTTCCTCCACAAACATCCTCCCCTCTTCGTCAACATTATCCTCATAATCACCAACAACACCACTGGAAACATGTTTGTTCCCATTCTTACCCTCTGATCTTTGGAAATCTCTTGGACTTCAATAACCTTGGCCTCATCCCCCTGGGTGGATTCTTCAGAAGCACTCTTCGAATAATCAATAAGTTTAGCTTTCGGTGTAGGTTTTCCAGCAATCCTCCATGACCTCCTAACCCCAGAGGACAATCCCTCCTTATCCTTGGCGGACATATTAGTTTTACTTCCAGGTCCCACAGGAGTATTGCTAAGATTTTTAGGGGTCCCCACAGCATCCCGCACAGTTTCCTCTGCCACCTCCCTAATTTTCCTCTTCCTGCTCTTCACACTACTTTTAGAGACCAAAGTGTGGGTAGCGGTCACCATGGTAGTCTCCTCATTAAACAGAGAAAAGGAAACCCCTTTCATCTTATGAGAAGCAGGTGAAGGGCAAGGCTCTTTAGATACGACAGTATCATCAGGGTTGGCAAAAATTTCACCGCTATGAGACTGGATAGGCTTAGGCGGCTCCAGATAAAGGTGGAAATTATATAAGCAGAGAATAAGACCCTGGTGCAGGGGAATGGGTTTCTTGGAGGGTTTCTTAGCCGACTTAGCTTTAAACCTAAAAACTAAATGCTCAAGGGAAGACAATAGATAGAACGGGAAGCTAATATGAGCATTACGTCTAAAATGATTCAGTAAAGGAAGATGATAATTGTAGAACCTGGTAAACTGTCCCTCCAGAGTGAAGTATTTTATGAGGAGGAAACACATATCATCCCACGGCTCTGGCAGCTTGGCCCGTTCAAATCCTCCCTGGTAAGGAACCAGTTCTTCGCCTTCCCAAGGAATAACTTTTGGTTAGAATGGTCCACCACTTTCGCTTTCCTTTGCAGCTTAGTCCCCTTAGTCGATAGGCCAGTCGCCATAGCAATAACTTTCTCCGAAACCTCAAACCCAATTCTCCCAACAGTGATTCTACGGTTATGCCAAGACCGAGCGAATTGCTCAGACAGATTTTCATCGTAGCCGTTAAGCTGTTCCAAAAAAGCGCTGATACCGCCTTCCTTATAGTAATGCTAGACCACATCATTGTCCTTAAACTCGCAACAGAAAATTGGCTCCGTTCGAATCCTATCTCCTCCCATTATAGCCTTCCAAACAAAGACATAGAATCTCCAAAACCAGAAATTCACAAAGTTATTTTGAAAGGAGAGATTAATAGTTTGACAAGAAATTATGATAAGAAGTCTGCACGTATTATCATTAATGAGAGTCATCTTTCGAAAGACCAATTGAAGCCTACACTTCCCATGCTCGAACATGATTATAAGGAATTCTCTATATTCGCAGATAAACAACTCGCCTTAACACAAGGGAGTAATAACGCAGAGATGACATTGAGCAATCGAAGTACAAAAAACATGTACTTTGAGATACACGTCATCATCTTCCAGCAAAACCGACATAATAAACTGTCTTTCCTAAGATAATGAGTCATCATTGACACGTCATTTCCTTTCGAATTAAGTCTCTTATGTTTAAAGGGATGCTATTAATTTGGCACCAACAACGCCAATTTGAAAATTGTTGACCAAGGTCCGCAAGAGCATCCGCAACCCCGTTGCCCTCTATATATATGAGAGATATCAACTCTGGGGATCCGCTGCAGAAGGATCTATATATCCCACTATAATGTCTTTCAGTTTCCAGCCACAAGTCAACACGTTAGTAACAACATCAATAACAAGTTTGGAATCCCCCTGAATATGCAATTTCCTAATATCAAGTGAAATAGCCAATTTCACCCCCATAGAAGCGCAGAGGCTTCAGCATAATTATTGCTTTGAAAGCCTATCCCAATCATAATTAATAGTGTAGGTCTTATTCCAATCATGGGTTACATTCAACATTATTCCTTGATGGTAAATAAGTACTGAACCATGTTCAGTGAAAATTTCAACAACTATGAGATTAAGCAAATTTTCCATGAAGAAAAAGTATGGTGTCAATCAAGTGTGCGTTCTAATCACATGTCTAGAAGGAATCAGGTGGAGAGTCAAATGTCTCATTCAAATTGAAAAATCAGATGCACTCAAGTCAAACAGATGCTACAAAAAGTCAACACTGGTCAAAGATGCAATTTCTAATTAAGCTTAAAGTCGAATGCAACAGAATATTCCTTCCAAGATGGATGGTGCAGTCAAACACAGCAGCCAAAAAGATAATTTTTTTGAAGCCAATACCGCTAGAAAGTCAAAGTTAAGATTAAATCTGATCAACTGAGAAATTTCAGTCAATTTGCTGGTTAACAGTGACTCATGCCCTCTTCTCTTTGATTTTTATGCCAGGAACTTTGAATTTCAATGGAAGTAGAACATTATGAAGTGATTAACCTATAAATGGTATTCAATGCAAGTTGAGACAAGGGTGATGTCATGCTGGTCAGCCCAGTCTAGTATGGTTAAAAGAGAATTTAAAAAAATTCTTGTGTGTAGGCCAAGGGAGAGGACACCGAGGTTTTGACCTGGTTTTACTTGACTTCGTCTTCAATGATTTTATCTTATTAAATATTGTTGAAGTACAAACCAGTGTTACAAGTTTGTGATATCATATTATGCTTTGGGGTGAGATTATCCTCTATTGTAAGTTACACCTTTTCCCTGATTTCCATCTGAAGGTTGTCTTTCTTCACTTTGAAGATGATGGCAACTGGTCTGTTTTGGGTAGCACTGTCTAGTCTAATATTATCAATCATAAATAAAATCGCATGCCATCAAATATGCTATCAATTCCTTAATACTAAAGTTTTACATAGTTAATATCTTAGGGGGACTATGAATATTGGAAGATGTGTAATTGGATTTAGATGCAAATGTTTCATTTGGAGGGGCCTATTATCATTACATTCTTATCAACCAAATTCAAGATAGTCATAGCATTCAAAGATATGTTTAGGCTAGGTATTTGTCTCCACGCCTCTCATCCTAGTAGGTCCCTTTATGTAATCTAGGCTATCATATGACATAAGCCAAATTTTGGAACGAGCATATTCAAGCAACTTAGCTTTAGTAGCTGCTAATTTGTTTGGCTTCACCAAATGGATGAAGTTGTACTCCAATTCTTCTTGGATGATGGTAAGAAATAAAAATCCCATGAAAAAATATCGATGGCTAAATTTTGTAGAAAATTGGCCTCTCCATTGTGATTGTTACACTTCTATGGCCTCCTTATCCTTTATCGTGCCAACATCTATACACATTACCTTAAAAAATACGAAATAAAAAATCATTGTGAAGCTTCACTTCTTCAAGTTTAGGATTAGCGATCATCTTCTTTAGGGTAGTACATTGAATTTGGTGACAATGGCAAAAGGTGTAATTGATTTGTCATTTTGTTTTACTTTGGTCATTACTTTTGATTTACCTCTTTGTTGAATGTTCTATCAGCGTGTTTCTTTTGCCATGATTCTTCTTGAATCTGTAAGGACCCAATTTTGACATGGTGCAAAATCTTGGTTTGATGATGGCTACAAACCTCTGGGCTTAGAAAAGTGCTTTGATTCTTTTCTCTAACACCATTTCATCTGTTGGACCTCCCCTACTTTGCATGTGGCTTCACTCAATTTCTTACTTGTGTCATTTTCCTATTCTTTATTTATTTATTTGTTTTTTCTTAAACATACGGTGAAATCACTGTGATGTTTACAAAATTGATGGTTTGTGTTAACTGATGGTTTAACAAGACGTCTATTTGGGAAATCATAAGGATGGGATTTGAGGTGAATTATTACATGTCAATTTCTCATTTTGTCCGCACTTCAAGGACCTTCTTGGTACACCGAATTAGTTTCTTTGCCCTCTTTTGCCTATAAATACATCCTTGTTTGGCACTCCTCGGATTAGGGAAATCATGTAGTGCAAAACATTTTTTGGGAAAATCATATACAACCTTAGTTCTGTTGTGTTTTTGCCATTAGAATTGGTTCAATTAAGTGTTTGGAGATTGTTCTCATGCTCTTGCGAGTTTTATGCTGAGCATTTCTTGCGGGTGGTACATGGTGTAATTTGTTGCCTTGATTATCACCAGTGTCATAGGTCTCAGGGCTTGACGTTTCCTCACAGCCAGTTTGAGATATGCTTGCACCAGTTGCAGGTTGAGACATCATATTCCACATGGGGACAAGATCTGTCATCTTTGTTCTCCTCAAGGGAAGGAGACCGAGAAGCATTTCGGCCCCATTTATGGTGAGATGCGGGGGAGGTACCACTGCCTTTACAGAGACTTGGGCAACTCCCTATCCACTTTCTTTTGATACCAAGACCAATGATGCTTGGTCCTTTTTTTTTGGGAAGCTATCACCCTTTGATGTAGGTTCCACTAGGGAGCCCTTAGAGCCCCCATGTTGATCAATGATTTATTTCAGCCCATCATGGGAGGTCGGCGACATTAAGCGCCTTTTGGATATTGTTGCTTCAGAGGTATGTCAATGATGCGATGCACAACTTTGCACAACAATACTACTAAGTTGATTCAACACACCATCTCTCGACAACATGGATTTACTCCTCAATGATATGGATTTGCTACTTCTCGACATTGAGGATCTACTCTTATTGATTAATTCTCGAGTTGCATGGACATGGACACATTACAAGTTTTGTCCTTGCCATTAAAATTTCTTCAGCCTTGGATGTTAGGAGAGATTCTAGGTGGAGTGCTTTGCTTCCTCCTGGATTACCTAGATCAGCCCCCTATGCCTTAGACACTCCTTGATGAGCATTATTAGATCTTACATTGGCCCTTTCACAGTGATAGTCGATGACACAAATGATTCCTTTGTCTTGGTCATGTAGAGATATTTGATAGGACTATCATCTAGTCTTTCCAACTTTCATTAGCCCATGCTCTTTGGAGTCTTGCTTCTCCCACAAGGCTATTTGCATTGGTGCCTTAACCACATTGGTTGGGGCTTTATTGCTTTGTTTGTATCCACCCTGGTTTATTTTCAATGTTTTTATTCTTTTTTATTAGTTAGTCGGGTCCTTTTACCCTAGCACTTTCTATTGTAATTGGATGTATTCTCAAGTTCCATTGACCTATTTTTGGTCATTTATGGACATTAATATATTATATATCTTTCCTTGAGACATTAGCATGACATATCCAATCTCAAGGCTGCAACCTGAGGATGCTTAACCTCTTTCTGCTAATTTGATTATTAGTTCTTACTTTTTAGATTAGGTTAGTATAAAGTTATGTTATTGTTAGTAGATGTATGTGTGTATCATTGTGTATATTTCCTCTATTTGTTTGATCACAACTCTCAATCCTAGCTCCATTTTTGTTTCTTGAATCGAATTTTATGAGGTTCAGGGGAGGCTATCCCATAGTCTTCACCTTATACTTATAGTTCTCACACTGTCTTTTTATGATCTGGGTTTGATTAGGCTTATCTTCTCGTCTCTAGTTTTTTGAGTGTTCCTTCTAGTTTGTTCGACGATTTTGCCAAAGGCCATAAGAGGTTTGGATTGCACTCTTTCATAGTGTCAATCTCAAACTGCCTTATAGCCACATATCGTAGTGTTTTGTGTTGTTGATATCTCTCTTCTCATAGGTTCTCATGTATGTGAGTCCACTGTACAAAGTTTATCCTTAGTTGTTGTCAAGTGTCTATTGCTTCTTTATTCTCTATTTTCAGCCTCTCAAATACTCTATTTCAGACATTTCATTTGTTCTTTTCACACTTAACGTGTATGTGATCATCACCATTGTTAGCTTAGAAGTTGTGTTGTCTAAACAAGTTGAGTCCTATTTCCATTGCTATTTGTTCCTTCTCTACAGTCATTTCTAGCTTCTTGTGTGTTCTTGTTTACTATTATGAAAGAATAATCAATATATTCAATTCCATATGCATTATATATTATTAAAACATAAAAAAGTGTTGTTCTTTAGCATCTTTACATTTGCAAGATTAAATCATATTGTTGTTCACATACATTAAATGCTGAATGTTTTATGCAATTGATAAGAAATCTAGTGTTTTCTAGTCAAATAGAATTTTGCTTTGTTTTTTTTGCATTTGTGTGAATTAGTTTAGCTTCTTTCATTGTTTTTTGTTGTTAATAGATGATCGTGAGGCACAAAGCGACTCTGGACTCGTGTTGCTTTGTCTGCCCCTGCCCTTGCTTCTCCCCGCCCCCACACTTGTTTTCTTGGCCAAACCCAATTACCTTGTCCTTTAAGTTGTTTGTTGGCCTTGCGAGGCAAACTCAACCCCATCATGCCAAAAACATTCCTTGTGTTATCATCCATATTCCTTCTCTCTCCATTCAAAGTAATGTTGAAGTTAATTTTTAAGTCTAGTCATCCCCAATTGATAATCCCTCAATGCAATGCCCTCAACGATCATCTTGTGGTTGTAGACGACTATTCGACACAAATAGCTGAAGGTCAAAGGTAGTTGTTGCAAAGACAAGACCAACTGTGCATCAATCCACCTCAGTTATCGAATCTTTCAAGTGTGTTTTTCCCCCTTCTTTTGGTTGTATCAACCCATCCTTGGGAGGTTGAGTGGGCAAGGCGAACTTGTAGTTTTCCTTGTGTACATAATGGTCTAAGTTATAGGAAGCAATTTTATAGGAGATTTCCAAAAATACTTTATATTCAAATAATATTTGCCTCAATAACAACTTGTGTTTGATTCCTTACCAAAACAATATATGGCTAAAACTCTTCTCAAGAAGATTGAGAACGAGTAGTGGGAAAAAAATTGTGTGCACATCTTTGATCCGATACATTTTGAATCATGAGTTATACCTAATGATGAATCACAGATGGTGATTCAAAACGCATCAGATAAAAAATTGTGCACATAATTTTTTTTCCCAAAAATCATCTGCTCAATCTTATGGACTTTGAAAACATAAAAACTTATACACTCCCAAAACATAAAAGCTCTTAAGATTGAGAGTGTTGGGGCTACCAATGTGGTGCAAATTGACAATTTGCGTCATTATCACAGCAAGGCTAGTTGATTGTTGAGGGTAGGTACAACTATATTTTACTTGGTTACGTTTATGGAAAAGCGCAGTCAATGGAGAATCTGCAGTCTCTAATGGAGAATCTGCAGTCCTTAATAACCAATCCTTCATCCCTCACATCCAAGATTTCTTTATTTATTATTAGCGCCCACTTGTTGACCATTTTGCATTGTCTTTCACCCTCTCACTCCTATTCCACCCAATCTCATTGTACCCCCAACACTCGCCACACCAAAATCCACTTTGATGCTCAAATTTCACAACTTATGTTTGGCTACTATTCTCTTCCTTGTCCCACCCAGGGTCCATGTATGAGTTTTTACCTCATGCCCTTTGGGATGCAACCCTTGACTCTTTTCCCCACACCATGCACTACTCTAGCTCACCTTGTCCCCATGACTCTTGCCCTATGAACCAAAGGTATGATGAAGAATGCAAATCTATGCATTGGAGACTTTGTTTTGCCCTCACCCACAACCCTCCCTCCATACCCTCCACTTGAAGAGCTTATCGTTGTCTTCTTCGATGAAAGAAATTTGAGTTTCTTACTTCTTGGTGAATCTCTCATCACTGCCATCAACCATTCACCTATAAAACCTTTTGGCACATTCTCCTCTCGAGAAAAATTCCCACTTCTGACATCGACCACTAGGCTTGGGTTTCCTATGCCGGTTCTCTTTATGACATCCCAAACTTGCTTCTTGTCATTGTCTCCACTCCACCACTATCGTCTATTGTTTGTATTGCAGGTACAATCAGTTGGGCTATTGGAAGTTATATACAAACAAAGTAGTGCTATGTGAGGGCCTTTATGCCGAGTTCCTAAAATATGGTGTGGATTCCTTTCATTTTCATTGGCAAAGCTCTTTAATGAGGTTGTTTGCTTGAGTTCTCCTCATTCTTGGTCCCAACACATAATCCATCCCATTCATAAATTTAGGGATAACTCCAACACTAGCAACTACAATACCATTATGATTGGGCATCACGTTTGCCAAACTTTATGCCATGGTATTAGACATGTAGCTTTTTGAGCACTTGGAGAGAGGTAATCTTAAAGCAAGGGGCATGTTGGCTTCAAGAGAGAATAATTAGACTATTGACTACATCTTTACTCTGTGATATTATTGAGGAGACTCATCATTGGTCTTCCAGAGTCTTTTGTTATTTGTAGATTTTAGGGGGGCCTTTGATTTAGGTCTAAGACATACTTTTTTAGAAATTGCGTTGAATCAAAAATCTAGATTCTTTAATAATATCCGCATGGAGGCTCTATTAGACAATTGTTGGGTGATTTCATACATTACATGGTCTTTTTGGCTTTTTAAAGAACAATATCAAGGTCAGACAAAGATGCCCTCTTGTCGTCCATGTTCAACATTTACATTTTGAGCTAGAGGATTTTCTTTGACAACATACCCATGTTGATGATTTTTGCATTTTACATGATGTGGTGATAGCCATACTTGTTTTTGTCAATGAGCTTGTTCTCTCACTCTGTCGATGGTCTATATAGACAATAAAATGCGCTTGCTTGTCTCTATGAGCTTCAACATATTGGGTTTTGTGATCCAAATGTTTTTAGTGCTTAAGTTGTTATAATATTGTATGGGGCATGTATATCTTTTATGGGACACCCCCTTTGGTGTTACAAATTTAACGGTTGTAATTATTGTGAGTAAATTAGTATGTCAGGTAGTTGGTTACTAATTTGGGTGAGGCAATTTAGTTGGGCCCATAGGGTAGTTGAAACCTGTATGTAAGGTCACTTATTAAAGCTTGAGGAGATAGAAGATTAAAATACCTGCATACTTACATTATGTAAGCATTCATTCTTAAATTAATAAAAAGTAATTGTTGTCTACCTATGTGATTTGTTTGAACAATGGTATTAGAGCATATATGATGCCAGGCCCATGAGGAAGTGAATAAGATGAAATGATTATGATTTGTGGACGAGTTCAATTTCTTGAGAAGCTTTTATATTGCCGTAAACAATATTTTATTAGTGTGTTTTTGAAAGAGAAGCATTTTTGAGATTTTTTAATTATTAATCTTACATGAAGAAAAGGCAATTGAAATTATTGTATAATTTGTTGATGTTTATTGAGAGTGTGATATCTGCTAAACAAAGTGTTAAAGGTTGCATCATATCTTAAAATGGAATTGCATTAGCATAAAGAATGGCGTTGGAACAACTCCAACAATGCTTTGTCTAACCCTTGGGACCCAAGAATGGCATCCACAGGCATCAAAAAGAGGTTGAAAGGAGGTGGCATTTGTTTGCAACTTGGGAGAGAGTGTAGTGGATTATGTCCTTAGCCGATCCCTCATCCCCAACATCCAAGATTTCCTTATTTCTCATCAGCGCCCACTTTCTGACCATTGTGCCTTGTCTTTCACCCTCCATGTTGATTTTCACTCCTATCCCCCTAGCCGCATTGCACCCCCCAACACTCACCACACCACAATTCACTTTGATGGTGAGTACACCATTGATTATGTAGCTCAAATTTCCCAACTTATGTTTGGCTACTATCCCCTTCCTCGTCCCACACTAGAGTCCATGCATGAGTTTTTACATCATGTCCTCTAGGATGCAACCCTTGACTCTTGTCCCCACATTGTTCACTGCTCTAGCTCACCTTGTGCCCATGAGTTTTGCCTTATGAACCAAAGGTATGATGAAAAAAGCAACTCTATGCATTAGAGACTTTGTTTTGCCCTCACCCACAACCCTCCCTCCATACCCTCCACTTGAAGATATTATCGGTCTTCTTTGATGAAAAAAATGTGTTTCTTACTTTTAGATGACTCATTCACATTATTGCCCTCAAACATTCACCTATAAGACCTCTCCACACACTCTCCTCCCAAGAAAAATTCTCACTTCAGACATCGACCGCTAGCCTAGGGTTTCCTATGCAAGTTCTCTTTATGACATCCCGAACCTGCTTCTTGTCATTGTCTCCTCTCCACCACTCTCTTCTATTGTTTTTACTACAAGTTCAATTAGTTGGGCTATTGAAAGTTGTGTACCAACAAAGTAGCGGCTTGTGAGGGCCTTTACATTGAGTTCCTCAAATATGGTATGCTTTCCCTTTCCTTTTCATTGATGAATCTATTTAATGAGGTTGTTTTCTCGAGTTTTCCTCATTTTTGGTCCCAACACATACTCCATCCCATTCATAAATGCGTGGATAGTTCCATCCCTAGTAACTACAATACCATTATGATTGGGCATATACTTGCCAAACTTTATGCCATGGTGTTAGACATGTAGCCTTCTGAGCACTTGGAGAGAGGAATCTTAGAGCAAGGGGCATGCCAACTTTAGGAGAGAATATAAGACTATTGACTACATGTTTACTCTAGGCTATTATTGAGGAGGCTCGTCACTAGTCTTCCAAAGTCTTTTGTTGTTTGCAGACTTCAAGAGTGCTTTTCAGAATTACATTATGTCTAAATTCAATATTCTTTCATTATTGTTGCATGGAGGCTCTATGAGACAACTGTTTGGCAATTTCGTACTTCTCATGGTCTTTTTGGCTTTGTGAAGAATACCATTGGGGTCAAGCAGGGATGCTCTCCCGTTGACCCTATTCAACATTTACATTGATGAGTTAGAGGATTTTCTTTGACAACATACCCATGATGACGATGTTTGCATTTTACATGATGTGGTGATAGCCATATTTGTTTTTGTCAATGAGGTTGTTCTCTCACTTTGCCAATGGTCTACAAAGACAATTGGATGCCCTTGATCGTCTCTATGAACTTCGTCATATTGTGTTTTGTGATCCAAATCTTTTTAGTGCTTAAGTTATAATAAAATACGGGGCATAGGCCTCATTAATGAGACACCCCCTTTGGAGTTAGAAATTTAATTGTAATAATTATTGTTAGTATGTCAAGGTAATTATTGTTAGTAAGTTAGCGTGTCAGGCAGCTGGTTAGTAGTTTGGGTTAAGCAAATTAGTTGGGCCCATGGAATAATTGGGACCTATATGTTTGGACACTTATCTAAGCTTGAGGAGGTAGAAGACTTAAATACCTGTGTACTTACATTATGTAAGCATCCATTCTTAAATTAATAAAATGTAATTGCTGTCTACCTATGTGATTTGTTTGAACAATGGTATTATAGCATTCATGATGTCAGCCCATGAGGAAGTGAAGAAGACAAAGTGATAATAATTTATGGAAAAGTTCAATTTCCTAAGAAGTTTTTAAATTTCCATAAACAATATTTTATGAGCATGTTTCTGAAAGAGAAGCAATTTTTGAGATTTTTTTTATTGTTATTAATCTTACACGAACAAAAGTCAATTGAAAATATTGTATATATTTTGTTGATGTTCATTGAGAGTGTGATATTTGATAAACAAAGTGTCAAAGGCTGCATAAAATTTGAATATGGAATAGAATTATCATAAACAAAGTCGTTGGAACAACTGTTACAATGCTTTGTTTCCCACCTAGGACCCAATAATGGTGTTTGAAGGCATTAAAAGGAGGTTGAAAGGTTTTGAAAATCCTCTATAAGGAGGTTGCTGTGGCATTTTATATCTTCATGCTGCCTTCAATAAAAGCTTTTGGCTTTCTAGCCTTTCTTGAGCATGCCGTACGTTTGAATCTACTTGATTTGCTGCTTGTTGGGCATGATGGCTATGCGACTTGCTGGGCGTCATTATTTATTGTATTCACATATTATTATTGTTAGCTAATTTTTTATTTTTTGATCACGCTGGAGAAGGGCTCAATATGTAGATTCATCTGGAAAGTGAGTATTTGATAAAGCATTAGAAGTAGAGAGAGATTACAGGGTCAAGGCTCATTATCTATTTTGCATATAGTATAGATTTAAAAAAGATAAGATTGAAAATGTACATTATATTCAAGTGGTAGAGGTTTTATGTCAAGTGATCACTTACAGGAATTTGGTAATATTGAGTTTCACTTAGATGTTGTGTGTTTAGGAGGTTAAGATGTCTAATCTTGTCAAGTGCAATGCTAAATTTTGATAATTTTTTTTTGCATATTCTGAATGAATCAATCTGAGGTATTAATTTTTGGTTTGGAGTCTTGTTTTTAAAGTTATTTTAGAAAAATGTATTGAAAATTGAGAAATAATGCAGTTTGAAATGTATAAAGTGTGCAATTTTGATGGTACTTGACACTTTGACATTATGTCAACCTTCAAAATATGCAATTCCTATTGAATATCAGGTCATCATTGTAACATTGCTTTTATGCTATCAGTACTGTCATAGACACAAATGTAACATATTTGGGTTTGCAGATCTATCACAATCAACTACGTTGACAAAGCTAGAAGATCCACCCATCTTGAGTTCGCTACTAGCTTTGATGTAGTGGTGTTTTTGCCTATGGTAAGAATTTGGTGTTATTTATGTTTATGCACAAATTTGGTTTTCTTTATGGATATCATTGATGAGGAGGAAATTGGTTATTTGGTGGTGTTTATGTTGTGTAGACTTCTTACCTCTCAACTGATTGTGGGGAAGGATGCTTTGGTTTTGATAAGTCTTTGAATGATTGTACATCTTGGTAGGGGTTGTATTCACAAAGATTATTTGCAAAGTGATGGTTTTGCAAGCATAAGTTTCTAGAGTTGTTGGCCATTGGGTAAGATGTGTCATGCTTTAGGTACAAAATTTTAATTGAGACAATGATCAATGTGGATGGGCGTTCTAATGATGATGTTCATGTGACAATACAAGTACTAGATCATAGGGATGGTGTATGAGGTACATTCATCATCTTTGTGTAAGGGAATGTTGATAGGCACAAGACACATAGGGTCAGGTTGCAGTTGCAGTAAACGTGTTGGCATATGCAAATAGCGGTAGGTTTTGCTAGATAGCTCTTGATTGTTATTTCTCTAGATCATCTTTTCTCCTATTTGGATCAAGGAGGGGTTTGTTGGGTTCTATGATCTAAATTTTGTTGGTTCTTAAGTTTTTATAATAATATGTGGGGCATGTATCTCATTAATGAGACACCCTCTTTAGAGTTATAAATTTAATGGTAGTAGTTAATGTTAGTAAGTCGGTATGTTGGGTAGTTGTCTAGTAGTTTGCATGAAGCAAGTTAGTTTGGAACGTACGGTAGTTGGGTCCAGTATGTAAGGAAGCTTTTTTAAGCTTGTGGAGATATAAGAGTAAAATGTTTGTGTACTTACATTATGTAAGCTTTCATTCTTAAATTAATAAAATATAATTGTTTGCTTCATGTGTGATTTATCTGAACACGTCACTTGATGGTCAACCTTAACAAAACTAAGGTCATGATATTCAACACTTCCAAAGGTTCTCTCTCTTAGTTCTACTTCCTATACAAAGGGAAACCTTTAGAGACCACTTCAACTTACACTTTGGGGTTCAATTTGTCGGACCGTCTTTTAGTATAAAGCTCGGTCGTGCTTTTGCAAGGGATATGCCTCCCTTTCTGACTTGGAATGCCAATTTTTTCAGATCCACTTCCAATATATCCCTTCAAATATGGGTCTCTTCGATATGTCATCAAACCTATGGCTTTGTATGGGTTCAAGGCTTGGGGCCTATTGATTGGAATCATATTGAGAGGGTCCATAATCATGAGTCAGCGTATGATGCATTGCAAATGGATTGTTCCCTAGTGCATTGTCCAAGTTGAGTTTGCCACCCAACCTTTGCGCCTTGAGACTATGTCCATGTTTAGTTTCTACATTCATAGACCAAGAACCATGAGGGATTCAATTTCGAGCCTTGAGAGGAATCCATACTTAGCCATCAGTTCTTAAGAGAGGTGTTACAATTATCTGTTTCTTGGAATAATTGTGTGCGTTTTACGCCTTGTATAATTCCCCATAGCTAGTCTGGGAATTAATTCGATTTTATTTGCATGTATAATACAACTTGAATTTTATGGCTCCAAAATATTAGCCTAATGTTTAATTTAATTAAAATGACGGAGAAGCCAAAAATGATTTTAAAGCTTTTATTTAGTTAAAGCCACAATCGACAAACAAAGGTCTTCACCTTTATTTAAAAGGAAAGGAGCCTACCCTTTAAAAGGATTTTAAGCCTTAACAATTAAAAAAAAATAAAAAAAAATGGAAGTGGTAGGCTAAACATAAGATGGAGCATGCTTTAATTAAAAGCTTCAACCTTTTAATAATTAAAAGCTTTAAGTTTTTAATATTTAAATGGTGGGATAATCTTTAATCGATGGGCGAAGCTTCAAACAATGGATAATTATTTAAAAAAGGTTTTGCCTTAATTTTGTTCCACTAATATCTAAGCTCCAAGGGAGTATTTCCCTGGCATGTAGAAGGTGAATTTGAGCTTGATTTCTACATTCATTGTGGGCGACGATTCTGACAAGTTGGTAGTAAATTAGAAGCAACTATTCTCCCTGCTTTCTTCAGATTTTGTATGAATAAAGTTGGTCTCTATTTTGGTGATTCCTCCTCTCAGTGCACTGTGAATATTATTTGCCTCAACAATTTTGTTTACTTATTTTATGTTCATTTCCACCATTGTTTATGCAATTGTATCGTTTGTTCAACATTTCATATAGATATTGTGGTTGTATTCTGCCCTTTGTTTATGTTAAATATTTATTTGCCTCTTGCATTGTCATTCTAAAATGTTTCATGTAAATTGAAAGTTGTTGTTCTATGCTTTTTATTTCTCTTGAATGGGTGGAGGATACATGATTCTGACGCATCAATATTTTGTTTATTCTCTTTTTTTAATGGTTTATTTCTCTCCCTTTTCTCCCTCAACATGTGTTAGTTTAACACTATGATAGGAGGCACTGGCCTTTGTAATCCAAAGGTTGCTTCAATATTTAATTTCAATGTATTAAAATTTCTGAAATTATTATATCTGCATGCATGGTGCATTTTAGAGCATCAACAATTTTCTAGCACACGCATGGGGCCAAAAGCAAAGCTTTGGCTATGTTTGTGAGAGCTTCCGCTTGAAATATTATTTTTAATTTGTTAATTTTTAGATGTGGTGGAATGTAAAAAGTATTGCTCTTTTGAAGTAAAATCACAAGTGCACAACCACCTTTATGATTTATTTGTTATTTCTATTAAATTAGACTTGCAATTTTATTTATTTATTTAGGTATTAGCACCACCACATTGTTTTATATTTTGTTATTTTGGTGGACAATCATTAAAACCAACTCTTTGTTGGACAATCATTAAAACCAACTCTTTGTAGCACCCATTATGTTTTATTTTTTGTGATTCTGGTGGACAGTCATTAAAACCATCTCTTTGTAGCACCCATTATCCACTTGGAGACTCTACTGGATGCAAATCCATAACCTCTGTTTTCAGCATACCTTGGCCTTCACTTTTATAAAAAAAAAAGTTTTTTAGCCATTTGGAAACCCCCAAAAATATATATATTCAACAACTCATAAAAGTAATGGAAAATCTAGAAATGAGCCTTTTGTTGCTTGGGACTTCAGAGGGCCATTGAGCTTGCAATAGTGGAATATCATTCAAAATAAGTGCTCTCAATGGAGATGGCTCTTTAGCCGCCATAGACCACATCCAGGATGTGACAAACTTGTGCACAATAAAATATGTCATAGAGTTTGATGTTGCCCTCCCGTTTCTCACACTATCCCGCAAGGGAAAGGCTTTGGAATGGTTCAGAAGCTTGCTCTGACATCAATCTCAGATTGGGTGTTTTGCTGCACAATCAGTTCAAGAAAAGGGTGGATGCTTCATCTCTTGTGGAGAATTTGGCTGCAATAAAAAGAGCTACTGTATGGCACTTCAACCTTAGATAACATAGCAGAGGATACTCCAAGAGGTTTGTCTACTACCAAATATGGTAGTCCTATATTTTTTGAAGGCTTTAATGCTGATCTGTACGTTTGTTATAGTCTTTAGGCAGAAAGACCCTTTTAGAGGCATTTAATATTTTGTCATATTATCTGAAAATATCCTCGTACATGTTGGGATAAGGCTCCATATACCCACAATGTCCATGTTTTCGTAGCTTGGTAGCCTTCTCCAAGTTTCACAATGCTCCCCTTTGCAAGCTAGATATCTGCCATCCCCTCAACCCCAAGATTCATCCCTGAACCCCATTACAATGGTGGAGATTAAGAGCCTCAATAAGTGCATTTTCAAATGATTTGTTGCCTACAAAAGGCATGTTGCCGTCTAAGGTGCTCATTTTATAGCATACTACCCTAAATATGCAAAATTAATTGTAGCATACGGCCCCAAGCTCATTTTATAGCACATGGCCCATCTCAGATATCCAAACGCCTTATCAAGAAAATGACCATGTCTTCCCTCTTATGTGACCACATCAGTTCCTCAAACTTGCGAAGTTGAGTCAAGGGAAACTTCTTGTTTCAACAATAACCCACTCTCTCGACAACTACCTATAGTGTCTAAAGCTGTACATCAACAAATGGTATAAAATCATGTTATTTGAGGGGGAATGACTGGGCAAACAATGTTGTGAAAAGGGGATTGATGCACACTCAAAAATTGTATGAATAATCCGATGATGGTGCCAGGTGAAGATTGTGTTTCCATTGAAACTCGACAATCATAGAGGTGATGAAAAGATTGTTGTCCAAACCACTCCTCAAAAAAGCCATAGAGAAATAAACACAAACTCACTCATTA
Source organism: Torreya grandis (assembly GCA_037957365.1). Taxonomy (NCBI): domain Eukaryota; kingdom Viridiplantae; phylum Streptophyta; class Pinopsida; order Cupressales; family Taxaceae; genus Torreya; species Torreya grandis. The sequence goes on from JARHVA010005335.1 coordinate 988,956, forward strand.
AGGTAGAGGACATTTATGGCTTCTTAGTTGTAGTAGAAAACTAATCCATAGCGATTGAACTCTAGCTTCTCACGAGGAACAAATGTGGTTGGAGATCCTTGGTTGGAGGGCTTGTTTGATCCTTTAGAGGAGTGCAAGGATAAAAGGCACATGTGCAAAAGAGTCTTTGCAAGAGGAAGAGATCCGAATGAGCCAAGTGGAGCATCATGTAGTGTAGAATCTAGATGAAGAAGGCTACATTTTGTTGTTTGAAGAGAAGGAGCGTGTAGATGTAGCCCAAATTTCAGGATAATTGCATCATCCAATGCAATAAGAGTGGCTTGTCTTTGAGGTTCAAGATAGTTTGGGCACTTCTGTTCAATTTAGGCCTAATTTTGGAGGTTTTGCCAACACTGTTCAGTTGTTACAGCAGGGAGAATGCACTTCCAATGGTGCAATTTTAGAGGTATTGGTGGAAGATCCATGAATAAATTCATAATCCATAGGTCATGGGTTTAACGTAGGCTTATTCCCATCACCTTACAGAATGCATGATGCTTTTTATTTATTTATTTGATAGGTGAACACTTTTGATTGAGCTATGAATCTGCAAGGAACACAAACGGGGGCCCATTTCCTGCAACAAATAAAGGAGAACAATGGGAGAAATGGCTAATGCAATAGCCACCACCAATTGAAAGGGAGACGCCAAAAGAGAGCAAAAGGAAAACAACAAGAAATTACCAAGAAATCAGAGAAGCGCTAAGGAGGAAAGAAGTTGACTTTGTGAGTCTTCAACGAGTCTTTAGTAGAGACTCGGAAGGCAAAAAATCAATGCGAATCACCCAAAGGAACCACAAAATGGTGGTGCAACATAACTTAGTGCCAAAATTAAGCCTTGCAAGACACCCACCTCGGAGAGCTTAAATGCACGTTGGGGCAACACGTCTCCCATGTCTAAAAATTAGATCTTTCAGTGTTCATTGGGAACCATTGTTAATCACATAAAGCACTTTTGCCCTCAACAGTTCCGCTTCCATTCTACACCTTTTCTTCTTTGAAGAGACACCAATATCCGCATGACGTTTAGAAGGCCCAAGAGGGAGGTCCAAGCAGAACCCCCATGAGGAAGCGCTGGCTAAGAGAGCAATACATCCTTCAATATCTAATAGATGCTTTTTAAACGTTGATTGCCTTTATGATTTTAACTCCATGTCCAATATATGTAGGCAACTAAATCCTTTGCATAACAAACATGCTAAATGTTACAATTTTCCACTCAGAATAATTGTGTCCATAATTTCATGTGGATAGCCCAAGAATTAATTTTTTTTTATGTGTATTATAGCCTACCTTAAATTTTATGGCTCTACCATATTTGCAAAATGTTCAATTTATTTAAAATGGTGGAGAAGCCAAAAATGATTTTAATTTTTTAATTAAATAAAGGCTATGATGGGAAAACAAAGGTCTTCACTTTTAAAAAAGAGAAGGGGCCTACCCTATAAAATGCAAAAAATCTTCAACAATTTAAAAGAAAACTCCGAGAGGGATAGGTTAAAGACAAGGTGGAACGTGTTATACTTAAAAGGTTTAAGTTTTTAATATTTAAATGGTGGGCTAAGATTTAAACGATGGGTAGTTTAAAAAAAAAGACCTTTGTCCCAATTTCGATCCACTAATATTGAAGCTCCACGGGACCATTTTTGAAGGATGCAAACAAAATAATTGAGTTTGATTTCTACATTCATAGTAGGCGATAATTCTGACAAGCTTGCTGAAAATTCTAAGCATCTCTTCTTCCTCCTCTTTTCTTCAATTTTTTTTGTATGAATAGAGAGGGTATTTATATTTTGGGGGTTCCTCCTCTCAGCGCAATATTAATATTATTTGCTTCGGTAGTTTTGTTATTTGCTTATTTTATGTTCATTTCTAATATTGTTGATGTAATTTTGTTGTTTGTTCAACATTTAATATATAGATATTGTGGTTGTATTCTGCTCTCTGTCTATGTTAAATGTTTTTTTTTCTCTTGAATTTTCATTCTCTAAACATTATTTGTAGATTTAAAACTGTTGTTTTGTGCTTTTTATTTTATTTAGATGAGTGGAGGATATCGTATGCACCCAAAAATTATATAGTGCAATATTACTGAAATGAATTTGATGATGATGAAATGATCTCCAAAATACGCTCTAATATGGTTCTCTTTAACATTCCTACCCTTTTCTCCCCTTTTGACTTTTTGGTTTCTTTTTCTAAGTGTTTTTGGGCTTAGTTTGCAAGCTCTCCCCATTTGAGATGAAACCACCAATTTTTATGATGAAAAAACCCTTTACTATTACGAGATTGTCCATATATGACACATTCTACTATGGTGCTTTCGTAAATTACAATGAAGGTTTTGTAATCTTCAGGGTAGTTTCTTAATTCTATGCAACAATATCGTCATATGATGTCGCAGTTTCATCATTTTTAGTGGTGGTTGCGCCTTCAACACTTGTAAATTATGATGGTTTCGTCCACGTTTTCCCATCTTTTAATTTAAATGTTTGAGACTTGAGTTCTCACACATTTATTTATTGATTTTCTATGTGTTCACCCTCATGAGAGCCAAACTCACTCCTACTCTTGTTTTTATCATTCCACATCCTTCCTAAGTTTAACTTTTAGTCAACTAGAAGTTAAACTCACCCTTGCATCCTCCTCACTTCCTCTACAATTATCTCAATTTTAGATAAATTTTGGATCCAGATTTTGCATTGAAATTTTGGATCCAGATTTTGCATTGAAATTTATCTAAAATTGAGATAATTGTAGAGGAAGTGAGGAGGATGCAAGGGTGAGTTTAACTTCTAGTTGACTAAAAGTTAAACTTAGGAAGGATGTGGAATGATAAAAACAAGAGTAGGAGTGAGTTTGGCTCTCATGAGGGTGAACACATAGAAAATCAATAAATAAATGTGTGAGAACTCAAGTCTCAAACATTTAACTTTTAGTCAACTAGAAGTTAAACTCACCCTTGCATCCTCCTCACTTCCTCTACAATTATCTCAATTTTAGATAAATTTCAATGCAAAATCTGGATCCAAAATATCAATGCAAAAGCTGACCAAAAATGAAACGAAACTTTTTCAAAACTGAAATCAGATATCATTGAAAAGCATGCATCATAAGATATCATTGAAAAGAACAAAAATAAGTATCTTTACTTTGTTTTCAGTTATTCGTTGCTTTGTTACTTTCAACATTCCAATTTTAAGTAGTTCAATTTCTATTTTTCTACCAAAACATTGTAAAAACACCAAAAATAATTAGAAATCCTTATCTAGATAAGCACAAGCACTTAAACCTTGCTTCCAATAGAAAAACAAGTAATACATTACAAATCACCTTCTAGACAAGCTCTTACGTTTATTCACCACATTACTTTGCCTCTTGGATGAAACTTCATAAGCATCCACTCCTTCATAGAATAGGTCTTCTCCCTAGGGTTAAATCCCCAGTTCCCAACAATAAGCTTTAATTCAATATTAATGTAGAACTCAGAATAGAATTATTACATTCCACCTCCACCCACATCTCATTGTTAACTCCCTTAATCTATTCCCAATCCTCCCATAGTTATTTTAGCATAAAATTGTGATCACCAATACAACATTATCTTAGCTTAGTCATCCACCTCCCCTTTATCTTTTCTCCTCGGGACTAGCCTCATCATATATCATTCAATTCATGTATGACATTGACAACACATATCTAACTCGATAAAGTTGAGCAAATTCCTACTATCATCCAATTAGACCACAATCACTTCGATGTTTCTAGCATTGATCAAGAGCTTTGCCTCCTTATCATCACTGACACAAAGGGACCTTGGAGTTCCATATTTTTAAACTCAAAGCCCTCAACAGACACTGTGATGCAAAAAAATTCTTTTGTTTCCACCATGAGCATGCCCTACCACCTATCATCTAAAACTTCATCCCTCAAATCAATCCATCCAATTTGTAGATTTGTTCATTTTCCATCTATTACGTCAGCTATCTCAACCCAACATTGAGAAATCAAGTGCACATGTTAGCATGTTGCTTTCCACATGAACATAAATTGGTGAACTCAATGTGAAAGGCTTATCCTTTTCCATTTCCCCTTTCTTCTCTTCTTTATATTTATCCTTCATCTTTCTCCTTCCTTCCATTTATTCCGTTGGTATTATTATACCTCCTGAATATGTATGAACATGATATAGGAGGATCTCTTAGCTTAGAAGGCTATATGAGAAGTCAACAAGTCTTTGGTGAAGCTTATTTAGTTAGTTAAAACAACAATGCTTCCAACCAAAACATAAAATATCAGTTTCATGACTATCCCAACCCTAACTCACAAACTAGGAGTTGGATACCAATACACGAAGTGCGAGACATATCATAAACCTCAAATAACCATCCTGATTATAACAATGTGACTTTTACTAATGGGAGTGGAGCCACTCCTCACATGGAAATAAATCCCTCGATTAGTTTGTAAAATCTAGATGTAGAAATCCCTGCGAGATATGATCAATATATTGGAAGAATTTGTTATCTAGAGGATGAAGTAAATAGAATGTCAACAACAACCAAAACACCTCCAACCCACTAGAACAACATTTGAAAATTCTTCCTAAAGCTTATACTATAAATCAAATTCTTCAAAATTACCAACATCTTCCTATAGTACCTCCCACAAAGGAGGTTGTTAGACCCAATGCTAATTCTATTATGAATGACCTCATATCTACCTTGGTGGGTCACATTCACGATTTGGAGAACAAATAACTCTCTATAAATCAAGGAGCGAACTCTAAATCTCCTAACCAGGTTCATTATTCCTCTATACCCATCACAACAATGATTTACCAATCGTCACAACAACAACACTCCACACTTCCATCACAACAAGTATACATGATTTTGCCCGAATATGTTTCTAATCAACACCTAGAGGATATTCTTACTCATGAAGTACCAAACACAAATGCTTTCGACATCCCTCCTCCCTATTAACCTACAAGCCAAGTCCCAATTGGAAGTGTATTCATATACATTCCTCTCAACAATGTGGTGACCAATAATCCACCACCCTAGATTCCTCTAAGTTACATGCCACCCACATACACCCCTCCTCTAAAAACACCTAACCCTTCTCCATCTAACACTCTTCGTCTTTACTATGACATGTTCTCTAAATACACCTAACTAGATAATTACTTTTTGACCTATTTTACACTATCTTACCAAGCACCTTATTTTCTTCCTAGCAGTATGTGACCAAATTGTATCTAAATCCCCCATTTGATCTTATCCTACCATGCCTTTGATGGATTTTAATGCTATAGGGACTTATGCTAGATATATAAAGGAGCCCCTCGATCATAGTATATGAGGAGTTACTATACCTCATTACCTACCTGACCTTCCAAAATCTAAAGGGGAAGGAGATCCCAATGCTCATGTCAAAGTGCATGCCATGACCATTAGGAAACTCTTGCCTTGGTATGGGGTTGTAAAATTTCACCCCAAAATGCTAGAAGGAATCTTTGTTGCTTGGCACCATTGCCTCCCTGAGGCATCTATCCATTCCTTCAGACAACTCATGGCAATATTCATGAAAACCTTTGATATGAACAAGTTTTTGAAAGCTGGCATTTGAGAATTCCTCCACATTAAATAAGAAAATAATGAATCAAATGCCTATTTAATTATGAGATGGTGAAAAGATATATATTCGTATGTTAGTGGATCAAACATGGATAAAAAAAAGATATGCAATCTTATTCTTCATTCCCTTAACAAGGAGATGAGGGAAGATGTCCAAAAGTTCCCTTATCAATCCTATGAAGATGCACTTGAAATTGCTTTATGAATTAACCAAGTGGACATTGATAGTGGTCACCAAACCTATGGAGCTAATGGGCATATAGTCACCCCTAATCAAAACAATGAGGGTTTTCAAAACATGAACCAAAATAATTCTAACAACAACTGAGGCCCCAATATTTTCAATAGAAACTAGAATGCAACCATTGACAATGTGATCGATCAAAATAAGAAACTAAACCCTGTCAACAATAATCAACCACAACCCATGAACAATAATAACATAAATAATAATGGTACAAGGAACCAAAATCCTCTACTTTCAGTTCATGTAGATGATTTCAATCGACCTCCACCATGCAACATGCAATTCCAAAACCAAATTCAAAACTAATTCTAGAACGTTGACATTTCTCATAGTTCCAAAACCAACCCTTTTACCAAAGGAACAATCATTAGGGGTTTGTTCAATTGGGATAAAACCAGAGGCCTAGGGAATATGAGCCCAAATTCTATTGCCTCTTCCATTGTGTGGTTGGACATGACACTCTTCCCTGTCAGGACTTCAACAAATTAATTCAAAGACTCCTTGAAGAACATAGGAAATTTTTTGTTGATATGTTCTTGGAGAATTAAAATTCAAACCCTCAAACCCAATTCAATGATCTTGTAACCCCTCAAAACCAAAACCTCCAAATATATAAAAATCCTTTCCTGAACTAACAAACATGAGCTACCCAGAACCAACCATAGGGTAACTCATAAAATCAACCAAGTCAACACAACCAACCTATGTTGACATGCACTCATGATGCCAAGGCTTCTACTTCTAGTATAACCAACCTTGATGTGGCTCCCCAATTGGGAATTCAATGGAAAGATAGAATGATAAGGGTGGTGGAGTTATAAATTAAAGAAACGAATATCATCACTCACACATGTGAATAACAACTCATAGTTCCTCACCTTTTCAACATCTTGGATGATGATGTCATCCCAAAACTTGTGGGAAACTATGAATTATTCATAGACCTTAAGAAGACATTCTCTCATAACTCATTTCTTGATTTACTCAAGAATTGTCTTGCCCACCATTTGGCATTATTTGATGCCCGAAGGTTGGGGCACTTAGCCAATGTGAACATAGTCCCCTTTTCATTCTTACAAAAGCTTGGTTATAGAGAAACTAACTATTCAACTATCTGTAACACCCTTCAAGGCTATGTGTAGACACTAAATATGAATTATATATCACCTCAGTCTTGTACACTTATAAAATATATATCATGGATGTACCTTCAAATTCTAGACTTTTCTATTGCTGAAAGGCTCACATACACTATTTCTCTGTGCCAAATTGATTATCTTTTAGTCCAAATAGAGTCTGATGACCTAGGACTTCTATCATGATTAGAGTGTTGTAAACTTACTTATCTTTTGTCTCTATAAGTTTGGGATCTATGCCTATTTTCTAGTTTCTTAGACACTTATGTCTTATTCAGATGCCCACGTCGATGCAAGTGTTCAGTGCATTAAAGTCATCAAGTTTTCAAATGAAATGTATACCTATGGTCAGACTAAGTATTTTAATGTGATATATATACAAGATCAACCGTCATTCATTCACCACCTAACATAGACCTAAAAACTCACAAGACAACTTACCAAAAGCATTCAATTAAGCATTCAAGTGAATAAAGCTTCTCTATTTTCTCCTATTTACATATCAATCATAGGAACAACACATATATAGGTCTGAAGAACTAAAGAAACATCCCATGAGTCTTATTTTCCATGTTACAAGCTAGGTCACTATTGTACTTGTTTTCCACAGATTGCACCCTTATGCACACACAAGCCAACATATTAGGGGATAACTGTATAAGTTTGAGGCCCTCTTCAGAGTAGTGGATATATAGGCAACACCCATTGAGAGAGGGGTCTTTAGGACTAGCTTGAAACCGTGAGCCCACTAACCCATTTTTATACACTCACTATGAAGATGAATAATTAAATTTTTGCTATTTGACAAAGAGTGACAACCCATGATCTAGATCTAAGCACACCAGAGCAAAGGCAACACAAAACTCAAAATATCTCAAGTGGTTGCATCCACATCCAACAGGTATTATGTACATGACAACTATGTCCAAGTTAGATAGAAGCATCAATGCAACTGTCCAAGGTTGATGCAAGTGTTCAAGGCTACAAGGTACAAATTTACAAAATCTGATGACCGATTCAGTCTATTCCTAGCCTGTTCCATATTAGATCCACATGCACATAATAAAATAAGTACGCATGTTTTTATTTCATTGCTATATCAATCAATATTTGTACTTACTATTTTTAGCATATCTCAATATTTATAATAGAATATTATTTATCTGAGTTTGTAATTAATTGAACTATTATAGATATGTTTATCACCCTTGTGCTTATTCATTTATATAAAATTAACCCTATATTACATTGACCTATCTTAATTTAGGGTTAAACTCTATGATATCCTCAAGTCCACTTCAATCGGTACCATCGTGCTTCCACTTACCCTAGGTCCTAAGACTGTGTTGACATAATTATATGTAATTGATAAAGACACTAATTAAAACACGATCTTGGGTAGACATTGGATTCATAAGATGAAGACAATCCATTCTACCCTTTTTCAACATATAAGGTTCCTCCATCTCGAAAAGGTTTTTATTTCCCAAGGGGATCCTAAAACCTTTGATGTTCTTGAAGTGACCATGCACAAGCAATTGGGATTACACATTCATTTTCATTTACCCACCAATGGTGTGGCGAAATCCCCATATTTGGTCAAAGTCAAAGATACCCTAAATCCCAAAGTTGTTTTGAAAAAGGGTGTAGAGCTTCCTAAAACTCTTTTAAAATGCAAGCCTAAGGAAAAGGAAGTTATAACAACATAAACATTAAGTGGTAATGATTGTGCAATGATACCAGACATCTTGACCATATCTATGACTGAAATCATCAGTATCCTAAAAAATGATACACCACTTGTACTTCTTTTTGACCCATGAGGAGTAGGAACCTAAAATATCTCTAAATCTCAAGACCAAGATGTTAGATTATTATTGGAGATTAATTCACCATAGCTAATTAGTATTAGTTTGTTAGAATTGTATAATTCAACATTAGAATCTTATTGTTATATTATCACACCTGTGAACTCTATTCCAGGTTGTTTGTTATTCTTCCTACCTATATTTTATGAGGTTGTTCAGGCTATATTCTTGGATATATAATAGTCCTTGTAATTTGGTTTACATCAGCTGAATATAATCAATATTTTGCTCTTAAATTTGGTTTTAGAGCAATATTCTTTTTCAAAGAACTAGCAGGAGGTGGAGCCCCAAGGCACCCTCATACTATAGCTGAAGGAAAGAATTGAGAAGTTCGTGTTCTCATTATCCAAGCGCACATTTACCAGAGCCTCTCCCACAACCGTTACTCATATTTTTCATACTTTTTATTGCTATGTTTTAGATTTCAATCATTCTCTCACAATATTTCTCTTATTTGAATGATATTTATGAAAATGTATGCATGTTTCTAACAGTTTCAGGATGTACAATTTTCAAACCCTGAATTTAATGGTATAGGGGCATAACTATTTGAGTTAACAGTCCTCTACAATTTGAAAATTTCATTTTGGAGTAGTCCATACATCCCTTTCGACATAAAACTTGCCAACTTTTTTTTGACAACTCTCTACCATAGTACAATTTTTAGTCATGAAATTTTGTACAGATCAACTTTTTGAAATATGAGACCATAGAGTGGTAGAAAACTGCTCTAACTTCCACCTCATACCAAGCCATACACCCTCTGATTAGGACGTACAATATTTTGGGTGACTTAAATTGGAAACTTGAAATTTGTCTAGTCAATCTACATAGGCGTACAATTTTTATCTGATTGGAGGTCATAATCTATGAAAATTAGAAATTTGATTATTGGAGGAGATAGAAAACTATCCAATATTTCATGTGAATTTAAGACATATAATTTTACATGAGGCTTTACAGTCATTTAGAATATTCTTATCGACCCATTTTGAAGGTATGGTTTGTAGTTTTTAAAGCATTTAAATACAATTTTTGTCATTTATTAACTTGAAAGAATGCTTATGTGGGTTGGTAAGGAGTATTTTTGATAAAGACGAGGTGGGAGGTTCAAATACCCCAAAAGGATTTTTTTAAAGAAAAAGTTTTAGCCAAACCCCCAAATTTAGCAATTTCATTAAAATTAGCTATAAGTAACTAAATCTAGAGGCAAAAATCACACATATATATATTTTTAACCAAAGAGCACAATTTTTTTAGGGAAGGGATATTATTTTGTAAAATGGATTTAGAATTTTATGTATATTGTAATCATTTATTTGCAAAGCATTGTAATACTGATTTTTTACAAGCAAATACATTGAAAAATAAAACAATGCATTTATGTACAATCATGGTGTTCGATCAAAGCTATGCCTCTGACACGTTTATAGGTAAAGCTGTCATGCTTAAGTTACTACATACATAGCCTAACGTAGCTATAAAAATTATGTCTAAGCATCATCCTTATAAACTATCAGGGAGAAATAAGGTTAAATATTCACTGAGCGATCCTTCTATTTTATCTGTTTGATTCAATTGAAAGACAAAAATATTCAAGGTGAAAATTACAAGTATATAGGGAAGTTATGTCCATGTATGCATAATTCCATCTAACAAGTGCTAATGATTGGTTGAACCTCTTTTAGTAATGTCTAAGTACCTTGTATCATTCTCTTTCATATACTTTTACGCTTCTTTCATGTATCACCAGATATAAAGAAAAGGTGAGCTTCTTCCATGTATCAATAGATATAAAGAAAGGGCACATAAAAATAAAGGTTTGGTATATTAGAGTGATTGTATAAATAAAGGGAGACATTGATACATAGAGTGATAAGGAACCGATCTATCACTTTTGGTCAGATTCTACACAATGACTAGAAAAGGCCCAAAATTTTTTCTGCTAGACTCACAACTTCTATGTGGCATCAACTACACCACTTGGAAAACAAAAATGAGGACACATTTTGAATTTGAAGACATTTATCCTATTGTCAATGGCACATTCAATTGACATATCACTGACGTTGATCAACAATGTAAGTTTGACAAAACCAACCTAAAGATAAAGTTGATAATAATGTTTGGGGTATTGGATGAGGTACAACCTCACATCCATGAGGCCACAATAGATAAAGATGCTTGGGATAAGTTCCAAATAGTCTAGGAGGCCAAAAATAAAGGTACCATTCTCCATTTTTAGAGTCAACTTCATTCACTCAAATTGAAGTTTGGTGAGAAAGTAGAAGCTTTTCTATGACATGTTGCAACCTTGAGGGATTTTCTCCAAGCATAGAGTGAGCAAGTGATAAACACCTCTCTTATAACTATTGTTCTAAGATCATTACTACCCCCTATAGGATATTTTTGACTACTTTGACAATCACAGATTAGGAATCATCTTCTGACAAGTTGATAAACATGTTGCAACAATAAGAGTCTATGCATATAGAAGAAGAGGAATTAGAAGAACATGCTTTTGCCTCTAATCAACATAAAGATAAAAAACAGATCAATTATTCTAAACCAAAGCAAGGTCATCATCATAATGCAAAAGGGAATAAACAAAAAAAATTATGCCTTAAATGTGTAAGGAAAGGCCATGACCTTAAAGATTGTTGGTATAACTCATTTACATAGAGCTCTTCAAGCAACACAAAGACAAATAACCAATAATCCTCTCATCCACAAAAAATACAAGGACAACATAAAGATCATTGGGAGAATAAATCCAATCATCAAGGGAACATTTTTGAATAGGAATAAACCCCTTTAGACACAAACTTCCTCTATACGACATAGTCTCATGAATAATTGACATCATAAAGTTCTATCTAGTATGTCAACTTAAGTGCCACTCAACACATGACTGGAAGATAAGATTGGTTTTATAGTATGAATGTGACTTCTCCTAAAAATCATGTCTCTTTGGGTGATGATTCATTTTACCATGTTCAAGGTATTGGGAACATCTCTTTACCACTTGGACACAATGCTTGCAAAATATCAGATGTCTTGTATGTTCTAGGAATCACAAAGAATCTTCTGTTAGCTAGTTAGTTACTTATCTAAAACCTCAAGGTTGAATTTGAATACAAAGGTGGAAAAAATATGTGTTTGATCATAGATAATTCAAAATGATCACAAATTATTGCACGAGCCTCATGAGTTGAGAAAATGTTCCACCTTGACTTCATGCATAAAAATAATCAAGCACTTGTGGCAAAAGACAGACTCAACATAATTGTGGCATATAAGATTTGGTCACATCTATTTTAGATATGTAGACACACTCCACCATTATAACATAGTAAGAGTATTGACACTTCTCAAACAAGGTACATGCAAATGTAAAACATTACTTAGTAAGAAAATGACATAGAGCTTTATTTTTAAAAAGTACATATCAAGCCCATGGAAAACTTAATTTGGTGCATACTAATCTATGCAGACTGATGTCACCTAGTCATGTTGGGTTTAATTATTTCATCCTCTTTGTTGATAAATTTTCTATAAAAATGTGGGTTTATTGGTTGAATACAAAGACTCAATCCTTTGAAACTTTCAAAAAGTTCAAAGTTGCTATTAAAAATGAGATTATCTAGAATATCAAAACCCTCCATTCAGATCATGGTGGGGAATTCACCAGTAATGAATTTAAAGCATTTTTACAAGAAAATGACATTCATCATCAAATGGTACCTCCACATACACCACAATAAAATGTTGTTGATGAGTGGAGGAATCATACTATCATGGAAATGGTGCAATGTATGTTACATGATTCAGGTTTTCCAAAGGCATTTTGGCCAAAAGCAGTCAAAAATATAGCCTATCTATTCAACAAAGTTCCCACTATAGATCTTGATGGGGTAACACCATATGAAACATGGTCAGGGCACAAGCCATCTATAGAACATATTTGAGTCTTTAGATGCAAAGAAAGTATGCATATTCCCAAAGTGGAAAGGACTAAACTTGACATGAAAGAAAAAAAAGTTTGTATTCTTAGGGTATAGTGAAGAAGAACTTGCCTATAGATTAATGGATCCAAAGACCAAAAAAATCTACACAAGTAGGGATGTTGATTTTTTTGAGAAGATGAAAGCAAAAGCTCCTTCTACAAGCTCACATGGTGCACCAATCAATCTGGTAGATAATGAAAAAGATGGTAATCCACTAGATGAAGGTAGTGATGGGAATGATGGTGTAGCTCCACCACCCACAAACACAACTCAACGTATGCCTAAATGGAATACAAGCACATTAAGGGATGCTAAACTGGATAGAGTTCCATACACATTGAGTACTAGACCAAGGAATTGTAACATGACTTGAAATGAGGTCAAGTTGTCTCTATTGAATATAGTTGTAGGATCATAAGATCCCTATAAATTTCAAGAAGCCTTAGAGTCTAAAACTTATAAGGATGCCATGGATGTAAAATTTTAGTCATTGGTGAAACATAAAACATGGTAGCTTGAAGATTATCCACTAGAGAAGAAGCCAATCAGCTATAAATGCATCTTCAAAACTAAATACAAATCTCATGGTAGTATTGAAAACCCCAAGGATCAAATCATAGCAAAGGGATATGCACAAAAGAAAGACATATATTATGAGCAGACATTTTCTCTTATGACCAAAATTAAGACTATCAGAATGATATTTTCTTTGGTTGCATAATTTAGATGGAGGATCCACAAAATGGATGTAAAAAGTTCCTTTTCTAAATGGATATATACAAGAAGAAGTTTACATGACAACCAAAAGGTTTTGTCACTCTTGGTAATGAAGGAAAAATATTTAAACTCATCAAATAACTAGACGGTCTCAAACAAGCTTCCCGAGCCTAGTATTAAAAAATCAATGAACATCTCATTCAACATGGATTCTAGAGGAGTCCCTATGATCCAAATCTCTACATCAAATAATAAGGGGGAGAGATTGTGATTTTTTTAGTATATGTCGATGATCTAATCATCACTAGCTATTTAGTGAAGATGATTGATGCAACTAAAAAAGATCTTAACAAATCATTCAACATGACAGATCTGAGGCTTCTATAATATTATCTTGGATTATAAGTATGGTAAAAGGAACACCACATATTTGTGTCCTAGATGAAATATACAAGATAATGCTTGAGAAATTCAAGATGATTGACATTAATCCAATTGCTACATCTATGGAAATAAGGCTTCATTTGTCTCATACAGATCCATCACCACAAGTGAATACAACTCTCTATCGACAATTGATTAGGAGTCTTATTTACTTAACATACACTAGGCCAGACATCAACTATGAAATTATCTATCTTTCATAGTTCATGTAGGAGCCAAAGATGTCTCACTCGAAAGCAACAAAGTGAATACTAAGATATATCAAGGGTACAATGGAGTTTAGCCTAGAGTATAAGAAGAATGATAATTTATTCTTTATAGGATATTCAGAGTCAGATCATGTAGGAAATATAGATGACATAAAATCCACTTTTGAATATGCATTATTTTTTGAATACGGTCCTATATCTTTGGGGATCAATAAAACAAACTTTGTTACTCGATCTTCCATTGAAGTAGAATATCGTGTTGCAGGAGTTGTCTATAAAGTGATATGGTTACGTTGCATATTAGAAGTATTGACCATCCTTTACTATGATAATGAGGGTGTTCTAAAACTTGTTCACAATCCAATATTTCATGAGTGTACAAATAAAATTGAAGTGCAAGTCCATTTCATACATAAATATGTTCAACAACACAACATCCAACTCCAATATTGCCCGACATAAGAACAACATGCATATATCTTCACCAAGTCACTTGCATGTGATAAATTTGAGGCATTTAGAGAATTTATCTCCTATTCACTTCAAGTTATATTGAATCAAGGAGGAGAATGTTATATTATTATTGATGATTAATTCACCATAGCTAATTAGTATTAGTTTGTTAGAATTGTATAATTTGACATTAGAATTTTATTGTGATATTATTACACCAATGGACTCTATTTTGAGTTCTTTGTTATTCTTCCTCCCTATATTTTAGGAGGTTGTTCAAACTATATTATTGGATATATTATATCTCTTATAATTTGGTTTAAATTAGTTAAGTATAATCAATATTTTGCTCTTATGCAAGAGGCCCGAGATGGGTTAATTAACATATTAGATATTGACATGGTTGAGATTTCAGAAGAATAAGTGGTCCCATCTAACCACGATGATGATTCTACTTCTATACAGATTAAGGGACCCTTCATTATGATGGGTCCAAATGTCATCTTGGCATAGGGGCAAGAGTTATCCTGATCTCCATAGAAGGATGAATCATGCCCTTTAGTTTTAAATTAAACTTTGAGTGTACAAAAAATGGGGTTGAATATGAATCCTCTTTTCTTGGAATGTTCATCACTAAGAAGTTAGGCATAAAAAATATAAAGATCCAAAGTGAATCCAAGCTAGTCACCAACCAATTATCAGATATTTATAAGACTGAGGTTGAACATATTCACTTTTATAAAAATTTTTTGCATGAAGTTGATACAAATTTTGACTTTGTTTCCATAAAAGTCATCCCAAGGGAAGCAATCAACTTGTTGAATCTATGGCTACTTACTAACATTTCTATCCTCACCTTGTGATACCTGACTAAGTTTTTATAATCTCCATTAGGACATAACCGCTCATGTAAAATGTGTCTCATGACCAATCCCTTGATTGCATTGGGAAGGATACTAACCAATTGGTCATTGATCTAGCTAAGATGTTATTCTACATCTGTCCTCGGAGGTAAATATCATGAATCCTATTGTAAGGTTAAATATTACCTATCTTTTGATGATGAGTTCAATGTCTTCAATGTAGAAGGCGAGGATGTTGATCTTCTCAATGCTATCAAAGAATTTGAAGAACGGAATGCATCCCTTATAGAGGATACCATTGATATAAATATAGGGACTGAAGAAGGCCATAAAATCCTCAAATTTGGATCTTCACTTTTACCACAAGATGTGGTAGATCAGAAAAAGTTATTTACCTAGATTTCACAAGTTTTTGCCTTTTCCTACATGGATATGGTAGGTATTAAACCCAATTTATTCATTCATAATTTGGTTATGAAACCTTAAGTGAAGCTCATAAAAAAAACCTTAGGCAAATCAAGCCCAAATTTGCATTAATGGTAAAAGAAGAGGTTATTAATCTTCTCAAATTAGGGTTCATAAAACTTGTGAACTATTCTAAATAGATGTCCAACATCATTCTTATTCTCAAGAAGAACAAAAATATCATGATATGCATCTATTTTCATGATATTAATAAAACATGTCCCAAAGATTATATCCCTCTTGCTTCCATTGATGTCATAGTTGATGCTAAAACATGTTGAGTTGTTGTCCCTTATGGATGGCTTCTTCGGATGTAACCAAATTTGCATTTCAGACAAAGATAAAATCAAGATGTCTTTCACTACACCATGGGAGACTTTATGTTATGTAGTCATGCCCTTAAACCTTAAAAATGTTTGGGAAACATATCAGAGATCCATGATCCATATGTTCCATGATCTCATCCATAAGATAGTGGAGGTTTATGTGGATGAACTTCTAGGAAAAATAAGGTGAATGATTGACCATTTAGAGGTATTGTGCACCATTCTCACACACTTAATCGAATATGGTGTCACCGTCAATTTGAAAAAAATGTGTGTTTGGAGTCACAAGTGGAAAACTCATTGGTTATATTATCTCTCAATGTTGAATTAATATTGACCCAACCAAAATTCACATAATCCTATACATGCTCCCCTACTGATGAATCAAGAATTAGATCATTCTTGGGGAGGTTGGGGGCTATTCAATGATTCATACCTAAACTTAATTATGTAGTTCAACCCATCAAAAAATTTATTAAAAAGGTGAGGGGTTTGACTTGGATAAGTGACTATTATGATACATTTGAAGTGGTAAAGTGTTTTCTTATGTCTCCTCTAATGCTCATGGCTCCCAAGTCTGAAAAACCTCTCATACTTTACATTAGGGAAATCAAGGAATCTCTCACTTGCATGTTAGCCTAGGGAGATGATGATGGAAAGGAATGTGTAATATTTTTAATTAGTTGCACTCTAATTGACTATGATACATAATATATTCAAGCATGAAAGGAGTGTTTGGCCATTGTGTTTACAACCAAGTGATTGTGACATTACATTCTTAACAAATAAATATGGATTATAATAAGGCCTCAGGCTTTGTGAACATTCTTAACCCAACCAACCCTTTCATGAAAGGTTGGGTGTTTCATCATGCTTTTGAGTGAGTTAGAACTCATGTATGTCAACCAAAATTTCATTAGGGAAAAAATCATCACTAATTGGTTCATAGATCTCCCCATAGAATTCAGATACCTCATTGATATTGAGTTTCCTAATGAACTAATTTGTTACATAGAAAAACCTATTATTATTTCCTATCCTTCGTATAATAACATCATCAACTATTTAATTGATCATACTTATCTGCTGCGTGCTAATTTATAATAGAGATGGCACCTGTGCATCATTGCATTAAAATATGTTATTTTAGATGAGGTTATCTATTGAAAATCCTTTGAAAACATGTTATTAAGGTGTGTCTATCAACAAGAGTCAAAAAAATGTCCTCTTTAATTACCATATTGGCATTTGTAGTGGGCATTTTTGTGTCTATCAATAAGATTCACAAGATTGGATACTTCTAGCCCACTCTCAAACATGATGATGTTAATTACATGAAAAAATATGATAAATGCCAACATTTCTTGAGTGAGACTCACATTCCCACTAAGGATTTGTATCCCATTGTCACCCCATGGAATTTTTCCACTTGGGGTCTAAATTTTATCAACAAGCTTTCTCTTGCCTCTTCAGATGGTCACCATTTCATCATCACAAACACTGAGTATTTCACTAAGTGGGTAGAAGCCATGCCTCTAATAATTTTTACTAGATTGATCATCTCTAAATACAATTTGATTCAAATCATTTATTAGTTTGGAGTCCCATAGGTCATTGTCACAGAACATGATTCTCCTTTCAATACCTTTGAGGTCCATAAAGTGTGTAATAAATTTTCCATATCCCATCACATGACTTCCTCATACTACCCATAGGCTAATGACAAGGCCGAAGCCACCAATAAAACTTTAAAGTCAATCTTGGTAAAATTAAAGACACTAAAAAGGATTGGAACATGTAATTCTATCCAACAATATGGTCCTATAGGATGAGTGTCCACACACCCATAAGGGCAACCTCGTATTCCCTGATGTTTAGATCAAAATTTGTTCTACCCCTCAAGGTAGAAATACCTAGCCTGCACATCTCTCTTTAAGGTATTATTGATAATGAAGAGTATAGAAACACATGATTAGAACATTTAAAGACTTTTAGATGAACACTGACTCATGGTTGTGTAGAATCACGTTGCTTATGCAGATCGTATGTTTAAAAGTAAAACAAAAATGTTCATGAGCACTCAATATAAGTAGGAAACATTTTATTGAGGCTCAACAGTTGAGTAGATAAAAATAATGGAGAAGGTCAAAAGTTTAAACTCAATTGGTTAGGACCTTATTTAGTGACTAAAGATTTTAATAATAGAGCCTATTGATTATGCACTATGGAGGCTAAGGAGTTTAATGAGTCTGTAGACTCTTTGCACCTTAAATGTTTTTATATCCACTCACTCCATTTCACGTTTACCTCATTGCATTATATTTTCCATTGTCTACATGTTGTATTTGCATATCATGTCTTATTTGGTGATTATTTAGTTGTTAGTTTGCATGATAAAAAGTTTCAAAATGCAGCTTACCATCCCATTTCATATTCATATTAACCTATTATCCTATGGAGAGCATTTTTAAAATCAGCATTACATTAGCTGTTATCTTAGTTATTATGAATAGAGTACGCCTCTCTTTCCCTACACGTAATTGCAAAGCTTAGAAAATGGTATCCTATAGCGTAGTCTAGAATCTTGTCCATGGTAGAATTCCTTTTTATGGTTCCCTCTAAGTAGAAAACATTAGCATGATAAAAAATAGGTAACCTTGCTTGCCTATCTTGGTATTTGGTTATGAGCCCTTGCATCTTACTGGTTTCATGGGGCCTAGATTTAGGGGTAAGGGTTTTGAAAAAATATGTGATAAATAGAGAGAAATACACTCCTATAAAAATCAAAAGCTTATGAAAAAAAAATTCAAATATTTCATCTATCACTCTTCACTAACCTTCGGTGTTGAGCCCTCACATCTTACTAGTTACATGGGGTTAGCATTGGGGAGAGATGCCCTTACTCATCTACATCTAGTCTTTAGTGATGAACCCATGTGTCTTATTAGTCACATGAGACTAAGTGTTGGTGTCAAAAAGAAAAGTAAAAATTAAATAAAGACATGATATTAAATTAGAAAGTATCCAATAAGGGTTCTTCAAAGGGCTTGTTTATATGTCTTTGTTGAAAAGGGTAACTTTATCCCATTGACTGTTTCTGTTAGGGCTAGTTACCTCTAGGTGAAACCAATAAAGTTAGTATTTTATGAGTTTAACAAGTACCTTTTTTCCCTTTTCCCATATGGATTATGTCATATTCCTTTTCCATGCAAAAATTTGATGTATAGTTTTCATTTTACCAACTCATGTATATCATGCTTTTCTATTTCATTCATTTGTTGCAAATTGAAAGTCATATGTTATGTCAATGAAATAACTTGGTCATCACCTAAAAAATAACTATTAGTGCATACATACATACATATATATCACATTATATCATTTGTATACATTTTGTTTCCACATTTTACATATCTAAGAATTTACATAACATTACCAAACATAAGAGATACATGGTATATCATCACATGCCTAGTCATAAACTGAAGGGGATGCATGAAAATTAAACACATAACACTTAAATGGAAAGTCACTAAAATAGATGAAAAAATATCCATATATATATCATAATAATGTCAATTTTGTACAATCATGTCTCTAGTAAAATACACATCCCTTAAGTGAAATATGTCTCAAAATATCAAAAAAATAAAAATACAATGTCTATATATACCTGTACAATAGTGGTCCTAATACCTTGTCTCCTCCTTAGGAGGGCCTTGATGCCAAAGAATATCATGGAATATAGATCTTATGCCACCTCTTGCTAGTCCCTCCCTGAGAGGATGTCTCCTGTCCATTGAATTGAGGAAGCTTGACACCCTCTTCCATCCAAAACACTAGTTAGAGCCTGCACTTGACCCTTTACCATAGTCATTCATGCACCCATCCTAATTTTCTCCACCCTTAAAATGGATAGTGTCATAGAATCATGGTAGGTTGGGGAAAAACATTTGTGTGCCTACCTATCTCAACATACAATCTTGGATTGACAAAAAAATACCACTCATGAGTCATGTTCGTCTCCATCTGAAATTGGTTGATTAGGGTGTCCCTAATCATAGTCCTCCAACCTATATATATATATATATATATATATATATATATATATATATTTGCTCTAAAAAAGAAGTTAAACATCACATCCAATCATATAAAAATAAAAGTAGTAAATCAACTAATTAAATTTACTAAAAAATAATACATAAAGAGCTGAAATCAATAAAAGTACTATTTTACCTAGATTGATTTCATTTCAATCAGAATATGAGTCATCCTCATACTCCTCCTCATACCACTCCTCATCTAGATCAATAAACTTTAGATCCTCTCCCTCCACTCCATGTTGTTTTTATTGTGGTGGTGTTAGTGGTTTTTTAATATGATACTATTGTCCTACCATTGATAGTGCCATTGTGATAGCCATAGGTATTTTACCTCCCTCACTTCATGTAGGTGGTTGTTGTGCCCCTCTCATACTAGCCACCCTCGTAATAGGAAATTATGGTGTCAATGGGTGCGATGCTAGTATCCAAAGTCTCCTATACCTAAAATTTATAACACTTCTATATACCACTATAGGCATGGGCAGGTTTCCTAAAAAGGGTAGCCCAAACTATTGTGGCACTCTATTGATGGGGTGCACCTTGATCTGGAGTCATTTATCCATGACATGTGTCTCTCCTACGCTACCATAAGATAGAATTACTCATCAATCCATTGACTAACCATCTCATGGTAGGGTAGGGCCACTAGATCTACTATTTTCAAGGTCCTAACTGCCCAAGTAGGGTGATTCATCTTTCTAGTTTAAGGCTATAATAGCCTTGACATCCCTAATTAAAACCTATATCTGGTAGGGGAACATCCTCTCATATACCCATCTCATGATGATGTGGGGTGACTGATCAAGAGTGATCCTAGCCACATGATCCTTTATAGGTCCTTGTATGTGCATGAACGTACCTATTGAACCTATAAATAACATATAACCCTCTCCTTGATCCAACGTATGATTGGTGACCCACTATACGTCAAGATGTTTGTGCCCTTATCTCCCACTAATTGGGAGGCAAGGATCATAATAATAAAATTTCAAAGGTTTGGGATAATAGATCCCTTAACCCCTAAAAGTTTAACCCCACACTTTGCATCCATATCAGGTGCGTCTACATCCCCAAAGTGCTTTGCCCAACTAGAAGCCTATGCTCTATTGGTGGCCTCGCATGGGGCCACCAACCAACCTATCTTTGGTAAACTTGTAATCTAATATACATTGAAGATAGTGATGGCCCACTCTCTGATATCCTACATAAACCAAAAAGGTGTTCTAGTCCAAATCCTAGTATGTGAAGAGATTACATACTAGCCTGTTTGATGGGGGAATAATCCCCACCTGAGCAATCTATAAAATCCTTGCTTTGTTTAGGATGGCCAACTCATAAAATGCCAAGAGCATCATGATCTATGGGAGACACTCCTAATCCATGGCTTGAATACATTGTATGTAGCCTCCATATTGTGAAAATTACCCAAATGAGTTTTTAACCCCTTTTATAGCCTAACATTTGACTCAAAATTTCTCTTGTTCTCTCAGGATGAAATAGTTGCCTTTTGTAGGTGATGGTTATAAAACTGCCCTGATAGTTTGACCTTCATCCTGTGGAAATTTTGTAATCAAAAAATAAGTAATGGTTACAACATACCTTACCCCCAAGATCTAATTATCACATACTACCACATCAAAGATGTAACCATCAGTGTACATAAATTGATAGTTTCATTTTGATGCAAAAAATTTAATTGCCAATCGCACCCTACCCTAAAACCTTCCTTTAAACTAAATTTTAACCAAAATAAATAAAATATTAACATTTTCCTAGCCTGACAACCCTCCCAAACCCATCCATGCAATAAAATTCAAGATTTAATAGTTTTAATGCATTTGTAACCAATAATTCAAAATTGAGGAAAAACATGAAAATGCTCATAACTAACCTTAACCTGATCTGCTGCTCCTCCCACTGGTATGTTTTCAATCATCTCACAATGCTCATAAATTTGGCTTATTTTTGGATCAAATCCATCACCATGAATCCATAGTTAAAAAATCTCAAAACTTAATTGGCACTGATGATTTGTATTTTGGGTTAGTTTTCAAATATTCAGTATTTTAAACTAGCTGTTGTAATTTAAAAGTTCTCCATTTTAAGTAGTTTTTCTTCCAAACTCATGTTTTGCACACTTTAAGACTTATTAAGGATGAATTAACATGATTTGTGTCTAAAAACTAATAAATTTGAATGGTTATTTCCTTCTATAACATGTTTGTATGTCATTTTAGTTTTGCACGTCCATGACACTCGACACCAAATTCAATTCCCCAATGGGATAGTTCAAGTACTATACCCATCCCCATGTACATGGTAAGTATTCTCATCCATGTTTTGATTATTTAGCATTCTTTTCCACTTTTTCATTGAATTGTACTTGATTCTCGTATTTTATTTGCATGTTACACGTAGTCCCAACTGGCTTCATTGTGCGACATAGGTAAGTAAGGCAAGTATTTATAAGCCTCTATTCACCTTCAACATGTCACTACTTGGGACCACACCCTCTTCAATTCATGACAAGGCATAATCCTAAGGAGGCAATATGTATACACTTAAATTTTTTATGGTGTGATATTTTTGAAATGAATCTGATGATGATGCAATAAGCTCCAAAATATGCTCAAATATAATTCTATCTAACATTATTACCCCTCTTTCTCCCTTTGGCTCTGTTTTAACATTTTGGTTACTTTTTATGAGTGTTTATTGCCTTAGTTTACAAGCTTCCCCATTTTAGATGAAAATGTTAGCTTCTATGATGAAACTGCCCTTAACCATTATGAGACTACCCCTATATGATGCATTCTATCGTGATAGTTTCACTATCTCCAGGGAGGCTTCATAATTATATACAATAATATTATCATATAATGTAATAGTTTGTCATTTTTAGTAGTGGTTTCACCTTTGACACTTGTAAACTGCAATGATTTCATCCCAATTTGTCCATCTTTCAATTTTAGTGTCCGATACTTGAATTCTCACATGTTTTGTATGATTTATTCATGTTTCTTCATTGATTTGATTTGTGTTCACCCTCATGACAACCCAAATCACTTCCAATATTATTTTTATCAATCCACATCCTTCCTAAATTTAACTTTCAGTCAACTAGTAGTTAAACTCACCCTTGTACCCTCCTTGCTTCCTTTACAAGTATCTCGATTTTAGATAAATTTTGGATTTGAATTTTGCATTTAAGATTGTGATTTTAAGCTCTACAAAACCTAAGCCAACTTGATTTGAGTTTTTAAAAATATTTGTTCCATCTTTGGTCATTTTACATTGTCTTGGAAGGGAGAATTTATTTGATCAACACAGTCTTTATTACCAATCGGATCAACAGAGTTCATATGACTACATTTAGTGGAGGATCTAGCTTATTGAGGATAATATATAACAACAATATATTTACTTTCATCTGATATCACCTTGATTAGGTTGGTGGTTTTTAGTTTTTATTTTTGCTTATTATTTACTAGATTAACATAGTGTTAGCAACCCAAGTTGCACCCTGTGAAGGAGAGTGTTCAATTCTGCTTCAAACTTGAACTAAAATGGGAATGGACTAAAGGCTATGGGTTACCTTATAACTAGATCATACCTCTATATTATGGGGATAACTCCCCTGGTACATCTATTTGGCTCAGTTCACTAAGACTTATTACTATTGGGGTGAAAAGGGATAGAAAGTACATAAAACAAATCTACTCATGATGCACCAACATGATCATTCACCCACTCAATTTGGACTCCTAACAACATTAGTGAACCAAAAATGAACTAAAACATTATCTCCAAAGATCCTAAGTAACAATATTTCATATGAAGGTCTTGATGAGTGACTATAACTTGGAGGTGAAGGATGACAGGCTTGATTGAGGCACTTCTAACCAGATTACACTCCAAACATGATCACTAAACTTTGACACTTCATACAATGTACATAAGACAACTAATCAAAATATAGGTGTGACAAGGACATGCTAAGGGAAGATTTATACCACTTATACACATCTAAACAAGCATAACACATTATAAGCGAATAATGGAGAAGCTACAAAAGTTTATTTATTAGTCCTAGAGGTCTATCAAGTACAAAACCAAGAAAAATTTCCTTATACCTAGGTGAGGGATACAAATTAAGGCCTTTAGGCCTGAATATAAAGCAAAAAGGGAAGAGAAAAAGAGGGAAGGTAATAAATGACCTTAGTCAATTCATTAATGCATTACTCCAAGAGTTATATTAAGTATAAAGCCAAGTAGAGTTTCCTCATACCCAGGTGAGGGATATAAATCAAGGCGTTCATACCTGAATATATAGTAAAAAGGCAAGAGAATAAGAGGGAGAATGGCATAGAGGAGAGAATTAGGGGTCATAAATGACCTCATTCAATTCATTACTATAGTTCTAATAGTTATAACTATCATAACAACCTCCCTCCATGTGTTGATACTCTTCCATTAGCCCCTTAGGCACTGAAGTGGGGTAGTGTTGGATGTGGTTGACTTGTTAAACCTTTATTAAATCATAACTATGCCTATTTTTGGTCAAATAACTTCTCTTCTTGGTAGTTACAACATAAATGAGATGTTATTAGGCCATCACAAAGTATATAATAGTCCATACTCCTCCTTTTGAGTGTATGACCAAGTCAAGAAACTAACTTCTTAATCCATTATGACCATGAAATGTGAACTTGACTCATTTAATTCTTTAGTTATATGGTGTACTATCTATGTATTGACTCATTTCATCAGCCCTCTATGCCAACTTTGATTTCTCCTTGTTGACCAAGTAGGTCAAATAGGCCAATTAGGCCTAATAGCCTAACTATTTGGATTTGATGGCCATGAAAGCCTATATGAAACATTGAGAACCTATGTATAATTTAGTTTTAGGCTTGAAAAAACACCTTACACCATAACATGATCCCTTTTGAGCAAGAAACACCTACAATTTTGCCTATTTGGTGACTAGGTCACCTTCTCTCTCATATCTATAGATTAGCTATTTGGAGGAATCCTACAAAGGCATTTACAGGCATAGTTTTGATCATATAATGACTTGAGGAGACAAAAAAGTACCAAACCTTCCCTTCCAATGATTAGAATCACCCCAAATAGTTCTATACCCTATAAATCTCTCAAAACCTTCAAAAAGTACACTTTTTTTCCAAATATATACAATGTTTATACAACATAGTACCATGGGTAGGGTCTCTTCTGAGTGATATTTGTGTTTCAAATGTTTTTATGGTCATTCCATTAAAATTGGATGCCAATTCTTCATCATCTTCTCATATTGTTCTTTAGTAGGGGTTAAGTAGGGTTTTGGAGGTCCACCATCTTAATGATAGTTCATAAAGTATAAACCTCCAAACCAAAACTTCTTGTTATGGATCTTAAGTCCATTAACTCATTAAAATTTCTTGAATAACTTGAGTTCTCATGCAAAAGGTGTGTTAAGATATGAACACAAGTTGATAGGCTTTGAGCTTCCTGCAGGCAGTCTAGACATGATTATAGTCTTATAATTTGTTCATAAAGGTGGGACCCTAAAAAAACTATCTATATCATGGATCTTAAGTGTGTTGGGGTTCCTAACTCCTAATGTGAAAATTTTCCCCAAGTCTTTTTGTGGTGAAATATCCAAGCACTTGAATAGATGACTTGAATTGGCTGCCTGGACTATGTAGTTCGAGTAGGGCCTTAAGAATAGTTTGATCCTTTCTTGAATTTATACTAATTAAAATATCCTTAAAAAGACTATAATTATCCCCATATACATAGTAATTATGTCAAATTTTCTCAAGAAGGTCTAAGTGTGCTTTAAAGGTGATGGTGGAGTTTAAGACCTTAAAAGTGGATTTTAGGCCTAACAAGCCTCAACTGAGCTTCAGGGGTTTGAGTGACCTATGGTTACTTGGAAGGATTTAATATAATTATAATAATTTTTTTCTCACTTATCTCCAACATTTTTTAATTGCCTCCAATCACCAAAACTCTACCCTACTCCTCTTTCTTAAGCAACTGGCTATATGTGACACTGCTAAGACTATTAAGTTTGAGTGTTTGGTAGTAGTAGGGGATTCTGAGTAGGATTTGTTTAAATTTCACATATGATGATGCATTTTGAAGTCCCATTCATTCTCATAGAGTGAAAACACTTTAGACCCAAGTCCTTCAACAACTCAGTCCTTATATGACAACATAGTCAAGCTTAGGGTTTCTAGGAATTGTGCTCATGTAGCCCTAGGGGCCTGATTGAGAAATATATTTACCTATTTGAGGCTTGTAACACCTTATAAAATTATAATATGTCCTCTAAATCTTTCCTTAGATATCTCCAACTCTCAAACTTCAATTAAGCCCCTAACTTGCTTGAATTTTCACTATTAAAACACAGTCATATTCTCATTTGTTTTAGGCCTAATGGGCCTGTGGTAGGACTTGGGGGTTACTCTGAGTAGTATTAATGAAGAAAATTATTCTCAAATACACATACTTCCTGAGTTTATTATCCCCTATTCAACTTAATCATTTGATTTTAGACTATGTATAACACAATCATTACCTATAGTATTTGTAAGGAGTAGGGGGTGAGCTTTCTCTTGTAGGGTTTTTGACCTAGTTCACCATAGAAATCTTCCCTAAGTTATGGGGTTTATGTAAAAATTACTTTCACACTTTTAAGGCTATTTTAAATCTCTCTTGAGTTTAATCATTCCCTCTACTTATAGTGAAACCTCTAAGTAGTGACTAGGACCTTGAAGTTGTGTTAACCCTATGAGACATGGGTTATCATCTCTTCAGACCATTTTTGGTTTTATAACCTTTATAACTCAATTAGTTTAATATTACAACTCTTATCATGCACCCAATAGGTGAAACCATCTCTTATTTCTATTTATAGGTCTGTGTATGCCTATCTTAGGCCTAATTAGGTCTTAAATTACCTTTCTTAAATCTCAAAAAACCACATCATTAAGTGTATACTAAGGTTTTAGAGTAAAAAAGTTATCACCCCCATTTTACCCTTAGTTACTTCTTATATAGACTCCAAGGTGCTTATCCCTTATTCTCATAGCTCATAATGTAAGTGGTGAATGAGGTCTACCTGACTGTATATGTGGCTATTAAAAAATTAACTGATATCATACTATCTTTAAGGATATTATTAGCATGTAAGTAGCCTCTTAATATTTCATATTTATCCTTCTAAAGTTACTAAATCCTCAAAACCCTAAACATCTTCTCAACATGCCTTAAGTTTATTATCACAGACTTGAGCATGTTCATTTGATTGATTTTGACATCTCTGAGGTTATTAAAGGTGTTGAACCTATCTACCCTATTTTCTCCATTTCCATTCTCCTCCATAGGACCTTATGGCTCCTTAGAGGTCTTCAATGTCTCTAAAACTCCCATTCAACAATGATGCCTCATCTCTTAGCCTACACAATAGGCATGATATGATTGTGAGATATCTATCTTGCATAATGGACTAGAGATAAATGGTTGATCTGGGGGTAGAATTTATCCACCATATCTCCATATATTTTAGACCTCTTTTAATTTTTTTTGAATATTCTCACCTCTATATCTATTTCCAATAGTGACTGCCCAGTTGTTTAGTCTCTTTGAGGTTTGTAATGACCAAGTGAAAGTTTGATGTTGTAGACTAGGCTGAGAGTAGATATGGTTGGTGTATGGGGAATGATGAGTATGTGAAAATGAAATAGAGCATGGATCAAGGATTGGTTGGTGTGTATACCTCTTATAAAACCTAAGGATCCTCTGTAAGAACTAGAAAGGAACCTTATACTACATATTACCACTGGTAATCATAGTTTTAAGATAGGACCATAGAAAGGCTACTTGATCTAAGGGTGGATTAGTTGAGCATGAGAGGAAGATAAGATTTGAATTGCCTCAATAAACTCATAATAAAAATTGAGAAACATCAAACACTTCCATACTCATGCACTAAAGCTCCTGTAACCATGAGAAACCAAACCATAGTCTATAAACAAAGAAAAAATGGAGATTTCCTTATTCCACATCCCACACATGTGAAACATGAGTGGAGGGTGATGGATATGAGCTATGAGGATCTCAAAAACTCACAACAATAATTGGTTCTCAGATTTTTTTTGAATATTCATCAAAACCGTTGCCATTTCAACTCCCTGCATAAATAACAAGCTCATTAGGGTGGCTAAGATGTTAGCTATTATTCATAAAGTATAGACTATTAAACTATATAACAATGCCATGGATTGGAAGGTTAAGAGTCCCCCTTCCACTACCCAAGAGATTAGACCTTGATATTCTCTCTCATGCCTGTACTATCCACAAACCTAAAAGGCTATCTTGGGTTGCAAAGAAGCTCAATGGAGAGAGAATGCCAGTTCTTAGGTTGTTTTAAAACTTCCTACCATGAATCTTCTCTACAATGTTAGACACAAGCCCTGCTACAACCTATGATCTCCCTCTATATGGAAATATCTATACAAGTCTGTATAACTGTAATAAACACATGAAAAGTCTCTTTTCCTACATTTTCTCTAGATTTTTAACCTTGAACCACCATTAAAGGATGAAATGAGGGGAAACATAAGTTAACTGACCTTTTCAAATATGAAATATGATAGGGGGAGATGGAGAGATACATTTTGGCATGTGTGGGGTCCACTTGGTGGGTGAGGAGGTGTGTATAAGCTTTAAAAGGGACCTTCAAGGATATGAAACACATAGTGATGATTTGGAGACTTCTTTAAGGCCTTGCTTAAACCATGAGACACTTGAAAAATCACCCCTTTCCAAAGGTTTAGTAATGTATTTGACCAACATGAGGTATTTGATGGCTTATAAGGGTGAAGTAAGATTGGAATTGATCTCAGATAAATGTACCATGAATAATGACATTAAAACATCATAGACCTTCATAAGACATCTTGACACCCTCCCCTCTCACTCCAAGGTCACTATAACTACTGTCACCTCACCAAATAGACTTAAGGCAACCATAACACTATGGATACACAAACATGCCTAAACACATACAATGACACTTCTATCAGTATTACCAAGGCTCAAAATAAGATTATTAAGGAAATGACCATGTAATAGATCACCATGAGTAGGCTTGGATGGTCATCATAGAAAGGTTTTTGGTTATAGGTGTTGGCATTTGGCCTTAGGAGGCCAAATTGCCAACATTTTTGGTGACTCACAGGGGTTGACTAGTCTATTGGTCAAAGGAACCCTATCATTTTCATGATAATGATGACTCATACATGGCAATAAGACTTGATAACCACTTTATGTTAGACTGCCAAATAGATTTAGTACTTGCGAGATGTCTAGAAATACAACAAACTAAAAAGACATAATAAAGATAACAAAATAAACACACCTAAACCTAAGAAATAAATAACAAAGACAACATGATAAATAAGGGAGCAAACTACAAACTTGTGTTTACCACTTATTGAAACAAGACAAAAAAAACTAAAACAACTAACTTGATATCAAATTCTTTCCTCTGGGATCAAATGGAAATCTTCTTTAATCACTATGGCACCATGAGGTCTAATTTCCATGTATTGATTTAATTCTAACCAAGCATTGCTCATTGGATGAAGATTCCCACTTGTAGTTAGGGGCATTAGCATGCTCAAGGACTCTTAGGGAAGTAGCTAAACTTCCTTGTTATACTCTTAGATGCATGGGTTAGCTATATGAGACAAACACCCAATCATACTCATTCACCACTTGCCTACCTTACATTAAAATTTGATTTCTGCCTCAGTCATGAATTGCTAATGGTCCTACCTATGAGACTTAGAATAGTCAATTACCATAGTTTATTTTACAATATCTTTATCAAGCTTCTCATTGGGTAGACATGGGTTATCTAAACTCAAACAAAATTTCCCTAAGTCCTCCCCAGAGGCCATCTCTTCATGTTTAATTGGAAATACATGGAGTTCCTTACCATTTTTATCATTTTCTTGTGAAAGAGCATGTTGATCACCCTCATGTTCTACTACAACTTGATCATCTTTATCTTCAATGGATAATGGTAGCTCATCAACCCAGTCAATTTATATATCATCTTGTCTTGGTATTTCTAAGACTGAATTGCTTTCCCCAAGCTTTGAAACATTAGTGATACCTTCATTTGAAGCCTCAAAATACTATCCTACTCCACCATTAAAGTCTACCATACTAAGTTCTTATATCTCACTCAAGAAATCATGATAAAAATACTACTAAGGGTCATCAACTTTAGGAATGTTCTCAACCTCAAGAATGGTTCCATGTGAGTTATTTCCATGGCTGTCCTATAAAGGAGGAATTGCTTGTATCTCATCTTCATCAACTCAACATTTTGCCATTGTGGCTAC
Organism: Torreya grandis; assembly: GCA_037957365.1. Lineage (NCBI taxonomy): Eukaryota > Viridiplantae > Streptophyta > Pinopsida > Cupressales > Taxaceae > Torreya > Torreya grandis. Next base: position 1,019,902 of record JARHVA010005335.1, read on the forward strand.
CCCACATCATCCAACTTCACTTGTTCAAATTCTGATCTACAAGGATGAATATGGGTACTAATATGGATTTATTCATCATAGATACTTGAGCTATCCTCTTCAAGGTGTTGAAATTCATTAGCAGCTATAATATGATTTAACTCTTGAAGTACTACCACCTTACTGACTAGTCTTGATAGATTTCTTCCCACACTTGGATGCTCAAGTTCTATATTTAATGTATTTGGTTCCTATTCAAAAAGAGGAGAGGGTAGGTGGGCACTATACCTCATTAGCTTTCTTCATAGCTGCTAAGGTGTTCTTACAACTTAGAATCTTAGGAGTATCAACCTTAGGCACTTGATTATTCTTCTTCCATTATTGAATATATTTATCAAAATAAGATGTAATTTGATGCTCATGAGTGGTTTCAACATGGAGGAATGATGGGGAATTTGGAAAACATGAGACACCTCCTGAAATAGACTTCATACTTTTCCCCTCTTCTCGACTCTCTCTTTCAAGGGAAGGCATAACATAGTATGGTGATCTAGCCCATGAAGGTTTCCAAGATAAAGTTATTTCAAGCTCATGAGAAGGCATGGGAAGATATTAAAGATGATATAGAAAATTTGGACAGATTTTTGCATGACTCCTACCACCCTTATCTGCTCCTAGTTTGGTTTTGGTGGAGTAACAATCTGAGGATATTAGCATGGGGTAGTAGGAGGTGAAGGATAAAGGATTTTTTTGCATGATTGTTCCTATATGAAGGCTAATATTTCATTGGCAATGATTTGGCTCATAATCTTTAACTCTTCCAACTCATCAAAAAAATTATGTCTTGAAACGCTGGTTGGGGAGGGAAAGAGGGAGAGTAGTTTTGGTAAGGAAGCTGACCTTGGAACTGATATGGATTATAAGGAGGGTAATAAGGTCCATGAGGCTATTGATGTGTGTGATTGGTTTTCAAAAGGGGTTGATGAGGGGTATCATAGGGTTTTTGTGAGTGACCATAATGTTGATACGGTTCAATGTAGGGTTGGTAGGAATCATCATAAGGTTGACATGGGTCATGGTAGGGATAATAAGAAGGTGAATGACATAAATTTACCCCATAATTAGCCATAAATTATCATGAAACATATGCACAAAAATATGAATTATGAACAAGAACCTTCCTTACCTATGTAATGATGACTTTGTGATGTCTCCCAACATGAAATCTGACTGCATATCCTTTCCCTAGCATTTGAAGTCACTCAATATGACTACAAGGCTGAAAGTGAGTGCTCCAATGGTTGAATATGGTCCCACTAAGTGTGACAAATTTTTTAGAAACCCAAGTTTCACCATATTAAGGAGAGTGTATAATTTTACTTCAAACTTGGATTAACATGGGAATGGCCTAGGTGACCTTATAACTAGATTAGACCTCTAGATTATGGGGCTAGCTCCCCTGGTGTATCTATTTGGATCAATTCACTAAAACCTATTATTTTTGGGGTGATAAGGGATATAAATTTCATAAATCAACTCTACTCTAAGGTGTGGTACACCAACATGATCATTCATCCACTCAATTTGGACTCCTAATAAAACTAGTGAACCAAAAATGAACTAAAGCCTTATCTCCAAAGCTCTAAAGCAAAAATATTTCATAAGGTCTTGATGAGTGACTAACTTGGATGTGAAGGATGAAAGGCCTACTTGAGGCACTTCTAACCAAATTACACTCCAAACATGATCACCAAACATTGACACTTCATACAACCTACATAAGATAACTAATCAACATATATATGTGACAAGGACATGCTAAGGAAAGATTTATACCACTTATACACATATAAACAATCATAAACACACTATAAGACAATAATGGATAAGCTTCAATAATTTATTCATTAGTCTAAGAGGTCTATCAAGTATAAAACTAGGCATAGTTTCCTCATACCCAGGTCAGGGATACAAATCAAAGCCTTCAGGCCTAAATATATAGCAAAAAGGGAAGAGAAGAAGAAGGATAATGGTGTAGAGGATAAAATTATGGGTTATAAATTACCTCAATCAATTCATTACTCTAGCTACAATATTTATAATAATCATATCAACCTCCTTCCATGTGTTGATGCTCTTCCATTAGCCTCTTATGCATTAAAGTGGGGTAGTGTAGGATGTGGTTGACTTGTTAAACCTTTTTTAAAACATAACTATGCCTATTTTTGTTCAAATACCTTCTCTTCCTGGTAGTTACAACATCAACAATATGTTATTAGGCCATCATAAAGCATATAACCATCCATGCTCCTCCTTTTGAGCATATGACCAAGCCAAGAAACTAAATTCTTCCTCCATTATGACCATGAAATATGAAACTAACTCAATAAATTCTTCAGTTATATGACATAATATCTTTGTATTGACTTACTTCATTATCCCTCTACACCAAATTTGATGTCTCCTTATTGACCAAGTAGGCCAAATAGCCTAATTGTTTGCATTTGATGGCCATGAAAGCCTATATGAAACCTTGAGAACCTATGTATAATTTACTTTCAAGCCTAAAATAACACCTTAAATCATAAGATTATCCATTTTGAGCAATAAACACCTTTAATTTTGCCAAACTAGATGACTAGGTCACTTTCTCATATCTACAGACTAGCTATTTGTTGGAAGCCTATAAAGGCATTTTTAGGAATTATTTGAGAATATAATGACTTTAGGAGATAAAAAAGTGAAAAATCTTCCCTTCCAATGATTAACATGACCCCAAATAGTTCTGTATCCTACAAATCTCTCAAAACCTTGAAAAAGTACACTTTTTTGTCAAATCTATCTAGTGTTCATACAACACAATACCATGGGTAGGGTATCCTCTAAGTTTTATTTGTGTTTTAGGTGTTTATAGGGTTATTCAATTGTAATTAGATGCCAATTATTCATCATCTTCTTAGATTGGTTTGCAGTAGGGTTTAAGTAGGGGTTTGGAGGTCCACTATCTTAACAATGGTTAATAAAATATAGACCTCCAAACCAAAAATTCTTGTTATGGATCTTAAGTACATTTAACCCTTCAAATTTATTAAATATATCAAGTTCCCATGCAAAAGTTATGTTAAGATATGAATGTAATTTGATAGGATTTGAGCTTCCTATAGGCAGTCTAGACATACTTATAGTCTTATCCTTTATTCATAAAGGTGGGCCCATCAAACAAACTCTCTCTATCATGGATATTAAGTGTATTGGGGTACCTAACTCATGATAAGATCATTTAACCCAAGTCTTTTTGTGGTGAAAGATCCAAGCACTTGAATAGATGGCTCAAACTAGCTGCCTAAACTGTGTAGTTCGAGGAGGTCCTTAAGACTAGTTTGATCTTTTATTTACATTTTTACTGATTAAAATATCTTTAATAATACTTGAATAATATCCCTATACCTCTTCATGATGTCAACTTTTCTCAGGAAGGTCTGAGTGTGCTTCAAAGGCGATGGTGGAATTTAAGACCTTAAAAGTGGCTTTTAGGACTAATAGGCCTCAACTAAGCTTCAAGGGTTTGAGTGACCTATGGTGACTTGGAAGGATTCAAAATCATTATAATACATTATTTAAAACCTATTTACAACCTTTTTCAACTACCTATAATCACAAAAACTCTGCTCTGCTCCTCTTTCTTAAGTGACTAGGTATAGTGACACTACCAAGACTGTTAAGTCTAAGTTTTTGGTAGTAGTAGGGGATTATGAGTAGAATATATTTACCTATCACATATAATGATGGATTTTGAACACCTATTCATGATCTCAAAGTGAAAACACTTTAGACCCAAGTCCTTCAACAACTCAATCCTTATATGACAACACAGTTAGGCTTAGGGTTTCTAGGAAGTTATGCTTATGTAGCCCAGAGGGATTGATTAAGAAAACTCTCTACTTTGTATAAGGATTATAACACCTTGTAAAATTATGATATGTCCTATAAGTCCTTCTTTAGATATCTCCATTTCTCAAACTTCCATTAAGCCCCTAACCTACCTGAGTTGCACTCCTAACACACATATTTATTCTCATCTATTTTAGGTATAATGGGCATATGGTAGGAATTTTGGGTTACTCTGAGTAGTATTCATGAATCACATGATTCTCAACTACACATACTTCTTGAGTTTATTATCCCTCGTTCAACTTAATCATTTGATTTTGGACTGTATGTATAACACAGTCATTACCTACAATATGTGTAAGGAAGAGGGGGTTAGCTTTATCTTGTAGGGTTTTTGACCCAATTCACAACATACCTCTTCCATAAGTTATGGGTTTCTATACTAATTAATTTCACACTTTCAAGTCTCTTTAAAATCTCTCTTGAGCTCAATCCTTCCCTCTACCTATAGTGAATCTTGCGAGTAGTGATTAGGACCTTGAAGTTGTGTTAACCCTATGAGACATGGGTTATCATCTCTTCAGACCATTTGAGGTTTTATAACCTTAATAACTTATTTAATTTAAGATTACCAACCTTATCATGAACCCAAGAGGTGAAACTATCTTGGATTTCCATTTATAGGTTTGTGTATGCTTGTCGTAGGCCTAATAGGCCTAATTAGCTCTTAAATTCCCTTTGTTCATATCAGAAAACTACATAATTAAGTGTAGACTAAGGGTTTATAAGAAATAAGTAATCACCCCCATCTTACCCTCAATTACTTCTTATTCAAACTTTAAGGTACTTATCCCTTCTTCTCATAGCTATGACTGTAAGTGGTGGGTGAGGTTTACCTGACTATATATGTGGCTATTGAGAAGTGAATTGTTATCATACTATCTTTAAGGATATTCTTAGCATGTAGGTAGCCTCTTACTATTTAATCTTTAGCCTTATGAAGTTCTTTAATCCCCAAAACCCTTAACAACTTCTCAACATTCCTTAAGTCTATTATCACAGACTTGAGCATGTCCATTTGACTGAGTTTGACATTTCTGAGGTGATTAAAGGTGTTGACCTTATCTACCCTATTTTCTCCATTTCCATTCTCCTCCATAGAACCATATGGCTCCTTATAGGTGTTCAATGTCTATAAAACTCCCATTCAATAGTGATACCTCATCTCTTAGCCTACATAATAGGCATGATATGATTCGGAGATATTTATCTTGCATAATGGACTAGAGATAAATGATTGATTTGGTGGTGGATTGGTAGTCATAGTTTTGAGATAGGACCATGGAGATGCTACTTGATCAGAGGGTGGATTATCTGAGTATGAGATGAAGATAAGATTTGAATTGCCTCAAAAAACTTATAATCCAAATTGAGAAACATCAGAGACTTCCATACTCATGCACTAAATCTCCTGCAACTATGAGAAATGAAACCATAGTCTGTAAAAAAATAAAACAAGGAGATTTATTTGATTTCACACTCCAAAATGTGTGAAACATGAGTGGAGGGTGATGGATATGAGCTATGAGGATCTCTAGAACACATAACAATCATTGGTTCTTAGAAAAACTTCAAATATTCATCAAAACCATTTCCATTTCAACTCTTTGCATAAATGAACAAGCTCATTGCGGTGGCAAAGATGTCAGCTATTATTCATAAAGTATATACTATTAAACTATAGACTAATACCATGGATTGGAATGTCAAGATACCCCCTTACTCTACCCAAAAGATCAGACCCTGATATTCTCTCTCATGTCCATACTATCCACAAACCTGAAGGGCTATCTTGGGATGCAAAGAAGATCAATAGAAAGAGAAGGTCAAATCTAAGCTTGTTTTGAATCTTCTTTCCATGAATCTTCTCTAAAATTTTAGAGATGATCCCTCCTGCAACCTCTAATCTCTCTTTTTATAAAACTATTCATATAAGTCTGTACAACTATAATAAACACATGAAAAAGTCTCTTTTCCTATGATTTCTCTAGATCTCTACCCTTGACCATAATTAAAGGATGAAATTGGGGGAAAAATAAGTTAATTGACCTTTTCAAACAAGAAATATGATAGGGGGAGCTGGAGAGAGACATTTTGGCATGTGTGGGGTCCACTTGGTTGGTGGGGAGGTGTGTATAATATTTAAAAGGGACCTTCAAGGATATGAAACACATAGTGATTATTTGGAGACTCCTTTAAGGCCTTTCTTAAACCATGAGAGAATTGAAGAATCACCCCTTTCTAAAGGTTTAGTAATGTATATGACTAACACAAGGTATTTGAGAGGTATTTGATGGTTTCTAAGGGTGAATTGAGATTGGAGATGATCTTGAATAAATGTACCATGAATAATGACATTAAAACATCATAAACCTTCATAGGACATCTTAACACCCTCCTATCTCAGTCCAGGGTCACTATAACTACTGTCACCTCACCAAATAGACTTAAGGCAAACATGACATAATAGATACACAAGCAATCCCAAACACATTTAATGACACTTCTTACAATATTACGAAGGCTTGAAATAGGATCAATAAGGACATGACCATGCAAGAGATCACCATGAGCAGGCTTGGATGATCATCATAGAAAAGTTTTTAGTTATATGGGGTTGTCATTTGGCCTTGGGAGGTCAAATTGCCAACAAGTAGTTTAGATTTAATTCATTCATTAGATTTGTGTCATTTAAAAAAATTAAAAGTAAAACAAAATCTCTCTCTCTCTCTCTCTCTCTCTCTCTCTCTCTCTCTCTCTCTCTCTCTCCTCTTGCACCAAAAATATATTCTAGAGCTTTTATTTTACAATTGCATATTAGTTTTTCTTGAAAGAATGTAATATTACATATCGCATAGGGTAAATAAATAAAATAAAATAATAGGTAAAACCATCATAAAATAGTATATTTTTAGTTTTAGAAAGCCTCTTATTCACAAAAAAATTTAAATCAAACATCCACAGAAAATGAGGCAATTTAGATAATCAAAACCTCGCATATTAGATATAAAATACATTCATTTTATTAGTGAAAGAACAATGTTCTAAGACATTAAATTTAGAAAATTAGAGCATTTTTTTTCATATATTTAGCCATAGATCATTCCAATTCATAAACAATCATTCAATAAGATCAAGAATTACTTTTTAGCTTGCATAAAATAATTAATTTCTGAATTTATAGTGAGTATACTTGCTAGGGTTTAGAGTTTTATTTTCATATTTTCATGTTATAAAATATCATTTAAAGTAGAATCTCATATAATTTGCATAAAAAAACCAAAACCAAAATCAATTCATTTAGATTGCATTGAAACAAACCATCTCACAAATTAGACAAAACATAAAAAAATCAGCAACTACACCTTTCTTTCAAACTTCTTTCACCATTCGATGCATCATAAGATATAATTTAAAAGAACAAAAAAATTATATTTCCTTTATTTTTTAGTTATTCATTGATTTTTTACTTTCAACATTTCAATTTTAGCAAGTAGTTCAACATATTTATTTCTATCAAAACATTGCAAAAACACTAAAAACTATAAAAAGGTCTTGTTTAGACAAGCACACAAACTTAAAGCTTGATTACAATAGAACATCAAGTACCACATTCTAAATCACCTTCTATTTAAGATCTTATGTTTATTCACCACATTACCTGACACTCCCTAAGCATCCACTCCTTCATAGAACATATATTTTTCCTACGGTTAGATCCCTAGTTCTTGATAGTAACCTTCAATCTGATATTAGTGCGAGACTTAGAGTTGAATTATTACATTCCACCCCCCATCCCACATCTCATTATTAACTCCCTTAATTATCCTAGTGAGTAGGAACATATTCCTGCTCCTCCCATAGTCATCTTACCCAAAACTGAGGTCACCAATACAACGTTATCTAAGCCTAGTCGCCTACCTCCCCTTTTCCTTTTTTCCTTGTGACTAGCCTCATTGTATATCATTCACTTCATTTATGACATTGATAGGGCATAGCCAACACAAAAAATTTAAACCACATTCCTAGAGTCATCTAACCCAACCACACTCACTTCAATATTTATAGCATTGATCAAGAGCTTCACCTCCTTTTCATCACTGACAACAGAGGGACCTTGGAGTTTGGTCTCTTCCCAACTTGAAGCCCTCAATGAACACTGTGATGTGGAAAAAATATTCTAGTTTCATCAAGAGCATCCCATGCCACGTATCATCCAAAACCACATTCATCAAATCAATTTACCCAATCTGTAGATTCAAATATCATCCATCTATTAAGTTGGTTGTCTTGGCCAGACCTTGAGAAGTCAAGTGCACAAGTTAGTATATTATTTTTCATGTGGACAAATACATCATTATTATGCATCATTATTTTTTCAATTTCAATTTTTATGCATTATTTCTCTCCCATTTCTTTCCAAACACGTATTAATTTATCACTAGGATAGGAGAAGTTGACCTTTGTAATATGAAGGTTACTTCAATGTCTAATTTCAATGCATTGAAGCTTACAAAACTATTGTGTCTGCAATGATGGTGAATTTTGGGCCATCAACAAGAGGATTACATCATTGGTACCAACTAGATGATGACATTGTTATTACTTTGAGGCTAGTTTGTTCCTTCAGATATCAACATATCTATTAATAGACTAACTCCTTTAAGGGACTTTTTGGATTCCCCTTGTCAACTTATTCCTTTAATGGAGGTAATTATACACTATTAGAAAGGATATCTACATGCATTACCTTAAAATCTCTTGGAACTCTCCTTAGCGTCTTTGCCCTAAGATTTCCTTTTATGCCGATCATTTATTGTAGGTGGTGGATGGTATCCTTCATTACCTGGCCATCTCCAACACCATGGATCACATGATTTGAGGTTTCTTCTTGGCCAATTGATGGTATTATTCCACTAGTTAAGGTTTGAGATTTATCATCACATTCCACAAGGGGATTACATCTATTGTATTTGAACCCTCGAGGAGGTGGAGACTAATTACCATTTATTTTTTAGATGTCCCATTTATTATGATATATAGGGTAGATACCACTATCTTTATAGAGAATTGGGTGATTTTATCTACTTTATTTTGATACCCAAACCAATGGTGTCACCCTTCATTGTAAGTCATTGCAGGGGATTCCTAGAGCTCCTAGGTTGATCACCTCTTTCTTTCAACTGTCATAGAGGTTTACAAAATTAAGCACCCTTTGGATGCTATTGATTCAAAAATAGTGGGGTAGGTTAGTGAGGTGATGCTCTTCTTTGCACATTACTACTACTAGGGTATCCCAACACATTATCTCTTAGAATACACACATCATGAGTTTCTTTACTGATATCAGAACTTATTCAAATTTTGATGTTAGGAGAGGTTATGAGGTTAGATAGTGTGGCACTTTCAACCCTGAAGACTCCTTGATAAGCATTATCAGATCTTACATTGGTCCCTTAATAATGATATATGATAACACAAGGGATTCATTTGACCTAGGCCTTGAGAAAGATGTATAGTATGACTAATATCTAGTATTTTTGATCTTTTAGGGATATTACTCCTACCACCCCCCACCCACCCCCCACCATGGCTAGTGTTATTGGTAATTTAAGCTCATGGATTGGGGATTTATTAATTTAGGTGCTTCATTTATTTATATTTAATTAGTTTTTCATTCTAAGGTCCATCTAACCTAACACATTATTTTATAATTGGATGTATTCTTGAGTCTCATTGACTTAATTTTGGTAATTCATAGACATTAATATAATTTATCTTTCTTTCTTTCTTCATTTTAGTGTTTTATATATTACATTGAAAACCTATTCCAATCAAGATGTAGGTGTCAAATAAGTGGATAAATGAAAATATTGGCTCAAATAATGCTAGTTTGACCTAAGCCATTGCCACTCATCGAGAATAAGTCACTTAATTGTTTGGGATTTACTCGTTTGGTATTATCTTCATCCAACACAAATGTCATTGGTGACCATAATTTTTAAGGCTCATCTCCCTCCAAAAACCTCTTTAAGATAGGAAAATCAAGTCTCAACAACTTATAACATTTCAAATAAATTGAAAATGAAAAATGGTATAAGTAATAAATAAAAATACATCTAGTTGTACTTGTATTACATATTAAAAAAATTGGCACCTTTATGAGATCCAATTCTATAAATTATTGCTATTGGCTTGAAATATTTAATAGTTTATACATACATTTGGAATTCTCATACACTGTCATAAATACTCATGATTCAAAACAATCTTACTCATCTTGCCTATCTTACCCAAAAGGTGAGAGCCTATATGGGATCCACAACTAGACTTGCCATTGAAAATTTATGTATTACTTATGATGAATTGGATAATGTTCATATTTGTAATAACTGAAGCTTTCATAATGAAATATTTAGATTTTTTATTTTTGTGAGAGTTTATTTTTGATTGGAACCTCTTGATTATATAGATATTGACATCTTTACCCATGCTTTATATTATATACAATGGATTATAATGTTGAATAACTGGTGGGGTCCAATCTCCATGAATCATATAAATAATAGCTCACATCCTATTTTATGGCCAATAATAAATTGAAAAAAATATTAGACATGAAGTTTGATCAATGATGAAATCACTTCCCAACATTGATCAATAGATTTTAACTTGATATAAAATGAATATGAAATAAATAAGTTGATTGAGTGCAATCAATTCACATTCCAATTTGAATCTTCCATTTCCCACAACATCATGACAAATTCTTCAAAAATAAACTGAAAGGAATCCACTGCATGAAGTTATTAATCCATAACTAGAGTGGATACCAGATGGAAATAAATTACAACATATCATCCCAAGGCCGATAAAATAAGAAATTAAGTGGAAATATGATAGGAATTGAACACTAATATTTAAATGAAGTGTAATGATGAGTTATTAAATATAATTCATCTTGTTTTTTTATTTTGGATAAAATGCATGATGAGAAAATACATTTAATTTACCTTCACATTCTCTCTTCTTGGCTATGGATGTTAGGAGGGGTATTGGATTTGAAAGTGCCTTATTTCCTTCTTGGACTATTTATCCATTCCCTCTTAGCCTACCAATATCTGAAAGATATTATCAAAATGGGCATTTCATTGTAATCGATGAGGATGTAAGCCATTCTGACCCTAACTCTAATGAAGGGCAAGACTTATTTCATGGCTCTGTTGGTGGTTCCTTTTGATAAGGGACCTTACATTGACTATATAGGGAATGGGTTATTATCTGACTTGCCCTTCTTGTATTTATTTTGCTCTACCTCCATATTATTTGGTTGGATTTGGTTTTATATGATTACTCACTTTTATTTTATGGGGTTAGACTCAATAGAGTTTGACCACATCCATCAAATATGCTTCCATTATTATTACCCACTATCTTTGGGCATCATTTTGGTTTTACTTTTCCTCCTCTTCCATCTACTTTGTATCAATATCATGATTACTGCAATTTATTCTTTTGCCTTTATGTCACATTATTTATAACTTTCACTTCTCCAATCTCTTCCCATTTATCTTTTGAGAGTCTTATTTCCCACATCAAATTATTGACTGTAAAGTCTCATAATCACCACACTACTATTTTGGAGGGTGAGGGAACTAACCTACTTGGGTCATTCATGGATATTAAATATAATTATTTCATTTTTAAAGAAATTTAAATAACACCCTTTTGTAATAGTGTAATAAGGTCACTTGACCTGTCAATGAGATGTATAAGGATTGGTAAAGTGGGTTAGTTATGCCCAACCTCACCCAAGTTTAAATCTTATAGGGCATTTATAGGCCGGATGTGGCCATTTGAGTTTACTCAGTGGTTTCAAGTGATCAAGTGATAACAATTTACATTGGTTTAATAGTTCTTGAGGACTAGTCCCCTGATTTGTGCACCAAAATCGGTTGGTAGCTCTGATCAAAAGTGAATACTAATTAAAAAAAGGTCACTTGACCTACTTTCTATACCATGAATTAAATGAGTAGAACGAATAGTTAGCTACAACCAAGCTTCCAAAATTTCCTTTTATTTTTGGATTTTATTTATGATGGCGGGGAGTTGATTGTATGATGTATGCTTAAGGTTTTTAGCATTGTAATGTAGGATAGGACACGACTAAGATTTTTTAAAAACTTATAAACAAGTTAAGCAATTTGTAAATGTGAATCCTAAACTTATAAATTCATTTTTTATTAAAATACTATTGGTTTTTGATATTAAAATTCATTTTTTTTGGGGTTTATACTTTATAGTTGCCTTGATTGATGTTCAAAGCTCAGGCTTTCCAAGTTATCTTTGATAACATGCTAACCTTTGTTTTACTGGTGAATGATGCAATGAGAAACATGATTTTATGTTTTGATGGTTTTTTTATTGATATTTTATGTTTTAAAGTGATTTTTATGAATAATATTTATGTTGTAAGCCAAAACCTTAAGAAATGAAAAAAACCATTTCTAAAAAAAATTAAAAATAGTTCTTAATGGGACCATAAGTATTGACCCACTTTGAACCCTTCTAATATGTAATGGATTCCATTCTCATCACACATTTTTTTGTGTCTTATTTCATTCTAGAAACATTACGGACTCTCATGTTTTTAGTAAACATAGAAAGGGAATGCTAGTGACCAATCCTCATTAAATTAGGAATCACATGCGTCTATCCCAAATTATGCTTTAATTTTATATCATATTTATCATCAACCAACAATATGGTTGACCTTAGGGGTGCCACTCTTCGGACCCTATGTATACAAATGGGGTTCCTATTTATTCCTTGGTCTTCATTTCATCTGAGATCCATTGTAATATCTAACCAAATAAATAAAGAACAAAAAACCATTTATGTCTGTTGTAAGTTATTAAGATAATGCAAAAAAGTGCCTTGTCAATTTGAACATTTTTGTAAATACAAACACACATAGTCAAGATATATGGTATTCTCCTTATAAGAACAAACACACACACACACACACACACACACACACACACACACACACACACACACACACACACACACACACACACACACACACACACGCACGCACACACGCACGCACGCACACACACGCACGCACGCACACACACGCACGCACGCACACACACACACACACGCACACACACACACACACGCACACAACACACACACACACACACAACACACACACACACACACACACACACACAACACACACACACACACACACACACACATGCAACACACACACACACACACACACATGCAACACACACACACACACACACACACACACACACACACACACACACACACACACACACACACACACACACACACACACACACACACACACACACACACACACACACACACACATGCAAATTATACTTCCTTATATTTTGACATGGCGAGAAAGCTTAGGAGTAAACTAAGCTTTGCCAATCAAAGGGTGTATGATGTGTCATGTTCAATTTAAGTATTGACCCTTTTAAAATTTTGCATGGAAATACTTAATTTGTAACTAACATTCCGCGAGAAATCTTAGGAGTAAACTAAGCTTTGCCAATCAAAGGGTGTATGATGTGTCATGTTCAATTTAAGTATTGACCCTTTTAAAATTTTGCATGGAAATACTTAATTTGTAACTAACATTCCAATGTGATGTGTTTCTTCCTTGATTTGTACAAAGATAAGTTATTGTTTTACAATATTTGTGAAGGTTGGCATTTGTTGGAATAAGCAGAGCTCAAAGTATGAAATATGCAAAAAAAGTGAAATTAATTTGTTACGCACATTGTATGTTTATGCTTTAAAATTTAAGTTTTAAGGTTAATTTAAAATTTTTGTTTGAAAGGTTGTGGTAGGACAAATTCCTCCCATCCACCTTATACAAAATTTAATGGGCATTCTTAAACTTTAATATATTGTATCAACATATTAAAAAAATAGAGGAATGGGTGGTGTTGGAAACAACTTGCACAATGCTGTTTAACCTTAAAATAAATGCTATTAAATTAATATAGCAAAAATGTTTGTTCTATTCATTATTGATCTCTACCAAAAAGTTTATGTGGAAGAAAAATATAATTTTGGTAGGACTTAACAAATTTATAATTTTAAATAAGAATGTGTGGTCAAACTAATAACTACAAAGATAGATATTCATAGTTTACAATGGTACATATAATAAAATAATTTTTGTTAGTCATGAATGGGGAAATGCATAAGTCACAACCAACATGCATGTAGAAAATAAGAATCTTCCCTATGTTCTTTTAAGAATAATTGTGGCAATTGATATTGTATGTTAGAAGTTAATGGAACAAGAAGATGATCAAGATATATCGTAGAATTATACATTGAAAAAAGGTTTCATTCTAGTTATTGGTTAATATGATTTCCATATTGGCACATGATTGTGACATGTGAGAGTTGTCGTTCTTAATGATTGAATGTATAAAAGTGACATTTGAACTCAATAATTTAACTATCTTTGGATGTAGTGCACTAATTGTACACTTTTGTGTAATTTGAAATGCACAATGTAGAGTGAAAAATGGATTGTTGTGGTACATTATTGTGTAGTTTACAATTAATATCAATATAGTGACAAAATTTGATGTAAATATTGGATTAATCCCACTTTTATAATCAATATTTATAATCACATTGTTGTGTATTTAAGGAATTTGAAAGCAATGCAAAATCTAGTGGTGTATGATATTATCCAACGTAGTGTGCACAATGCATTTTTGTGGTACATTATTGTGTAGTATGTAATTAGTATCCATGTGGTGCCTATATTTTTTTTAAATACTTGGATCAATCCCACTATTATAAGTAATGATTATAATCACATTGTTACATATTTGAATAAATGGAAAGCAATGCATAATGCACAATGCATAATCTAGTGGTGCATGCTTTTATGCAATGCATAATGCATAATTTAGTGGTGCAAGCTATTATAATACACATAATGCACAATACATAATCTTTAATTTCATGTTATGGTGCATTATTTTGTAGTTTTAATCAATATTAGTGTAGTGCCCATATTTTTTGTCAATGATTGGAACATTAACATCTTTAGAAGTAATAGTCCTAATCACCCTATTATTTATTTAAAGAAATTGAATATTATGCATAATGAAAAATCTCATGGTGCATACCATTACCCAAGTTAGAATGCACAATCTAGTGGTGCATGTTATTATTTAGTGCACAATTTAGTGTTGTGGTACACTATTATGTAACATGTAATTAATGGCCTTGTAGTGCCCATATTTGCTATCATTGCTTAGATTATTTGAACCTTTAGAAATAATAGTCCTAATAATTTTTTATTGTTTTAGGAAAGTGAGATATTTTTAAAATATATTTTACCTTGATGAGAAATTCCTAAAATATTGTTTTAAGTTGATTTTCATAGTGTTGTACACTTTGGAGTTAGTCTATAAAGTTATGAATTCCCATTGGTGGATTCTAGCCCTTCACTATGATCTTGTTAAGTGTATCATATCCAATAAAGATGGCATGTATCATACACAACATGAGGATAATTGGGATATGAAATTGAGATGTATTTGGTTTGGTTTTTCATAATGAATGTGTTATTGAATTTGTCATTGATAAAGAGGGCAATTCAACAATGGAGAATTTGGTTGAGGTTGATTTGATACTAAAATAAGATTTGTGTTGGGGTGCCTACGGGACATTGGAATACATTATCATATTGCTATAAGGTTTTCAAGTTGGTACTTTGATGTTTTGGATAAAGAGATTTATTTTGTATATTTATTTCTTGGTGACCCATAAGTAGAAATAACCTTTGTCCATGAGAAAATAGATTTTTGCATTACTTTGTAGAGATTATGGCGATGCTAGTCTCTAGAGGACACTCTAGAATGTGATATTTACAACCATTGAGTTCAAGGATATATAATTTTGGATTATATCTATATTATTTATCATGAGCATGTATTTATGGTGGTCATAACAAAAAATCATAAACGTTGAGTGGTACCATGCCACGAGTGATTGATCAAGAATAAGATGAATTACATACTCATGAGAATTGATGTCCCTATTTTTTGGCATAAATTAGGTATGTTTATGATAAATTATATGTTATTTTATTTTGGTTAAAGGTGACACAACACAAAAGAGGATAAATAATACACTTAAAGAGATTATTACATCATATCCATTAAAAAAATAGGGAATATTAGGTCATTTCACAACAAATAGAGAATATTAGGTCATTTCAAAAAAAATAGGGAATATTAGGTCATATAAATTCAAACAAAAAAAGTATCATATTACCTATCAAGAATTTCAATTACATCAAAATCTTACAGGTTATCTAACTGAAATTCAAGAAACCAACTGAAAAAGGGAGCATTTGGCACTTGTAAGATCTATGGGGAAGGTGACACATGGTAAAATATAATGTAATTAATATTAATATTCCTCAAAATCTTCTCAATTATTTACATTCTTTTAAGTTTCCATTTTTAAGCCAAAACCATTCTACTTCTTTTTGCCTTTCTAGACATACATAAGTGACCAATAAGTTTGTGTTTAGTACGGATAACTCAAGAGGTTTAAAAGAAAATGATTTTTTGAGGTGATATTAAACTTATAGACATTAATTTACATATAAACATTTTAATGATTGGTAAATTTTGCTTTATGAACCATCCTTTACAAGCTGACTATATTTTTTTGCTCACTATTTCCTACACCCTATAGGTTTTACTCCATTTTGGTCAAGTTCATACAAACCAGTTGGTGATGTTGAATATATAATATGATGTATATATTATTAGATTATATACATTCTTATTTTCATGTTTCAAGGTGTTTGGATAAGTCAAGTATATCAATATTACAAGAGGATACATTTTTTTGAGTTACAGACAAATTTTCACCATTTTCAGGAACTTCATGCTTGTTCATGGTATCATAGGGTTGTGATCAGTAATTTTTAATGTTTTAAATTATTTCATGATTCCATTTACCTTAAAATATAATATTAAAAATCATACACATGAGGGTGCAATCACAAAGATCATGCAACCAGTTTACCCTATGACTATCATACATAGTCAGTCATGGTAAGCCATGCATATGGAACTTGTATGGCATGTTCATAGAGGTTTGATGAAGATTAAAAATCTTGGTTTACCTTTGATAAAAATTAAGAAATGATTTGAGCATTCAAATGGTAGGAGAGGGATGTAACAATCATATAGAACACTTTAATACAATCTACCATGAAGAGACTCACCTATAGGTGCCTTTTTAGAAATCAATTATGTTGAAAAGGAGTTTTTTGAGCTGAGAGAGGTTTTTTGATAATGGGAAAGGTCTATTTGAAACTCTTGGGAAAGTATAAAAACCATTGAGACTCACAATATTATGCTTACTACTTGAAGGTGCCTCACTGCTTGTGCATCAAAATTCCCACCTATAAGTGGCCTGAATAGAGAGTTTTTGAGCCATTTTGAAGAGTTAGATAATAATATGGAACCCTCCTTGAAGTATTTATGTGTTGAGGATAACATGGAAAAACTTTTGAAGGGATAAGTTGATATATTGAGGTGGAGTTTACCTTTAAAAGGATGACTTTAGGTTTATGGACTTTTTTCCCCAAAAGAACAAAACATAGATCCTTAAGGTTTTGTTGATATCTTGTTACAAGGTTTCCAATGATTTTTATACATCTTGATGACTGGAATTTTAATCCTTCATAGATGAGAAATGGAAGTTAGTTTTTTAGAGACCCCAAATTGCCCATTTTTGCTTTAAAAACAAACAGTATCATTTATAGGCATGATTTCAAAGGAGACCTTTTACTTCCCTAAGTTGAAACTAGACCATTGCCAACATGTTTGAAAATATTTTAATGGGATATTTTCCCTCAAATGTGTGCCAAAAATAGTTTAGAAGAAAGGTGTTGAGTCCAACTAACACTTGCAAGTGTTTCTTCATAAGGAATTTCCCACCTACAATCAACTAGGCCTAAAGGTGCAAAGATGCTTGAATGAGTTGCTGGATGATGGGTTATCCTCTTAGATGATCATGGAATTGTGTATAAAGAATAAATGAGGTAGAGGATTTATATTTTAAATATAAAACATCTTATAAGTCTCATAAACGTCTAATGAGAACCTATAGCCAAGCTTAAGGTAGAAAACATAGTCTTTTAAGTCAAAAGGAAAGAAAGAAGGCCTAAAGAATGTTTTGAAGAAATTATTGAGTATGAAACCTGATTGTATGAATTTTAATCATCATGGATATATTTATAACATTACAAGACCTTATTTCTACATAAGAAGGTGGAGACAGTCCATATAAATAGCCTAGATATCCACCTACAATTGACTATTAGCCTACATCATTCATAATAAAGGCTTGATCATGGATATACAAATGATTAGTGGATATAAGGTAACTTAAAAGACCTAAAATGGTTACCATATAACTTTTTATGTACTATAAAATATGAAATTCACCTACAAGGCCCTGTATAGTCAATTGTAAGTGATTGTATGCTGATAATGACTTAGTTGAGGGCTTTTCCAAGTCTTTAACATAGGAAATATATAACATGGGTGACTCAAGGAATAATGGTATGCATTTTATGGGTTAAATAGGACCCCATATTAATTTAATTATCTCAAATAAATTAATTTTCACCTATAGGTAGGGGAAGCATCCAAATAGGGTCAGATTCTCAGTCAGGCCTGTTTGAGTAGGATGACAACTCAAGGTGTAAACATCGATTATAAATGGTTTGTGAACATAGTGAAAAACTATAAAATTATAGTCACCACATTTTAGAAACTATAATTATGGAAAAAAATAAAATAAAGGACATCCATAATGTAAAATATAGTCCACATGGTCAAAATCTTGCACATAGCCTTGGCCTAGCAGTCTATTTTGGTTTTTTGGGATTTTGGAAAGTCATATGAGTTGAATAGGAGATACAATTTTGTGAAAAAAGTCCTAAAAACTTGATGAATCACATTAAACACTGAAATTATTTGAGAGAATAGGGGAAGTACCCTCTATTTTGTCTCAGACAGAGGGTACTTTCCCTTCTGCATAAACCTATTGTTTTGGAAAAAGGAGATAAAAGGGTGGACAAGAAGTTGTTTGGAAAATAAGGAGAGGTGTGTGGAGTTGAATTTAACCTATTAAAACATGAAAGATATCTTAAATATGGGAGAATACTTATAGATAAGTCTAAACTCTTAGGAGTTACACTCAAGCCCACTAGGCATGGTTATGCCTATAGTCCAAATGAAGGTTCACTTATAATTGTAACATGAGATAAGTATTATAATGGTTTGTGTCATGTTTTTAGAGACATTAAAGAACTGTCAAATCTAGTGGAATTAAGATAAGCTTAGTTGAATGTCCTAGACCATATGGGTTACAATCGGGCCTACAGACAAGGTTCTAGGCCAAAGCCAAATAGAGAGTTAGACTTATTTATAACCTTAAGTGAGAACTAAAATGGATTTAAATAGGTTCTTAGGGTAAAATAAGATGTGTAAAAGCCATTGGGACTTAAGGTAAGCATAAAGAAAGCCATTTTTGGCTCAACCCAACCTCAGGCTTGTAGGAAATGGAAGGAAAAACTTCATAGGAGTTTTTCATGAGGATATGGATGGATTCCAAATGAGTTTATAGGTTTTATAAGGGGTGATAAAGATAATTCTTGTGTAATTTTTTTCAATTTGAATTTCAAGTTTTTATAAATAATGTTTAAGAGTGAAAGCAGGCCTATAACCCTTGTAAACCCTTGATAGTGACCTGATTGGGAAGATGAAGCTATAAAGGTACTCTAATGGACTAGTTTAGATAGGATGATGATTAGAACTTTCATAATACTCTCTCAAGATAGTCCAAATTAGGATTAGTTATATGAAACTATATAATTGTGTGCAAAACAAGATTTTCTTGATAGTTTTATGCATTGTACAGGTTGTAAGAGGTTTCTAGAGATGCCGATCAGACGGGAGGGAAGATTAGGAATTGATATAACTCTCCATATCATTTTAATGCCTTAGAATAACTCTTAAGTGCCTCAACAAATTATTTCATCTCAACCAATCAAAATTGGCTAGTGGACATGATGGTGAGAAGGGTGGAAAACTTAAAGTAAACTAATTTTAAGGTGTTATTGATGCCTATAAGGCCATGGAGGGTCTTGACACATGTCATACACTACCTCCCATAGATTTTAATAGAAAAATAATGCCTTTTTGAAGGCCAAGTGTGTAGGGTGCATGAAGGAGGAGTTTTTTGGATTGTAGATGATGATGGCTCATTCCTAGATGATTCTAAATGATCAATCCTACAACCAATGCATGGAGAGTCATGTATGAAATATTTACCCTTCATTATAATCATCAGACCTATCCCTAATAATTTTTAGGATATTCAAACTAGTCCAAATCATGAAGGTAGTTTTCTGAGCCAGAATGAAAACTTTCATGCCATTTTGCAAGAGTTTCATGACTTGGAGAGCCACTTGTTACTTATAACCTTACATGCTTCATCCCACATCCTATTATAATGTACAAGTAACTAATTCTCTCATCTTGACAAGTGTCCTTGTGACCTTTGGAGTTCTCTCTTCTCTTCTCTCTCTTAAGTTCTATAAGAACTAGGCATTTTGGCCATTATAACTTATGATCCAATTGGGTATGGAAAATCCTTACTCATTTGCATACCATTTGATCAATAAAACTAATAATTTTAACCTCTTCATGGCTGTTCATAGTGTGTTTTACTTTAATGTTGGATCTTGCTTAGTGAAGGCTATGGATTCCTTAGCATGCTGTCTCATTATTTCATCCTATTTGAAGTTGAAAAGATTTTTCTTGTACGGCATATGAAATGTTTTAGGAAGTGTCAAGGTTGAGAAAGTTAGTATATTCATTAGTTCCATTCAAGGCCTCTTGTCTACTCCTCATAGCCTAAACATTCATCCATAACCTCATAATGTAACATTGATGTGAGAAGATGCAAATTGAAGAAGCGTATGTTTGGTTAGTTTCTTGGTTTCATGTGTAACATGTAGCTGGTTAGAAGTCATCAACTTATTTGGTGTATCACCTCCCTTAAGATATATTTTTTTTAATTTTCTCTCTCCTATCCTCCCCCCCAAAGTTTAGGTGTGGTAGTGATCCAAAGTGGTACATCAAGGGAGATAGCCCTACTTAGAGATTCAACTCATTCTCAGGCAACCCACAAGACTAGAGGCATTTCAATTATGCCACTTAGATGAGGAGAGCTTAAACATATCTTCAAAGGGTGAAATTCCAAGTGACAATAGTTTTTGACACACCCGATGGGACTCTTAGTCCAAGAAGTTGAAAGTTTTTTGGTGTTGTGTTTAAATAATCATCCTTTAGAGGCATCTATCAAAGCATCAATGGTGACTCCAAAGTTACATCGACTGGTCAACTAGCCTAGGTATTCCTTTTGAATATTGTTGATAACTATTTCTTGTGTTCCTATTTCCTAACAAAGTTTTATGGCTGACCTTGGTGTTAAGTATTGTTTTACATAAGTTGGTGAGACATTTCAAGCTTATGACATTCCATATAAAAAAGAACAAGTTATTAATCAAACATATCATGAAGTGTAATAGCTCCAACATGAAGTTTATTCACCCATTCATGAAGTGTATCAGTCTTATAGCCAACCTTCTTAATGTCTTGCTCCTCCTAGTCAACCTATCCACTTCTCAACTCAGTCCATTGAAACCTTCAAGCAAACTCTTTTGAGCTATGAGAAGTACATGTTGGATTGTGACACATAAAAGGATATGGTCTAGAGGTTTCTAGTCATCTTATTCATAAGGTGAGAGATGAATTAGATCTAGTCAAAAGAGAGTGGACACCTATTGAGAGAACTAATTGGTAAAGGCTCACAAGTGAGATGCTAGATGTGAGTGGCTTGGTTTAATTACTTAGAGGATAGGCTAAGAATTCAAGAAAGGTAGCATCACCAAACCTATCAGCCTTCATATCAACTTTCCCAAGATTGCTATTAGTCCTATTTGACTTCTATTTATGAGCCCAATGAAGCTTACCAAAGTCATCCTTTTTCCCATCAGTTAGAAGAGAGAGTTGAAAAGAGGAACCTTGTTTTTGAAGCTAATATTAATAGGCAGATTAATTTGGACAATGATAAAATGAATAAATCCATGTTAGTATAAAATAAAGTGGAATTCAAGCCCTCATTATCCTCTCGCATTACATCTCCACCTTAAGACAAAATCTCTAGATATGAGATTCCAAGTTGGAGACAAGGTGGAGAATCCAAGCCTAAGGAGATTCCACATTCCTTGAACACTTCATCCACTCCTAAAATTGCATCACAACCTCAAGATAAGACTTTTAATCCTAACATCCTAAGCTAGAGTAAGATATTGGAGTCATGGGGAAATAAAAAGGAGGATAGAAGCCTTGATAAGGAGTATGAATTTGAGAAAGAGCTTGATCCTATGAAAGTCCCTCCCACCCTTCCTCAAGAAACTTCTTATGTTCCTTATCAAACATATTGTACTCCCCATCCTCATGAAGATTCCTATGAACTTGAAGAATTTTTTTTCCAAGATATCCTAGCCAAGAAAGTTGAATAGTTGGAGTCAAATATGAGATTGCCAAGTCAAGGTGTGATGGAAGGTCTAGAGCGCAAAGAAGATCCTATGCCTAAACACACCCCATATAACCTCCCTCAAGAGAGTGGTCAATTTGGATTAGATTTAAATTAAGTGATTTTTAAATGTAAGGAGGATAACTAAGCTAATTTAGCTCAAGATCTGCCTACCCTTCCTCAAGAACTCCTAAAATAATCCCCTCTAATGCATTCTCAACCTAATTTTGAGCCCTATGTTCCACCTCCACCAACTAGTTAATCTTGTCCTCACCCCATCACCCTTTTCCTTGATGGACCTATAGTATGGAAACCTAAATAGGAGAAATTGGTTGAAGAAGATTTAGAACTCTTGCTTGAGGAAAATACAACTCCTTGGCAGCCTCATTGGGCTAGGTCACCGGATTTCAAGATTTCTAGTCTTGGCATAACCAAGAAGGAGATGTAGATTGAAGATATTGTATCCCTTGAGAATAAATATCAGATTATGATAGTGGATATAAAATTTGAGAGTCCTTAAGAGGTCCAAAGTGTTGAAGAGGAGGTGAGCCCTTGTGTTGAGTCTTCTTGTTGGTTGATAGTGAAGATTGCCTTTCTTATGTTGAAGAGGAAATCTTGGATGAAGTCCTTTTGGATTCTGAGGAAGAGGATGAAGAAAATTATCTTTTTTTTCCCCTTCATGATGTTGATAAAAGAGGATGAGGACTTGTGGTATCAATTTGAAAATATTTGCAATGAGTTTGAGTCTTTTAAGGGATCTACTATTTCATTAGAGATGATTACAAGTGATGATGAGAAAGATGACATTGTTCAACATGTCATAGATGAGAAAGATGAAATTATCCAACATGTCATATATGAGCAAGATAAAATTACACATCAGCCTTTGGAGGTCAAGACAAGATTCTATTGGCCTTAATCTTCCAAGGAATAAGAAACTATTCCTCTTGAAACCATGCCTACAAAGAAGATGAATTTTGATCATGAGATGAAGAGTGGGAAACAATATGAGGTATGTGTACAAGGCCAAGAGGAATAATTTTACATTGGTGACCTATTTGAAGATGGATTAATTGAGAACATAACAACTGAGGTGCCAAGAAGTAGGTCTGATTTATCAAGTGTTCAATTCAAAGAGCAACATGCTTGGCACCATGATTCATCTTATTAAGAAGGAGATGCAAGAAAATTTCATTTTGATCTTAGAAAGGGAGGTATGATTTATTGTTAGTTTTATATAGTTGTTTTATTCCTATTTTTTCTAAGTGCTTTTAGCACATGTGTGTCTTGTTAGTGTGTTTTCTTTGTTGGTGTGTGTCCTTTATTTTGTGTGGTTAAGGTAGTCAATTAGTGGTATTGTATTGATCAAATATTGTAGTCAATGGTAAAAGGTATCCTTATTTTATATCAGACTTCATATGACTCCTTAAACCCAATGGACTGATAAGGCTACTGGTCTAGTTAGTATAACAAGCATACTACCCCTATAAGTCACCATTTTATTGACCAAATTTGACTTTTATGTCAAATTTGGACCTCTATAGGTAAAAAAATTGGTTTTTTAGATGTTTAGGGGTCTAAATATTTTCAAAAGTCTATATTATAGTTCATTTAATGTTATCTAATGCATTTTTAGCCTTAAACATGATCTAATAGGTTTGTTTGTCATTTTGAGTCATTTAGTGGGATTTTAAGGGTCATAAATGCAAGTGGAATGGTTACAAAGGTTTATAGGTGTCTCTTTTCCATTAAAATAGTAAAAATGTCATATTAACTATCAAAAATGTCAATTACATCAGAATCTTGTAGGTTATCTAACTAAAATTCAAGAAACCAACTAAAAAAGGGAGAATTTGGCACTTGTACGACCTATGGGGGAAGGTGACACATGGTAAAAGATAATGTAGTGTATATTAATCTTTCTCACACTCAATTCTTTACATTCTTTGTAAGTGCCATTTTAAAGCCAAAACTATTCTGCTTCTTCTTTGCCTTTCTAGACATACATAAGTAACCAACGTGTTTGTGCTTAGTACAGACAACTCAAGAGGTTTAAGAAAAATTGAATTTTTGAGGTGTTATGAAACTTAAAAAACTTCATTTTCATATTAATATTGAAATTATTGGTCAATTTTTCTTTATGAACCATCCTTTACAAGCTGATCGTGTTTTTTTACTCACTATTTCCTGCACCTTATAGGTTTTACTCTATTTTGGTCAAGTATGTATAAACCAGTTGGTGATGTTGACTCTAGAGGATTATGGATACCTTATTATATGATATCCATTCTTATTTTAATGTTTCAAGGTGTTTGGATAAGTCAAGTATATCAAATTTGCAAGAGGATACACCTTTATGAGTTACAAGCAATTTTTCACCATTTTCAAGAACTTCATGCTTGTTCATGGTCTAAGAGGGTTGTGATAAGTATTGGTTAATTATTTAAAATATATAATTATTAAATTTACCTTCCATTATAATATTCCAAAGCATGCTCCATGAGGGTTTAGTCATAAAGATCATGCAACTAGTTTACCTTATGATTGTCATACATAATCAGTCATGATAAAACACGTGTATGGAACTTGTATGGCATGCTCATAGAGGTTTGATGAATAATAAAAATCTTGGTGTACCTTTTATCAAAATTAAGTAATTATTTGAGCATTAAAATAGTAGGAAAGGGCTATAATAGTCATATAGAACACTTTAATATAGTCTACCATGAAGAGACTCACCTACAGGTGCCTTCTAAGAAATCAATTATGTAGAAAATGAGTTTTTTGAGCCGAGAGAGGTTTTTGAAATTGGAAAATGTATATTTTAAAATCTTGGGAATTTACAAACACCATTGAAACTCACAATATTATGCTTACTGCTTGAAGGTGCCTCACTGCTTGTGCATCAGAATGCCCACCTACAGGTGGGCTGAATAGAGAGTTTTTGAGCCATTTTGAATAGTTATATCATAAGATGGAACCCTAATTGAAGTATTGATGTGTTAAGGAGAACATGGAAAACATTTTTAAGGAATAATTTGATAGATTTAGGTGGATTTTACCTTCAAAAAGATGACTATAGGTTTAGGGACTTTTTTCACCAAAGAACAAAACATAGATCCTTAAGGTTTTGTTGATATCTTATTACAAGGTTGGCAATGCCCTTTATACATCTTTATGACTGGAATTTTAAGCCTTCATCTAGGAAAATTAACCCACAAGGTTTGAGGGGTAGATGATCAGTGGAATTTTATTTTTTAGAGACCCCAAATTACCCATTTATGCTCTAAAAACAATCAGTATCACCTACAGACATGATTTCATAGGAGACTGTTTACTTCCCTAAGTTGAAACTAGACTATTTACAACATGTTTGAATGGTTTAAAAATGTTTTAAGAGGAAATTTTGATTTAAATGTGCGCCAAAAAGAGTTGATAAGTAGGGTGTTGAGTCCAACTAACACCTAAAGGTGTCTCTTTATAAGGAGTTGCCCACCTACAACCAACTAGGCCTAAAGGTGCAAAGATATCTTAATGAGTTGTTAGATGATGGGTTGTCCTATTAGATGATCATGGAATTGAGTATAGAGAATAAATTAGGTATATTATTTATCTTATAAATCTAAAATACCTTTTAAGTCTCATAAACATGTAATGAGAACCTACAACTAGGCTTAAGGTAGAAAACATAGTCTTATAAGTCACAAGGAAAGAAAGAAGGACTAAATCATGTTTTGAAGAAATGATTGAGTATGAGACATTATTGTATGAATGGTAAGCATCATGGATCTACTGATGACATTCCAAGACCTTATTTCTACATAAGGAGGTGGAGATAGTTCGTACACATGGCCTAGATATCTACCTACAACTAACTATTAGCCTACATCATCCATAGTAAAGGCTTTAGCATGGATATACCAATGACTGGTAGATAGAAGATAAATTTAAAGACTTAATATGGTTCCCATATAACTTTTGATGTAATATCATAGATGAAACACAACTATAAGGTCTTATACAGTTAAGTGGAAGTGACTGTATGCTGACAATGACTTAGTTGAGGGCTTTTCTAAGTATTTGACATAGAAAATATATATCATGGGTGAATCAAGGAATCATGGGATATATTTTAGGGGATAATTAGGACCCAATATTAATTTAAGTATCTATAATAAGATAATTTCCACCTACATGCAAGGGAAGCATCCAAACAAGGTTAGTTTCTTAGTCAAGCCTGTTTGAGTAGGAACACAACTCAAGGTGTAAACATGGATTATAAATGGTTTTTGAACATAGTAAAAACCTAGAAAATGATAATTACCACCGTTTTTACACTATCATGATGGAAAACAAGGAAATAAAGGAGCTCCATAATGCAAAATACAGTCCACATGGTCAACATCTTGCACACAACCCTGACCTAGCAGTTTGTTTTGGTTTTTTGGCCTTTTGGAAGGTCATATGAGATGAACAAGAGCTAAAATTTTGTGAAAAAAGTCCTTATAAATTAATTAATCCCATAAAATACTCAATTTTTTTGAGAGAATAGGGGAAGTGCCCTCTATTTTATCTCAGATGGAGGGTACTTCCCTTTGTGCATAAATCTATGGTTTTGGAAAAAGGAGATAAAAGGGTGGATAAGAAGTTGTTTGGAACTTGAGGATATGTGTGTGGAGTTTAATTTAACCTATTAAAACATGAAATATATATCATAGATGGTATAATCCTTATAGGGAGGTCTAAACCCTTAAGAGTTACAGTCAAGTCCACTAGGCATGGTTATGCCTATAACCCAAATGAAGGGTCACTTGTAATTGTCACATGAGATGAGTATTATAATGGTTTGTGTCATGTTTGTAGATAAATTATAGAAGTGTTCAAGCTAGTGGAATTCAAATAATATTAGTTGAATATCCTAGACCACATGGGTTATAATCAGGCCTATTAGACAGACAAGGTTTTAGACCAAAGCCAAATGGAGAGTTAGACTTGTTTATAACCTTAAGTGAGCACTAAAATGGATTTAAATAGGTTCCTAGTGTAACATAAGATGTGTAAAATCCATTGGGATTTAGGGGAAGCATAAAAAAAGCCATTTTTGGCTCAAGACAACTTTATACCTATAGGAAATGGAAGGAAGAGCTCTATATGAGAGGTTCAAATGCTCATATCTTTCATGAGGCTATGCATGGATGACAAGGGACTTTTTAGGTGTTATAAGGGGTCCTAAAGATAATTCTTGTGTAATTTTTTACAACTTGAATGTCAAGTTTTTATGAACAATGCTTAAGAGTGAAAACAAGCCTAAAACCCTTACAAATCCTTACTAGTGATTGAATTGGGAAGATGAAGCTAGAAAACTACTCTAATGGACTAGTTTTACTAGGATGATGATTGGAACTTGAAAAATACTCTCTCAATCTACTCCCTATTAAGATTATTTATATGTAACTATACAGATGGAGTGTAAGATAAGATTTTATTGATAGTTTTGTGTATTTTTAAGGTTGTAGGAGGTTTCAAGAGATTCAAAATATGTGGGAGGAAATATTAGGACTTAAGATAACTACCCATGTAAATTTCATGCCTTGAAACAACTCCTAAGTGCCTCAACTAGCTACTTCATCTCAGCCAGTCAAAACTGGCATAGTGGACATGATGGTGAGAAGGGTAAAAAACTTTAAGTAGACTAATTTTAAGGTATTCCTGATGGTTATAAGGATATGGGAGGTCTTGAAACATGTCATCCACTCCCTTATATATATTTTCATTGAAAATTTATGACTTTTTGGAGGCCAAGTGTGTAAGGTGCACGAAGGAGGAGTTTTTTAGACTGTAGATGATGATGGCTCATTACTAGATGATTATATATGACTAGGCCTACAACCAATGCATGTATATTCATGTATTAAATCCTTAACCTTCATTCCAATCATTATACATATCCGTAATTATTTTTGGGATGTTTAAATAGGTCAAAATAATGAAGGTAATTTTTTGAGCTAGAATGAGAACTTTCATGCCACTTTGCAAGAGTTTTATGACTTAGAGAGCCACTTGTTCCTTCTGACCTTACATAGTTTATCCTAAATCATCTTCTCATGCATAATTAATTGATTCTTTGATCTTGACAAGTGTCCTTGTGACCCTTGGACTTATCTCTTCTCCTGTCTCTCTCAAGTTCTATAAGAACTAGGCATTTTAGCCATTATAACTCATGCTCCACCTGAGAATGGAAAAGCCCCACTCATTTACATAAAATTTGATCAATAATACTACTTATTTTTACCTCTTCATGACTCTTCATAGTGTGTTTTAATTTAATGTTGGATCTTGCTTAGTGAAGACTATGGATTCCTTAGCATGTTGTCTTATTGTTTCATCCTATTTGTAGTTGGAAAGCTTTTTCTTGTAGGGCATGTGAAGTGTTTTATGAAGTGTCAAGGTTGATAAATTTATTATATTCACTAGTTCCATTCAATGCCTCTTGTCTAGTCCTCCTAGCCTAAACATTCATCCATAACCTCATAATGTAACATTCATGTGAGCATATGCAAATTGAAGAAGTGTATGTTTGGTTAGTTTCTTGGTTTCATGTGTAACATGCATCTGGTTGGAAGTCATCAACGTATTTGGTGTATCACCTCCCTTAAGATAGTTTTCTTTCATTTTTCTCTCTCTCTGCCCCTGCCAAAGTTTAGGTGTGGTACTGATCCAAAGTGGTACATCAAAGGAGCTAGCCCTACCTAGAGATTCACCTCATCCTTAGGCTACCCACAAGCCAAGAGGTGTTCCAATTATGCCACTTGTATGAGGAGAGCTCAAACATATCCTCAAAGGGTGAAAATCTAAGTGACAATAGTAGGTGAAGGTAAATTTGTGTTCTCTTTCATTTTGCTTAGATTGAGGTTATATTAGATTTAGAGTAGGAATTCATTATTCATGTTTAGTTTCTATTCAAGATCTAAGTTTTGCATATACATTTTTGGCACGTCTGATGGGAGCTTCACCTTTCAATTTTTCACATATTTTCACTTTCTTTAAAGATTTTTTTTGACTGATTCTAAGATTTAACAAGTTTTAGCAAAGTCTGGATTCAGGTTGTTAACCATTTGGATTGAAATCATAACTAAATTTAACAAATTTTAAACTCCATTCTTGTTTTATGCATATTGACATGTTTGATTTGAGTTTTACTATTCTTGTTCTTGGGAAAAAAGTTTTTGTATCACATTTTTGCATTTCTATCTATTGTGTAGGTGTTTTCCAACATATCTGAAGTTCAACATTTTTCCTCTAAGATTCAACATTTTTTTATTTCTTTTTAGTGTTTCTATTTTTTTATAAACTTTTTGATAATCAACATTTACATATTGTATTTTAGCATTTTCACATTATTCTTTAACATTTACATTATGAATTTGAGTGGTTCTAAGAGTAATTTAGCCTATTTTGATCATTAACATTCTTATGTTGTAGTGTAACATTTTTATGATTTTTAACAATGTTTATCTTTTACTTTTAGCATTTCTAGTAGTATTTTAATAGTTATGTTTATTATCACCTATGTGTTATTTATTAGTGTTTATGCTCTAAATTTTAGCATTTACATACTATGTTTTTGCATTTTTAATCTCTACTCTTCCTACTTACATGAAAATGTTTGACAAAGATAAAAATTATGACTAATAATACATGTACTGTAACTACATTCATTGAAGAATTAAAATCAGAAACCTTAACACATAATCATTAAATCATAAGTTAAAGAATCAAATTTATGTTTTTTCTTGTTTTGTGTGTATGACTAAAATTTGTGTATGCTCTTCTATTGCACTAAAAGGCAATATTAATAATAATAAATTATTTAGTTACTTGTGTTGTCCGCCACCCCCCCCCCCCCCCCCCCCCCCCCCAAGCCTAATCTATGTATGCTCTTTTCTTACGGTGAAAGGCAATCTTAGAGATTAGAAATGGTTGGAATTTTTATTTTCATTTTCTTAGGGGTTCAGTGACTTAGATTTCATCATTGATAACTAGGCAAAGTTTTTATTTAGATTGACTATAAACATTCCTTGGAGCTATTTATGAGTGGCTAAGCTTGATTAACCATTGAGAACTAGGCAAAGTTTTTATTTAGATGGACTATAAACATTCCTTGGAGCTGTTTATAAGTGGCTAAGCTTGATTAACCATAAAGTGAAGTGAGATGGATTTGAACACCAATACCCAGGCCTTAGACGACACCCTTATTTCATATATTTGGGCTTCACATACCTAGTGAGTATAAGTATCCTAGCCTAGGAACCATTCAACCATAATTATATAGTGGTGTCAGGAGCAAAACATTCCCAATCACCCACACCATAAATTTAAGGTATATTTGTAAGCCACTATTTGGTTTCATTTCCACTTTATTAGTGTAGGATTTTTATTATGTGTATGTGTTTTTATTTACCCTTCTTTTGTGTGAAACTAGTCTTCAAATCAAATTAATCTAAATCAAACCTAGAAAAAACCAATGACACCCAAAACAAGATATTAAACAATATTTAATCGAGACACTAACATGGAAAACCCTTTCCATAAAAACCCATTTCACTTTGATGAACCTATTAATCAAGAATAAATCCATGATGATGATAATGATAGCCTCATAAACCAAAATGAGTATAATGATGAACATGATAATTTTTTTAAATCTAAACAAGTTTATGCCCAAGTAGACCGGTACTTATTTGAAAACAAAGATGATATCCTTATGCATCTCATAGAGATATGATGTAGAAAATCCATTCAAATTATAGTTCTAAAAACCTAAGCCACATCATAAGTAGGAGATAACAAGCCCTTCTAAGCCAAGATCAAACCACTTCTATCAATCCCATTGGTTAAATTAAAATGAACCTAGAATCAACCAATGAAAATCCTAACTGACATGTCTCCCATGTCAACATTGGTAAAGGGGTAAAAATTCTAGCAGAACAAATACATCATGACCAAAATCAAGTTGTATTTTACCAAATCCAACATTTAAGCCAATAGTTGGAAAACCTAGCTTCTCACGTTAATCTTTCCATTTCAATCCTATAGAACATCAATAATAATCCAATAACTTACCATCCAGCAAATGAGAATCCAATGCCAATCATGCCCCTTGGTTTCCAAAACCTAATTTTTTCCTACCCCCATCCACACCACTCAGGGGTACATCATTTACCCAAGAATGACAAGCCATGAAGGATGCCATCAAAGGGTTATAATATGTAAACTAAAACTGAAATAGGAAATATAAATTTGAGGAGTGGTTCCCTTACCCTGTTGATTGAGAAGTGGTGAGAATACCCTTCCCTCCTTACTTCAAACCACCTAAATTTGAAAAATAAAAAGGAAAGTGCGATCCTAGGGAACATGCTAAATATTTATTTCATGTCATGCGAAGTAGTCTACAATGATATTTACCTATTCAAACTATTCCATCAGAGCTTAGGATACCAAACCTTAGAATTGTTCTTGCATCTCCCCAAAGGATATATTACAACATTCATAGATATTTCTAACATATTTATTAAACAATTTTTATACAATGTTGAACATGAGATTACAATGATGGATTTTTGTAATGAAAAACAATGGAATGAAGAAAGCTTATCTTCATTCTTACAATGATGGAGAAGCCTAGCAAAAAAGTTCCATTGGTCCATTCTATAAAAATAGTTGGTTAGTATATTTATCGCCAACCTATGTCAAGAAATGGATTTTCACTTGCAAGGCTATTGTGTTACCACATTTAATAAAATAATTGAGAAAGGAGTATAGATTTGAAAATCCCTTGTAGTTAAAGGACTAGTAAAATGCTTTCACAAGGATCACCAAAATCAAACCTAATAACAAAATCTTAATTTATTTAACAAAAATAAGAATTTTTTTGGTGATGAAATGACTAATTTAAAAATATATATGTTGTTCAAATCACCCATTATTTTACCATTCCTAGGGACTAGCCCAAATAGAAAATAAAAATAAGAAAAATAAACTTCTATGGGGAATCCCTTGAAGCAATTTTTTGAAGAATGGTTTCTCCAAACATGATTGTCTTTCCACAAACTAAACGTTTGATAAGATCAAGCTAAAATCCACTTGGTGTAAAAAATGAATATTTTGAGTTTCATAAAATCAAAGGGAATTTAACAAACATATGCATGAAATTGAAGAATTATGTCTAATACTTGATTGATAATGGAGATATTAAACTTGAAAGTAGTGCATTTACATCGAAAAATCAAAACTTAGGGATATACCAAGATCCCTTTCTAGAACATGACCAATCACATTCACAACCAAGTCAAGGTCAGATAACATAATATAATAACATCAATCACAAAAAATCCTCCTAATCCTATGATGTTGTTGTTGGTATTACTGAGCACATGGACAACTATATCACCACCATCAAATTCAAAGTCATAGATTGTGTTGTCAAAACTAGGCTTAACAAAACCATTGTCCAAAGGCCTCCTCTGCCCACCCCTAAAGGGAAATACAAACTTATTGAATGACTTGACAAAAGTCCTACCCAAATATCTATTCTGGACCTCTTCAAAACATCCACTATTTATAATGAAAAATTATATAAAACCACTCAAGAGTTAAGAGTACCCAATGACATTGATCCATAAAAATTCAAAGCAATCATTAGAAACTTATCCTCAAGTAATGAATTTACCTTCAACCAAAATGACATATCACTAGTTGGTCCACTCCACAACCTACCCTTGTACACCGAGGCCTACATTACCAAATATAAAGCAAAAATGGTGTTTGGAGAAAATGGACAAGGTTTAAAAATTTACACTTTGACCTTGATCAAGTATCTTGGTTACTCTACAACAACATTAGACACAAACATCATCACAATTAAGGCCTATGCAAATTAAAAAGTCAATCAATAAGTACCATACATATTCCTATCATGGTTGGGCATGTCATGAAACAAAATTTGCTACATGTCATTGATATTGATCTCCCATATGATACCATATTCAGTCGACAATGGATTCGTGCCATGCAAGCCATCCAATCTACCTTCCACCAATGCATACAATTTATACATTCAAGAATAGAAGTGACTATCCCTGATGATCCCCAACCATTTTAATATTGTAAAAAGTTGAAAGGGTGATACTGTAAAAAAATTATTATCCTATCACTAAAAATGATCATGAAGTGGATAGATTTATGGCCCCAGAGCCAACAAAACCTTCATCCTATATCCATTTAGATGATCTACCATCCACATTAAAAAATCCATCTTCTAAGTCCTATTTCAATCTCATTGACAAAGGTTTTGGAGAATATTAAATCCAAGTTGCCTTCCATATAGGTAAACTTTCAATTTCTTTAAAAAATTGTGGTAGGCCTGACATGAACAAGAAGAAAGAACATGCATCTTATCAATTCAACCTCTTTTTCTAAAGTAGACCTACTTATAGATGAAAACATTGAAAGCTATAATGACTCTTAGTTATATGATGATGACCTAGCCTCTTGTTTCCAAAGAAACCAATATCATGTAGTAAACAAAATGTGAAAAATCATGAATTACAAAGGAAAGGACTAGGATATCATGAATAAGGAATCTAGGAACCCATATAATTGTGTACTAATAATTAATCTCATGACATTGGTTACAATTACATGGTGACCATTTCGAGGATTTAGTGAGACTCCTATAATTTATAAAGAATATTCTTTCGACATTGAAACATTTTAATCTCATATCCTCCACCAACCATTTTAATGACACTACTATCTTTACCATTAGCCTAGACCCCCAATACCATGAAGTCATCAACTGGGACTAACAAAATCACTTGCCAATTGACTTTTTCCAAAATTATGAAGGCATTGAAAAATTCATGGGACTCTGAGATGAAATATCATAAGGGGATTGTAAAAAGGGATTTTAAATTAAATTGGATACATTAACATATTTTGGTAAGTAAGAAGAGTTCCTTAGTCATAAAAAATTTAAAAAACAAAAAAAGAAAAACAAAAAATTGAAGTCCCTTTGTGAAAACCTCTTTGAGGTGCTATCAAATGCAAAAATCCTATAGCAAAAATAAAGTGTGAAATCATGAATTAGAAAGGAAAGTAACTAGTAACTCATGAACAAGGAATATATGAACCCATATAAGTGTGCACAATCAAGAATATCAAGGCATTGGTTACAAACCCCTTGGATACCAATATGAGGATGTCAATGACACTTCTACATAATCTGAGGAAGATTATTCCAATATTGAAACAAGTTCCTCCCATAGCCTCTATTAATATATTTCCTCCACAAACCTTTTTAATTACACCATTATCCTTTCCATAAGCCTTGACCTCAAATAACCTAAAATCATTGACTGAGACCAATAAAATTACATGCCAATTAACTTCTTCCAAAATTATGAAGCAATTGTAAAATTCATGGGACTATGGGACAACATCCTACTAAAGGATCATAAAAAGGGATTTGAAATCAACTTATATATACTAGTATACTTAAGGGAGTAATAAGTGTTTCTTAGTCACAAAAAATATAAAAATAAAAAGTTGAAAAATAAAAATAAAAAATAAAAGTAAAAAAAAAGGTAATTCTCTTGGTGAAAATTGGTTTCTAGCACCATTAGATGGGGATGTTTACCCCTCTTCCAATAAAGCACAATAAAATTATAGTCCAAAGCCTATATATGGATCAAATATTAGTAATGAGGAGTGGAAATATTCTACATAGATTATTTAAGAGTGCCTTGAAGTATTTATTTCATGGGCTTTACTAGAATTAGGATATTCTAATTCATCCTACTTAGGATAATTAAATGAGCTAGTCTGGATAAAGGACTTTGCCATTGCCAACTAGTTTACCTCCTTGCCAACTATTTTAGATGATGGTTCTACACATATTATGGAGGAAATTTCATAGGTTGATATTGGGACTCTAGAGGACCTAAAGTGGATCAAACTAGGCATGTCCCTCACTGAAGAGGAACATGAAGTTTTTATAGCCCTTCCAAGGGAGTTTGTTGACATATGTGCATGGGCCTATTTGAACATGATAGGTTTGGACCCCACCTTGGTTTTACACATATTATTGTACATCTTAATGCAAAACCCATTAAGAATAAAATGTATAAGATGAATCCTCATATTGTTGTGCTAATTAAGAAAGATTTGGAGAAACTCTTAGATGAAAAATGCATCAGGCTAATCGAATATTCAAAATGGATTTCAAACATTGTCATAGTGAGTAAGAAACCATAAGGTATCATAATCTATACTAATTTGAGAGATATCAATAAAGCCTGCCCAAAAGATGACTTTATTTTACATAACATTGACCTTATAGTTGACTCAACATCTAGATATGAAATGATTTATCTTAAGGATGGATTTTTAGGGTATAATCAGATCAAAATTGCATCAAAAGACCAACACAAGATAGTGTGACCACTTTGTGGGGAACATTTTATTATCATGTGATGTCATTTAGACTTAAGAATGTAAGAGCCAAAAACTAATGATCCAAGACAATTATTTTCTATGATATGATGCATGACATTATTAAGGACTATGTTGATGCCATCCTGGGTAAATCAAATACCCATTCTGATCATCCAACTGTATTATGAAGAATCTATAGAATCTAGATTAGCATTGAGAGAAGTTCACGAAGGAGTGTGTTGAGCCCACATTAGTGAGGAAATCTTGGCCAAAAATTTATTGAGTATTGGTTGACTATGGAAATAGACACTACTACATATATGAAGAAGAATATAAAGTGTCATAAGTATGTTAATTTGATTCATGCTCCAACCAAGATACTCAAAATAATTAAAACACCATGGCCATTCTTAACATGGGGACTCAACCTCATAGGGAAGATCAATCTTATATCCTTAGATGGCCATAAACATGTACTAACTTCTAATGAATACTTCACTAAGCCCTTGGAATCCATTCCTCTCACTTATGTTACTAGTAAACAAAAATCCAAGTTCATATTCAACCATCTCATTTGTCATTATGGTATCCCATTTGACCTTATATTTGATAATAATGGATCATTTAAAAAGAAATATGTGAAAGCACTTTGTACCCAATACCGTATCAAATAACATTTCTCGACCACCTATTACCCACAAGGCAATGACTAAGCTTAAGCATCTAATAAAACCATTGCCAATAATTTAAAGAAGATTTTCACTGATGTTGGTCATAATTAGAACTTGTATCTATTTAATGCTCTCTAGGCATACTATACCACATTCCATACTCCGATAGGAGCTACACCTTATTCACTTGTTTATGAGACTAAGTCCATTTTTCATATCGAGGTTGAGCTACCTTCTCTCTAAATTTACTACAACACATCATTGATGATGTGTAATATAGAGTAGCTCACTTGCAAGATATAGACTTACTTGATGGAAAACACATGTCTAACTTGAATAATTTTTAGGCATATCAGAATAGATTAAGAGGTCAATACAATAGCTTCATTAAACATCATGAATTCAAGTTTGGTAACCTTGTGTTAAAATATAATCAGAAGAATGTCAATGCTAAGACAAAGAAAAAATGAAAGTTCTAACCAAACTAGTTAGGACCTTATGTAGTTATTGTAAACTACCATTTTGGAGCATATAGGCTTTCCACACCAGAAGGATATGAACTTGATGAACCAATGAACATAATGCACCTCAAATGTTTTTGCACTTGAGAGACTCAAATTATTGTCTACAAGGATCATTTAAGTTATGCCACATTATACCCATTCTTTGTACCATACCTTGTACCATTGCACCATGCCATTATCCCCTTGTATCTAGTTATTTCTACTTATCCCCACCTATCACATTTGGCCTTGGTTCTAATTCATGTATACCTTAAGCACGTTTAGTGGTTGATGATTGATTTAGTTCCATTAGTTGTTTTATAATCAAACATTTGAATGGCACTGTATGAAAGTAGTATGACAGTGGTCTTGTCAATTTCATCCTTTAATTGTTGTTATATTCTATACTCGTGATACTAATTATAAATGCCTGTGGGAAAATTAGTACCACTGACCCTTTATCATTATTTTCTAGTTATAACTACCTTTGGGAAAATAAGGAACACCACATTTACCATGCATTACCATATCACCTTTTCATCACTCTTGTCATACCTTGCCATTTACCAATACCTAAAATTGATGGTACTTAGTCAGATGCCTTTTGTGTAGGGAAAACTACAAATGACTTGAGGTATTTTATGACTATGTAGGTAGTGCTTGATTCATGTTAAGGTTAGATCAGTCACCCTTTTGTCATGCTCTCACTATTTTGTGATCATTTTAATCCATATGCTCTCACCATTTTGTGACTTTGGATTGTGTTATATCTTGTAATTCTCTATTGAGTTGAGATGCAAAAAAAATAGAAACATTAGGAACATTTCCTAACTTTTACCAATGTAGATGGAACTATAGTGGCTTAAGGTCCATTTTGGACTATGTAGGTAGTGATTAGTGTTTTATGAGGTTAGCTTATTGAATTTTGTTTGAATGCTCTTGCCATTTTATGAGCATTTTAATTTTGAACAGTCACAATTTTATTAGTAACCTAAACAATGCTCTCACCATTTTATGAGTTGGACCATTCTGTATCTCATAATTATTGATTGAGTTGAGATGGTAGAAAATTCTAAAATATTTTTAATATTAAAGAACCCCTAAACATTCATAAAATACCTAGGAAAATCATAAAAATCATGAAAATGGGATTAGAATTTCCATGGAGATATAAAACCACCAAAATTTTATGGGGTGGGCCATCTTACCCACCCAACTTCATTTCTAGGTTACCTTGGACTTTTTCTTCCCATTTTTGGTAGAACTACATTGGCTTGAGGTCCACATAGCATATGTAGGTAGCACTTGTATATATGGGGTATCTTGGGTTAGCTCGACCACCTTCCTTTTTTTTTCAACCATCTTCTTTTCCTTAAGGATTTTGGGACTCTTATTTATTTCACGAGTAATCACTTATATTTTAGTTTCCCCATCCTTATTGGCCTTGTTTTACGTGCTCACCTTTTTATGAGTTCATGTTGTGGGCATTGTGCATTTAGAATTTGATGCACTAGTGACCACTTAGTGATTACACTCTCACCATTTTTCAAATAATTTATATTTCAATGCTCTAACCATTTTGTAAGCAACCCAAACCAATGCTCTCATCATTTTGTGAGCTCATTCTCATTAC
Organism: Torreya grandis; assembly: GCA_037957365.1. Classification (NCBI taxonomy): domain Eukaryota; kingdom Viridiplantae; phylum Streptophyta; class Pinopsida; order Cupressales; family Taxaceae; genus Torreya; species Torreya grandis. Next base: position 1,058,850 of record JARHVA010005335.1, read on the forward strand.
AAGCCTTATATGTAGTGGATACTATGAATTACCAATTTAGTTCATTTATGGATACATGTCTTTTGTCTTTTAGTGTGGTTTTATCCTAAACCATGCGTTCATACTTCCACAATTTTTTTATGTTGATGTTTTCACGAATGTGAGCATCATCTCTCTCTTTTCATACACACTCACCATATTGTGAGACCATTCCTATTTTCCTCTACAAGTCAATCATGTTTTCGTTATCATCCATTTTCTTCTGTCCCATATCCTAGGAGAACTATATTTATCTTGAAGTTCACATTGGATCTTCTATCTATAGAAATATGTATGCAATGTCCACTTTTCTAGTGCATATGAAGTCATCTTAGCTACCCCTTCCTTTTCTTCTATTCCCCCCATTTTATTTGTATTGTTTCATTGTCCCCTATAGCCTAGGAGAAATGTTTGCCATCTTGTTTATGCCATTGTTCCCTATAGGCTAGGGGCAACATTATACCATTTATTCTTGTATTATTTTACATGTGTCACTTCTACCTAACTTAGGGGTCACCCTGCCACCAAGAGTAACACTACTATTATACATACATGAATAATTTGTATTATGTTTGTACTAATATTATGATTAATCATTATTTGTGTATTTCTATTATTTAGCTTAGTTTGTTTGTTTTTGTGTTCTCAGATTAGTTTGTTTATTACACTTTTTATTTACTTTGGATTGTTTATTTTGTTTTATTTATTGCAACCTTGTTTTTTTCTTGTATCTATCCATTTATTTATCTGTATATATTTATTCTATTTGTTTTGTCTTGTTTATATTGTTTGTTTGTTCATAGTTATTTATTTTGTTTATTAATTGTGTTTGTTTTCTTGTGTTGTGTTGTGCTTATTTTTGTTTATGGGTGTTTTGTTGTTTTGTTATTGATTGTTTGTGTTTGTTTTGTTGTTTATTAGTGTGTTGTTTTTTCATTAGTGTTTTATTTATTTTTTCATTAGTGTGTTGTTTTTTCATTAGTGTCATCATCCCTCATGTCCAATGTCATTTACAAATCAACCACCTAATATTGTAGGCCTAGAATCTCTCCTATCCAAGTAGTGATCTCCTATTATAGCATGCCTGTATCTTTACCTAATATAGTCATGATAAAAGGCCATACCTAGCCTAGATCAACTTGAGCCACTATAACCCCTAAAATTATAGGATCAAACACCATCAAATCTAGGCCATCATCCCCATCATTTCCTACTATCTCTCCATCTCCACCTTATTATAGGTATAATCATTGAGAGGGGGTGAATAAGTGAGATTAGATATTTAAATTACAATTGTATCCCTTTCAAACTATTAAAAAATTAACATATATCAACATGATCAAGAAACACTAACAAGAGATCTCATTCATTCAAAGCATACACAAGATCAAACACATAACACATAGTTCATGTGGGAAACATTCATGGGGAATAAAACCCACTCTCAAGCCTACAACACATGGAATAATATCCTATAATAAATTACAAACAAGATACTAATCAAATCCTTTAGACCAATAAACCTTGATCATATCCTCCTGACAAAAGGTATTTAGTGAAACACCTTTTTCACAAAGGGCAACTACCCCTAAGAAAGATAAAGTCCTTTAAAACCTCCTTGAAGTGAACACCTCCAAATTAAAATTGATGTATTCAACACCTGATGATGGATATCTATTTATCTAACCCCTGCATAAATTCCCTTTCTATATCATATAGGCCTCTTATATAGGCATGCCACAATATTTTTCTTTCTTCACTCAAAATGTCTTCATATGCACACTCAAACCTCTTCGCATATCCAAAAATTATAAGAGAACTATTATAACATTAGGAACATGACCTAAAGATCATACACATAGTTAAATTTTTTTTATACTCATTGACTCATCAAATGAGCACTCTACCTCTCCTTCACTCCACAACTCTCAAAAACATCTTATACTTATCTCACAAGTCTTACCCTCAAAATATATAAATCATTGTATTTGATTTCACTCTATATAGAGATATCATGAATTATCAAAAAATTAATCAACCACAATACATGCCTTCACCACTAAGGCATCATACATAGGTCACACTTAACCATAATCCACTTCAAATAGGCCTAAGTCACTTTTAGGTCCTATGGAGACCCATTTAGCTCTTTGAAACTTTTACAAGAAAACTTAGAACATAGGAACACTTTTATAACTCATTAAACCATGAAAAATGATCTATAGGTCCTCCTTAAGTTTCCATATCCATCATAGTACCCTTCTGCTTAAGCACAAAACACTTAAATAATATTTCTATGCACACAATCATGATGAATGAATACATAGTCAACTTGTAAACATTTTTTCATACTACATACAATTGGTAAAACATTAATAATTAAAACATAGAATAATTATGGAGTATAAAACACTCCCATATATCTAATTCAACATGAGATATTAAAACAACATCATAACAAGCTCAAATACCCTTCTCGGGTTACTTGCAAAACATGCACAAACATAAAGTAAACTTTAGAGATAAATATATTTGTCTTAACACACTTAAATATCTTAAAATACATATTTATAGATGTGGCTTGGATTCCTCTACCACTTTGATTTGTACACCATGGGAAAATTCATCCTTGATCAAAAGATATGATCCAAAAACCATAGACTAGTTTTTCCCTTTATTAAATTCAAACTATCATAGTTAAAATTCATATAGTTGATATAATATCCTATAATATTTAAATATTTAATAAATTCACACCATCAATCTCTGTAGATTAGCTTGGTATTTATTTTATATCACTCACTGCTCAATCAATCTGTACAAACACCCACTCACCATTAGATCCTTATCCTTTACCTTTGCTCAATGTTAAACAACTATCACTTTGACCTATTTGACTCAACACACACCATTAGATAAATTTTTATGATCACCCATAAACCATTAGATCTCTATTATGTCCTAAACTTTAACTCTTGCAAAATTGACTAAGTATAGGAACCATTTCAATTTGTCTGAAAAGCCAACTTTGAACCTCAATATCTTTTACCTTGCTCACTCATATGATCTGAAATTTGGACCATATTATCTCCTCACATAGAAAAAACCAACCATATGAAAAAATAATCCTATAAAGCTCACACATGTGAGATATAATGACATTAAAATTCTTACTTAATTTTTTTTGCCACAGAGCAAACAATGTCAATAATTGCCTAGAAGGTTAACTTTGCACATGCATATCTTTTGACGCACTTCAACACATGACTTAAAATTTAGTTAACATCAACTAGGCTAAAAAATGAACAAACCCAATGATCATATTATTATGAAATATTCATAAATATGAGATATGTTGTCATCAAAATGCTTACTTAGATCTTCTTACCACATTACAAATTTTGCTAAGTATGGGAAAACACTGTCAAAATGCCTAGGAGCCCAACTTTGCACACAAATATCTTTGATTGAAATTATATGCATAACCTAAGATTTAGTGTATAATAACTAGATAATGTGAATACAACCATATAACTAACTCCCCCTGACTCATCTACATGTGGTAATGGTGATGTCAACAAACTACCTACTTAGATTTTTTGCCACTAAACCCAAACTATCTAGATGAATTTTAAGGACTACCAAATGAAATCCACTCATGCACACAAGATATACAATAATCCTTTAAAACTAATAAGACCTCTTTCACATTCTCAAATCACCATTCTCATCCCTAAACATCTCTAATCATGCCAAAATTGAAGATCAACCAAGCCTCCTTTAAGCACACTAGGACAAGTACATTTCACACTTTGTCATTGTTACTTAGGTTGTTAAAGAACTTCATCCACTCAACAAGACACATCCATGACATTAACATGAAATCAATAAAAACTATCCTATAATCTCCCCCTTTGTCATTGATGTTAACAAACATCAATCAGCTCACCTTCTTTCTCTTCAAGTACTCTCAAAATAGGAACTTTCTCCCCCTTTGACACAATGACAAAGTGAGCACCAACTAATTATAAGGATTTGAAAATACCATCAATAAGAAGGTACCATTTTATAAATATGATAAAGAATCCCACTTACCTTGAGCCAACCTCTTCTTGCCTTGACAACTTCCTCTTACTCTATGCCAACACTCTTCTTCAACCAAACACTGCAACTAATGAAGAAAGAACACACAAAAGAATTGAAATATGATAGAACTCACCAAGAAAAATATGAAATGGACCCCCCTATTATTTTTTATCCATTAAACCTTTTGATCATATTAATATATCCATACATCATGAGGAAACACCATATAAACTTACTAGCCTTCTATCTTAAACACTTCCATGACCACCGACTCTGCATCTGCACTATAACTTCTTTACAAAACTCTGGAGAAAGTTTATGAACTTGTTGATCCTCTTTAACCAAATACATTCTATTGAGTCATAGAGAAATAAATGACACCCAATCTTTGTCTTAGATACTTAAATGTAGCTTTTGACATTGGTTTGGTCATAATATCTGTAAGCTACTCTTTTATAGGTGCATACTCCAACTTAACACTTTGATTATTCAGTTGTTCTCTCAAGAAATGACATATAATATAAATTTTATTAGTTTTTGAGTTCATAATAAGATTCTTTGAGATAATAATTTCACTAGTGTTGTCATAATAGATAGAACAAGGTCCATTTTATCTTACCTTATAATCTTCCAAAGTTTGTTTCATCCTCATGACTTGCATGAAACAAGAAGCAACTACTATATATTTAGATTCTATAGTTGATAGAGACACTAAGGATTGATTCTTGCTTATCCAAGACACCAAACATTCCACCATGAAGAAGACCCCACCATTGGTACTTCTATTATCCACACAACCTGCCTAATCTACATTAGTATAAGATTTCAAAGAGAACTATTTACCCTTAGGATACCATAAACCATACTCTATGGTGCCTATGAGATATCTCAAGATATTTTTGACTATTTTTAAGTGAGATTCTATAGGATCATATTGAAACCTTCCTAAAAGACCCACTGCTCGCATGATATTAGGCTTAGATATAGTAAAGTATAAAAGACTTCCAATCATGGATCTATCTAAAGTTTAATAAACTTTTGGTGAGTCATCCAATTTACTTAACCTACACCCTATGATAATTGGATTACGCATTAACTTACAATGCATCATGTCAAAATTCCTAAGCATATCCTTGATGTATTTATCTTGTGAAATGAATATCCCTGCATCAAGTTGATTAATCTATAATCCTAAGAAGAAAGATAGTTCTCCCAACATTGACATTTCAAACTTAGTATTCATAATATCTACAAATTATCTACTCATTTTATCATTATCAGATCCAAAAACTATGTCATCAACATATAAAACAACAATAAATTGATGATTGCCTTTTGTCTTAATGTACAAATTACTATTAGCTACCCCTTTTTTAAAACCTTGAATTAAAAGATACTTATCCAACCTGTCATAACAAGTTCTAGGAGATTTTTTAAGACCATATAGAGAATTTTTCAATTTACACACAAAATATTGATTAGTTGACATGAATTATCCTTTAGGTAACTCAATGTATACTTCTTCTAAGTTGCCATTCAAGAATGAAGATTTCACATCCATTTGATGTACCTTAAAACCATTGAATCTTACATATACCAATAAGAGTCTAATTGATTCCATTATTGACACAAGAGAAAAAGTTTGATCCAAATATATTCATTCATCATTATCATATCCTTTACATACCAATCTAACCTTATTCCTTGTGACTTCTCCTTTCTAATTCATCTTGTTTTTGAAAACCCACTTGGTTTTTTATCACATTTTTATCTTTTGTTCTAGGAACTAAGTCCCATGTTTCATTCCTTTATATTTAATCAATTTATTCATTCATTACATCATTCCAATTTTATCTTTTCTATATTCCATGAGTGTTTTGGGTTTAATCATGTACAACAAATATGAGTCTTGTTGATTCTGATTGATCAACATTCTCCTTCTAGTCTGCAACTTTACACCAAAATTTCAAATAATTTGATAGATTGGATGATATTTTTGAATTATTTTATATGAAGCTTTAGAATATTATCTTTCTTCCTCCTCTTCATATTCATCATCTATTTAAATAGATAACTCATCATTGTTTGAAACAACATTTTGAATTGAGTCACTTACCTAAAATTTTGGCTTCTTGACTCTACTAGTCTCACATTTGAACTTTAAATGATATTTTGAAGTCTCTTGTTGAAGCACCTATAGGCAATAATGATAGAGGAATAACCTAAGAAGATGCCCTCATCAGACCTTGAATCAAATTTCCCAAGATTCTCATCTCTTTTGATGAAGCACCTTCTCTTGAACACTCTAAAATGTTTGACATTAGCTGCTCTATTATTCTATAACTCATAAGGATTATTATCACCATTTGATATGATTTAATACCTATTTAGGATGTAAATTAAAGTGTTGGTTACATCTTCCTAATAACCATCTGCTAGTTTGGATCTTGAAGCATGGTTATACTCATCTCTTGAATAGTCCTATTCTTCCTTTCAATAACACCATTTTATTGTGGTGTTTTATTAACAGAATATTGTCTCCTTATCCCTTATTTTTGATATAAATCATCAAATTCATGAGACCAAAACTCATCTCCTATATCTGATCTTATACACTTGATTTTTGACTCTTTATCATTTTCTACAAGTGTTTTGAATGTCATAAATTTTGCAAAAGCTTCTAATTTTTCTTTAAGAAAAAATATCCAAGTCATCTTAGTAATATCTATTACCTTGAATAATTTGGGTCATCATAGGTCCACATAGATCAGCGTGGATCAACTGTAATGGATTTTTAGTGGAGAACTCCTTGAATTTGTAACTTATTTTGGTTTGCTTCCCATGAAGACATGTTTTGCAAAGAGAATGAAGAATCTTAGAAATTTTGGGCATATGCCTTACCAATCCCTTTGAACTAATATTTACCATGTTATCAAAATTTATATGTCCAAGTCTTCTATGCCGAATCCATCTTTATTCAATTGACTCAAGAAACACTCCTCCTCGAATTCATGGAATACATAGATGTTATTTGTTTTATAAACATTTACAACTAATTTTTTAGGATTTTTTACTTCACAAACATCATCATGAAAAGCTGTAAAACCTTCTACATATAAGACATTCTCAGTCCTAAAATAACCATTATCCAAACTCACAGTACATTTGCCAACTATATTAGTAGATTTATTGTCACCAAATCTCACTAAACTAGGGTTAGTCTTCCTAAGAGAGATAAAATTGTTCTTGTATCTTGTAATATCATTTGAGCATCCATTGTATATGAACCATCTCTTTTTACCATCTTCTTAAGTATATAATGATGCTTGAATAAACATTGAATCTTCCTTTAGAGTAAGGTTCATTTTAAGAGGCCCTAATAGAAAACCTATTAAAAATATTTGGAAAATCTAGGGAAATTTGATTCATTGGTATGGTCAATCATCTGTGGGTGATAATTTTTTTTTCATTCAATGTTTTTCCCCATACAGCCCCTGAACCAAGTGACATATCTGAATGACCTAACTAAATGATGGAGCTAAATGTCTGAGATAAATGACACAACTAAACAACATAGCTAAATGACATAAATAAATGACCAAGTTGATAAATAGAGTTGAATAATGAATAACATAGCCAAACAATATATATGAAAGACACAACTGAATAACCTAGCTAAATAGTAGAGATGAATGACACAATCAAATGACAAAGTAGAATAACTTAACCAAACAACATAGATGAATGTGCAACTGAATGACACAACTAAATGACATAGATGAATGATAGAGCTGAATGACATAACTAAATGACACAATTGAATGGCATAGGTGAATGCCACAACCAAACAACATAGTTGAATAGCTCTATCATTTAGCTTTATTTTTTAGTTATGTCATTCAGCTCTATCATTTGGTTTCATTTGACTATGGCATCCAACACTGTCATTTGGTTCTATTATTTGATGATGTGGTCCCCATATAAATTATTATTTGGCACTATCATTCATTTTCTTGTTTGCTACTATCATTAATTTATGTGCTCCTCTAGTTTTGGTTCTACTTATTGTTTGGGCTAGTATCTTAGGGGATCTACTATATATCTAGAGAATTTAAGTATAATATTATATATTACTATAAAGGGTTAGAGAGCCGACCCTAAAAAATATATATATCCCTAAAATTTTGGTGATTTGGTCCCATCTATCGACACTAAAAAATTACCAAAACCAAAATCCTAAAAATGGAATTATTCATGAATTAACAAATATTCACCACTAAAAAAACCTTGCTTTAGAATATCACTTAAATTATGCTTCTTTTCTTCTTTAGTCTTAGACTTAGTCTTCTTAAACCATTTAATGGTGTCAATGACTTGGATATCCTTTTTATAAAAAGCTCTTTTATAGTTTTTGGCTATATGACCTTGTTGGTTACAATTGTAGCATATAAAATTCCTTTTGATCTCTAGAGAGAAAGCACAATCCCTATATTTATGACTGAATTGATTATAGGAGAAGTAGTACCCATTGACGACATCATTCAAATTTGATCTACATTTATTTTAATCATTACCTATCAATGAATTTTGATTCTTTCACTTTTGGTGGAGCTAAAATCCCTTTTGTCCTTGGATAAGAGCACATCTAAGTAAGTCATGACTTTATTTTAAAAATTTTCCTCCTTTTGGTTGAGACCACCAACCATCATGTCCTATATATTCTTGACTATTTCTTCTAGGTCTTTCAATTTAATCTTCACAACATCCATGCTTGAATTAACATTTGATAAAGCACATACTAGTTTGTCTTGAAGACAAGCCATATCCTCTTTGTCAACCATTGTACCTTTGATCACCTTCTAGTGGTTAAAATTACAAGAATGACCTACTCTTATACCAATTATTAGAGTTATAATAAATGAGAGTGGGTGGGTGAATTAGTGAGCCTAGATATTTCAATTACAATTTAAACCCTTTAAAACTTTTAAACACTCAACATATATCAACTTGATCAAGCAACATTAATAAGAGAGATCATTCATTCAAAACATACATAAGATCAAACACATAACACATAGTTCCTGTGGGAAACCCTCATAGAGAATAAAACCCACTCTCAAGCCTAAAAAACATGGACTAATGTCATATTATAAATTACAAACAAGAGACTAATCAACAACTTTAGACCAACAAACCTTGATCATATCCTCCCGACTAAAGGTATTTAGTGAAACATCTATTTCATAAGGGAAAAATGCCCCAAAAAAAGATCAAGTCCTTTATAAACTCCTTGAAGTGAATATCTCAACCTTAGAATTTATTTCTTCAACACATGATTATGGATTTACGTTTATATAACCCCTTCACAAAATCCCTTTCTATCTCATGCATGCCTCTCACATAGGCATGTCACAATCTTTCTCCTTATTCACTCAAACTATTCTCATATGTACACTCAGACCTCTTCACATATAATCAAATTCAAATATCACTATTATGAAATTATAAACATGACATATAGGTCATACATATAGTCAAAAAACTATTCTACTCATTGACTCATCAATTAGGCACTCTACCTCTCCTTCGCTCCACAACTCTCAAAAACATCTTGCACTTATCTCACAAGTATTCCCCTAAAAATATAGACATCATCTTCTTTTATTTCAATATATATAGATATATCATGAATCATCAAATGATTGGTTATCCAAAATACATGCCTTCACCCTTAAGGCATATTACATAGGTGACACTTAAGCACAATCCACTTCAAATAGGCCTTAGTCACTTTTAGGTCCTATGGATACCCATTTAGCTCTTTGACACTTCTATGAGAAAAATAAGAACAATTTTACAACTCATTAACCCATGAAACATGATCTATAGGTCCTCCTTAAGTGTCCATATCCATCATAGTACCCTTCTACTTAAGTAAAAAATGCTTAAACAATATTATGTGCACATAGTCACTATGAATGCATACATAGTCAACTTATAAACCTTTGTTCATACTATATAGTTTTTTTAAAACCTTAATAATTCACATAGATCATCCTTATTGAGTTTAAAACACTCCAATATATCTAATTCATCATGATATATCAAAATAACATAAGAACAAGCTTAAATACCCTTCTCGGGTTACTTGCAGAACATGCATGAATACATAGTCAACTTTAGAGATCAATATATTTGTCTACACACACTTTTAGTTAGTAAAATACATATTTATAGATTAAAATTAGAGTCCTCTACCACTTCTAATTTTACACCATGAGAAAATTTATCCTTGATCAAAAGATATCATCCAAAAACCACAGACTAGTTTTTCCCTTTGTTAAATTTAAATATTTGAATTCAAACTGTCACAGTTAAAATTTGAATAGTTGACCTCATATCATGAATTATTAAAATATTTATCAATGAAAACTATCAAAATCTATTAATCAGCTAAGTATTTATCTTATATTTCTCACCATTTCATCAATCTATATGAACACCCACTCACCGTTAGATCCTTATCCTTTACCTTTGCTCAACGTTAAATAACTATCACCTTGACCTCTTTGACTTGAAAAATTCCATTAGATAAATATATATGATCAACCAAAAACCATTTGATCTCTATTTTGTATTTAACTTTAACTCTTTCAAAATTGACTAAGTATAGGGACCATTGCAGTCTATTTGAGAAGCTAACTTTGAACCTCAATAACTTTTACCTCGATCACTCATATGATCTCAAATTTGGACCATATAATATCCTCACATAGGAGATACCAACCATGTGAAAAAATAATCATATAACCCTCACACATGTGATGTAAAATGACATTAAAATTCTTACTTTGATTTTTCTACCATAGAGCTAACAATGTCAAGAATTCCCTGGAAGGCCAACTTTGCACATGCATATATTTTGACGTGATTTAGTGTATGACCTAAAATTTAGCATAAATAAACTAGGATAAAAATTGAACAAACCCATATAATTATATTATTATAAAACATCTACATGTGTGAGACATGACATCATAAAAATTCTTACTTGACTCTTCTTACCACATTGTAAATTTGGCTAAGTATGGGAAAACACTGTCAAAATGCATGGGAGCCCAAGTTTGCACCCATATATATTTGACTGTGCTTAGGTGCATGAACTAATATTTATCACATAGTAACTAAAGATAATGTGATCACATCCATATGACCAACTCTCTGCAACTCATCCATATGTGGTAATGGTGATGTCAACAAACTACCTATTTAGATTTTTTGCCACTAAACCCAAACTATCTAGATGAAAACTATGGATTACCAGATGAAATACACTCATGTACACAAGATCTCAAATCATCTTTAACCATTGGTAAGACCCATTTCACATTCTTAAATCACCATACTCATCCTTAAATATCTCTAATCATGCCAAAATTGAAGTTCAACCAAGCCTACTTTAAGCACACTAGGACAAACACATTACACACATTGTCATTGTTACTTAGGCTATCAAAGCATTTCATTCAATCACTAAGACACCTCCATGACATCAATAAAAAATCTCCAACACACCTCCATCTCCCTCACCATCCCCTCCATCGAATCCATCTTCATCATCATCACCCCCCTCATTGTCACTATCCTACCAGGTGGTACCACTTACGTTCAATGTCTCAACCTCCATCTTCTCAATATTCATGGGAAATTGTCCCCTTGCTTATACTAGAACTATTAGCCTTAGAGTGCATACTTGTACCCACCAATGTATTTAGGCTAGAGTGTCCCATGCATCTAATTTTCCTCCTATGTAAGCATAGGAAACTTGAGGAACACTCAAATAAATCATAGTGGACACACCTCTCTAGATAACTAGAGTATCTTGACTAATTTCTTGTGTCACATGTGTAAACCATCTCAGTCCCTTAGGAACATCCTATGCGAATGTGAACTACCAAAGTACCTGATTAGGGTGGTACTCCTCAATAATGTGGGATTATCTCTTAGTTAGAAAGCATTTGGTCATCATGTAGGCCATGCATAATCCATTCCAAAACCACTATAGCTGGTATGCAAGGTAGGGCCTCCAAATGAAAATTTATGGTTTAAGATAATTGAAAATATGATTATATAATGGAAAATATCCCCTATGCCCATCCCTACATGCTCTTGTTTGAGCCTAGTTATATGCTAATGACTCTTCTAGGTCCCATAATCAATACAACCTTATTGGTTTCTCAATCAAAATATGCTCCTAGCCCCAAACCATTAGAAAACTGGAAGACACAATACTACATCCACCATGATATGCTATCATATGAAGATCTATGTAAATCCATGTTAGTATAGTTGGCTCTGAAATAAATCATTTTGAATCATCAAACATACTCTGCACTACACCTCTAAGGCCCATATGAAAGTACCAACCACTCGTGTCATGTAACAAGATGCCACTGAGAATGACCATAAGAATAATTACCTCCCTACAAATAAGATTTGGTGGTGATGGATCTCTAGCAGGTAAATAATCAACTCAGACATCTATATATCTTTATAAGGTCTATATTGACCTTCCCCTAAAACATGGGGATACCCTGATAATTGACTAGATCATCAAGAACCACTTGTTGTTGTGCTACTAGTGTCCAAAATAGTCTTTTTATATGCATTGGTAACTTGAGGATATGCTAGGAATCCTCAAGTGTCAAAGTCATCTCTCTAGTAAGTAGGTGGAAGGTAAAAGTCTTGCTGTGCTATATCTAAGACAATACACTCAAGTATGCCTTATCTGATCAAATGACTAGCATCTATGCTATATCTTGAAGGTCTAATTCCTATGATAAGCTAACCATATCATTTGTCCAGATCTGAAGGGTTCATAAATATTATGAATGTTTCTTCTAACATGTCAAGATAGCTAGTCACTCCTATAATCACAAAAAAATTAGTTTCATCCTAACTATATGTAGTTACTTGAGCCTAAGACTAGTGTACTAAGCCTGATTGACTTTCTCTAAGAGGTTGGAGCCCTATTAGGGCCCTTAACTAGCTATTTTAAGCTTGCAAGGTAAATCCACCATTTTCCTAAATGGTGAAGTCACCATTTAAGTGATATTACACCTTTTTAAGTAATATTATCATTTTCATTTTCATGAAAATGATGACTTCACCTAAAAAGTGTGAAATTGCCATTTTGATGATTTTCACCAAATTTTGGCATTTTTACCATTTCTAGGAATGGTGATTTCATATGAAGTCGCTATTTTCCTTGGTGAAGCCACCACTTGGCCTAAAACACAAATAATGAATTAACCATTTTTTGACCTAATGTAATTAATAAATTCATGGAAAATAGAATTAATGACTAAGTTGAAGTTATTCACTAGTGGTCCATCACCAGGTGGTTGCATATGCTCTCTCATGCGCTCAAAAACATGGTGTCTAGCTCCTCTGTGGGCCATTTTTATTAGCTCACTATACAAAAAATTAGAGCTCATAAATTTTAATTGGATAGGGTGAAAATTAATTATTTTTCACCCTAGGGGTGAATATATAGCCAAAATTTTAAATTTTTACCCCCAAGGCTTATAGTTCATTCCACACACTCTAAGAAGTGTGTTTTTGACATCAATGGTATTTTTTGCATGCCATTTGATCCTATGTGCCTTATTTTTTAGCCATATTATGACCAAACCATCTTTTTGGGCATCTTCTGAGACCTATTTAACAACACAATTTTTCTACCTATATCTCATGTCTATTTGAATATGCATATTTGACCACACATTTAGGCTAGAAATGTATTGTTATTCTTTAACAACTCATCATAAATCCATTTTATGTATTTTTTTCACAAGCTACCCTTTCCAATTTTCCCTAATGAAGAAAATTATTTTTTCAATTGATAAATTCTCTATTCTACCTTTTTGGGGTAAACTCATTTTAAATTACATGATTTAAACAAGCGAATGATTATAACTACCTTAGAAAAAAATCATTATTTTTTAACCAATTAAATGATTATAACTGCTTTTGGGTAAATCATTAATTTTTTGTCTTATGCTAATGATTATAACTACCTTTGAGCAAATCATTATTTTTCCACTCCACCTATCCTACTAGGGCAAATACCTACATCACTTATTATAACCACCTTTGGGAAAATCATTATCACTCCCTTTGTTACTGCTTATAACCACCTTTGGAAAAATTAATGAATCCATTACCATTACTATTTATAACCAACTTTGGAAAATTCACTAATTCCACCCCCATTGCCACTAGATCATGTCATTTTTTTCATTTTGAGTGAACATTTGACAACTTTATTTTGTTACCCACTCCCTTGAGGGGGAATCAAAGGCTTATCCACTACCTTTGGGGCATGAACCATATGGATCAACAACTTACACTTTCTTTGAAAAGATGTCATTGTGATTATGTCTCACAACACCTTATAAAATAGGGGAAAAATATAGACACTTAATTTTATCCACTTCATGCTTAAATTGGGATTCGGTTCAATTTCTAGAATACAAAGCAATCTAAACCTAGAAATCACTTAGATGCCCAAATACATATATAAAAGGGATTTAATTGCACAAAAATGTGGTGAGGCTTACTTATTTAGGATATTACCTTATATTCACCAATAACCTAGTTTAGTTTCAACCCTAGTCAAATTATGACCTACTAATTTTACACTTTTGTCTTATCGAGCTATTAATTCAAAACATTTAAAATAATTACCAAAAGCCAAAAAGTACTAAACAAGATTAATTACAATATAAATCTTAATTAACTTACCTAAATAAAAATTTCAAGTTGAATTAGTGAATATCATTTATCAAAAAAGGAATTTTTAGCCAAATATGAAGTCAAAGGTCAAAGGAGATAATAAAGTGATTTATTAATTCCTGAATATTCCAAAAAGGTGAGTCATAAACATATAAATATCTAAAGTGAGTTATCATGCCTCATAAATATTTGAAACTGAGGTGTGAATATTTCTCGAGTGCTTTGACCTAACCTAGGGTTAGCTTGACTCAACCTAGGTTATTTTATACTCAACCAAATTTATAATTTAAACTAACATCCATAAGGTTAGATTTAGTTCTTAGATATATAAATACAAGTGTCCACACCATATTCCAATAATATTTTTTATGCGTAAGGTTATTTTATTGGAATACCTTCAAGAATCCATTGAGAGTAGTGTTATAATGCCTATTTTATGCCAAGATTCACACCAAGCCATAAATGACCATTGGAGAAGTGACCATTGGCATGTTAGAAGGTGGCACATGCATTAATTAGGTTGAATGAAATCTTCTTGTACATGAATTTACCCCACTTAGTTATAAATATTGTCTTAATTTTGTCCTTATAATTGACCACTAATTGATTATGTCCTTGAGTATCCATCCAAGAATGACATCATTTATGACTCATTCACTATCTATAAAACTTCATCTAGTGAAGTTAGTGGGTAATTATCTTTTTCTGAGGCCTTTTTCAAGTTATATAAGTAAACACATAGCCTCATCTCTCCACACAAGTAAACACATAGCCTTATCTCTCCACTTTGCTTCCTAACCAACACCAAATTTCTCATCTATGTGGTGTGCCTAATATGGAAAAGTATATTTTCTTGGAGTAATTTATTCACCTCTTTGAATATCAATGATTCTAATAGTGGATTGAATTATCTTTGCCTTTGGTAGAATGGATTAATTCCCAGCTTAAGAGGGATGGGATGTGTGAGAATATAAATGTTGAAAACCTTTAAGTCCTCATAGATCCATGAAATAACATCTCTAAAGAATTTTAAGGATTGGACAAAGTCTTTTTTTCCTTTGTAATGTATGTTGTGCCTAGAATCACATTCTTTAATTCATTAGCATTGACTAGGTTCTAATGCTGGTACAACATACCTTTGGTAAGGAATGATTTATATTTCTCACCTTGATAATCCATCTCAAATAACCATTATAATGAGACCATAAATTTTGGTATATGGTTGGTTTTTATATTGATTACCCCTTCTTCATTAGGTTAAAACTCTTCTCTATCATCTTCAACTATAGTCTGAGTCTTGAATATATCTATACTTGTGATGAAGTCGATGATATGCTGATCATCATTGAATACCTAAAACTTCTAGATATTATTAGGAATAAAAGGAGTAGAGACTAACTTCATAGAGAACCTTCTCAACTTGGAGTTAACTATAGGCTCCAGAGTACTTGTAGTTGTAGCCAATGTATCTACTATGTAATTCCTTATACAAGGTAGAGTCTGAATACTAAATGCACCCAAAATCTCTATTTAATTCCATACCCAACTATGATACCTATAAAAATTATTGTCATTATAGGCATACTAACTTTTTATTTGCTTAAGCACCAGTTCAAAGTCACCAAGTACTTTGAGAATTTTAACTTTCTTCCTTAGGGTGAATAATAGACCATAAACTAATGCTTCATACTTAGCTATGTTTTCCATGAAACCAAATTACAGGTTAAATGTATCCAAATATGAATTTCCTCTATGGTTGAGGAGCTCTACACTCACACCACATTCACTCTTAGATTTAGAACTATAAAATTTTAGTATCCATAGGTGATTTTATACTATATACTTTAGATTCTGATGAGTTGGTATTACTATAACATTGAATTATTATTTGATTTTCTCAACACCCAATGGACATATATCTTGTTTCTTATTTGATAAGTACCTTCTATCCAAGTCCTAAGTGGATGGAGTATAAGTCTATTTAGGATATCTATTATTTCATCATAAGAGCTAAAAAACTCTATAAATTTGCTTGGAAAGATCTCATTAAGCTTGTTGATTTATGACTCATCCATATATATTACCTATAATAACTATAGATAACCTTGTTTTTAACTTAGAAAAGCTAGTTTTGCATCCTTGTGTACTATGGTAACACTAAGAAACAAAGTTATTTTAGGTGCACAAAATAAATCATCCTCATGAAGATGATCTAGCTCTTCATTTTTTAAACTTTTTTGTATAAAAAACATGTTGATAGAAAACTTCTTATAGGTTACCATCTCTTTCTCAAGGGCATAGACCCCGAGATCTGACCCTTTGAACAAGATCTCATTCATTTTTTATATTATATTATCATGTGAGTCATATTGGGATCACATTCAATTCTAATTTGATTCAAGATTACTCTCCTTAGGAGCCACATGTGAGATAAATCTATTTCCATATAACCATGTAGCATTCTATACCAATCTCTACTTAGAAGCATGCCATAATCATAAGGTATATCAACTACATGGATGCCAATGAACTGATGTACTCTCAGATCAGAGGCCAACTATATATGGAGACATTTATCTCTCGAATAACCTTTACCTCTAATTTGTCCAACTAAACAACCTTCCTATTAGACTTTGCAGGTGTCAAACCCAAATGCTGTCAAATTACATAAGGCATGACATTGCCAGCAACACCTAAATCCACCAAAATATTATACAAGTTTTAACCAAAAATTTATATTTTAAGGAGGAAAAGAGGGGTTTTAGTTTTCTATTTATAAATTGCAATGTGAGAATCAACTATTATATTAGTTTCCTTCCCATTAGGAGTGGATAATTTTTTTAGCAACATGTCTTTTTGATTTGAGATTTGAAGAAAGACAAAAATCATAATTTTATCCTTAGTTTTATTCAAGTCATCTAAAATAATGTATCCATGTTTTTTTGGATCTACTGGGTTGTCACTTTGTGGAGGTGTAGAGTTGTTCTTGGGGTGGTAAGAAGTTATAGGTCTTGTAGGTGGAAATGAGTTATTTCTCAAGTTCTTATTAGGTATAACTTGAGTGTTGTTCAAAGGAGTAGATGCACTTAATGGAGTTTGAGTTTTTATTTTTAATTGGTAGTTGTTTCCCCTTTGAATTATATAAATGTGTGGACCTCACCTAGGTTATCCTCTATCTCATTATAACTTTCAAAAGGAAACTCACAAGTTTTCAAAACTAGACCTCTACTAGGGTTTCCTCCACCTTGGTTAGAGCTATTATTAGGTGTAAGAACCAATTCTATATTGTACATCTCCTTTTGGAATATGTTTGAAGCATAAATTAATTCCACAATATCAATCTTAGCATGGTCAGTCCTAATATGTATCCTACACCATGTTGGCAATGCTAAATCAACCAAGTTTACTACATTAGAAGCACTATTATTGTCTAATGGGCTAGGTACACATTTGTTATTTAGCCACATGTTCCATTATATGTTGGTTATCTAGAAGTTGAAATTTCTATTTGGTGGTTGGTTTTTTGTGTTTTGATTAGTGTTTTAGGGTACTTGTTGATGTAAATTGACCTATCATTTGTCAACCCCTAAACCATTTTCTACAAATAGGCTACCTCAGGGTTCAAACCAATGTTTTATGGATTTATCACTTATAGTTGTGGATTATTAACATGTGAATTAGTGTTTAAAAATATAAGGATTACAAGATGTGCTTGATTATGAGAATTGTTAATAGGTACCTAGTTATTTAGAAATGATAGGACAACCTATTGGTTTCTATGGAAGTAACATAGCCATTAGTGTTAGGCATGGTAATAGTGTTTTTGTATGCAATGTGAACAAGTTAATAATTATTTTATTATGGTAAAACATGATTGGGAGGCACATAAGGTAAACCTCTAGGTATGTAGTTCATGGGTGTTGGATTATAGACCAAATTTGGTCCTATATACAAGGTACTTGAGATTAGGGTCATAAATGGTGTATTATGTTATAGGGAATAAGACCAATTATGTAACCTTGTGGAACAATTCACTCCTCAATGTTTACAACCTCATTATATGCTAAGGATAAAGATAAGAGGGTTGTCAGGGTTCTTTTAAGGAACATAGAGATCATTAAATTTAAATCCCTAAGGTACATTTGTATGGAAGCCACTTATTTTTGAGTGTACACATTTTTCAACCTTTGATAAATCTTGTGGAAGAGTGCATTGAAAACACTCATAATTTTATTTATCTCTTTATAGGTAGTAGTAAAGTGATGATATAGGACACCTGGATCAATAGGTAGCCTAAAATTGTTGGTGAAAACAATTTCTAAATCATTCCAATAAGTGATAAATACATCAGGTAACCCAATAATAAAAGCATAGGAAACTTACACCAATGGTTAAGGGAATATGTGGCAAGTAACATCCTTGTGTGTTGAACTTGTGTTCAAATCAAGGTATCCTTAAATGCCTGAATATGCTCCTCGACTATTTAAATCCTATTAGGTGAATATTTTGGGTATAATTTATCTAAATTCTTTGGAAAATCATGTGTAAGTCCTATAACATTCATAGGGAATCTAATTTCACCAAGCCAAGTTAGATTATTTACCATTAGTGGGTTTTGAGGGGTAATAAAAGGATTGATGCATGGAATTACTGTAGTAGGAGAAATACTAGCTAAGTGTATTTGTCATTTTATCAATTTCCCTTTGTTTACCCTTAGTTTCCTATGTTTAATGAGTTATAAAAACTCAAAATTAGTCGCTATGGACTTTGATCGCATGGGTATCTATCTACTTTTTAGTTTTTCTTTCAAACTACCTTACTATGTAAAACACTCTTAAGTGTTCGAGTTTAAATTTTTTCTCTAAAATTTTAGTTTTGAGATTTTTGCTAGAGTGGCATCCCTCCTTATAGTGCCAGTTTAGTTGATGTTCATTTTGGCATGTGAAAATGTTATAGTCTCATATCGTATCTCACCTCTCTTAAAATGAGGTTATGGAAGAATTTCCCCAAGGTTTATATCTATCTGATCTAGGCACACTGATCTTCACTTAATGGCTTGTTGTGACCATTTTATTTAAGGGGTCTTTACTAGTTATATCTATCCTAAACTTCAAACATGCATTTCAATGAGTTTTGGGTACTTTAACAATGTAAAATGAGAATTCATGTTTTGTGTTTCATTTTGTTTGATTAGGTTCTGAGTGTGTGCTAAAAATAAATAAACACTCATTCATTGTGTTTTGCCCAATTTAAAATCAATAGCTTAAGGTTTCATTCAATGGGTGGGTTTAGATAATTTTAGTACATCCATTCCATTATATTAAGATTTGATAATGAAATAATAGGTAAAGTAAAATATCTCTAAGTAATCAATCTATACATGAGTAATAGATTACATACAAACCCTAGACTAACAACTGATAAAAGACAAGGGAGAGGAAATGAAACATAAAACCATGTTGAGATCATGATAAAAATAGCTCCACAAACCAATATTTGACCTAATAAATTCTTAAAAAATAAAATGCAAAGCTAATACAAGTTTCTAGGAATAGTAAATGATGAAAATACAACCACACACACCAAAATATTTTTTAAAATAGAGAAAATAATCCACCAACTTTATATTAGTCAACATCCATCATTTTGATAAATAAATTTTGAATATATTACAATTATTCTCTCAAAAATTCACTAGAATAATATTAGGAGAGGATTTGAGGGAGAGATTAAGCTACAAAAGCATGAAAAACTACAAGAAAATAAAATAGTTGATTGACCAAAATCTCTTGGTAGGAGAAATAGCCAACCCATTGACAATAAGAACAATCAAATATATAACATTTGGTCTTCTAAGGGAGGAATTTTCTCACCAAAACTTCTAAAAACTACCTTGAATACTCATAGATATGTCAACTTTTGATTCTTATCAGTTTCACTATTCACCTAAAAAAAGAGACCAAAATCAAGTCAAAAAGCACATTTAACTAGCTTGAATAGTGTACAATCATTGAAAAATATGAAAAAGTTTTAAGTTAGGCATAGTGAGGCAAAAATAAGACCATCTTTGTGTTTGAGTCAAAAATAGATTTTTGATGATGTAAATGGTTTCAATTTTTGACACCCAAATGAGAAATTATGCCCAAAAATGATTGACATGCCACAAATGGGCAATCTAGACCTAACTAAGATTTTATAAGATTTAGGGTTATAATTTCAATTTATTATTCATTTTAAAAATTTAATTTCTAATTAGGCTTTTAAATTTTGAATATAACTAGAATTTTCTTAAGCATAATTTCCAGACCTAATCATAGTTTTTGAACTGGCTTGCCTTGTATTTTTGGTAGGAATTTTAAGTGTAGGTGCCATAATACCTAATCAGGCTTGGGACCCTTGATTTGTATTTTAGGATTTTTGGCTCAAATTATTTCATTAAAACTAGGATTTATGGGCTTTAAAGCTTGATATAATGTTTTTTAGGGTTTTAGGGGTTTAAAACCCTAATTACAATGAGAGGTAGTCAGTTGGGGAGATGAGGGGTCAAAACCCTGCTTAAAATAGTAGTCAAGAAGCTGGGGAAAAAATGGATGAGTATAAAATTAATTGGGTTGGATAATTACCCAATCTAATTGAGTATTTTTCCTTGACCAATAAAGAAATTTTAATAGTGTGGTTTTTGGGGGTCAATTCCCCGCTTAGAACTAGGACAAGGGCCTCGGATCCTTGACAACCTAGTTGGGGCCCAGGCCCTAATTAACACTATGAAAATAGTTAAGGGATGGTCCCAAACCTAATAAAATAACCATTATTGATTAATAAAGGTATGATATCAATGAAACCCCAACTAAGGAATTCAAATGTCAAAGCCTGATAAGAGGTTTGATAGACCTAATCGACAAAGTGAATTTTGATTAGTAGAGAAATAAGTTGATGACCACCACATAGACATAATAAATATTTAAATGCCAATTAGGTATATAAAACTTAAATTTTTATGAACAAGACATAATCTCATGAAAATCTTGATTATATAAGGGAAATGAGAAAAAGACCCCGAGGACCTAAATGGAGTAAAAGACACAAGATCCTAAAAATATGATAAAGGGACTTAGTAGTCATTTTAGAGAAAAGTGATGTTTTCACTCAATTTTGAATCATTTTAGAGGTATTTCAATCCTAATTAAAATTGAGTGGAACTTGGGATTACCCCTAGGCTTGTGGGTTGCCTATAACAGGGGTAAACCTCTAGATTGAAGGGCAATTTCCATAGATTTGTCTTGATTGCTTATAACCTATACTACTAGCTCATTTGGATGAAAATGGAGAGAAAAAACATAAGTTAAACTTATCCTAATTAGGTGATGCACCAATTATAATCTAACCACTACCAACCAATTGTAATTACACTTTAAACAAAAACCTAACCTACACATGACACTACTCCAAATTTGCCCTTGCATTAGTATTTCTCAAGGAGGTTTATGAAGAAAACTTGAGCTAGGAGGACAAGAAAAAAGGAAATAACATGACACTAGTGTAGATAAAACCCACTAAACTCATGAAAATTACATTATAACACTTCAACATTCATGTAAAAGATTTTCAAGGCTAAATATGAATGCAAGCAAGGACAACATGCTAAGGAAGAGAAACTATCACTTAGCAAGATCAACTAACTTAACATACATATTGAAAAAAACCATGAATAAGGTATACCAAAATTTTATTTATTTCTCAAAGGCTTAAAATGAGCAGGGCTTCATGATACTTAGATGGAGGATACAAACTTAGCCAAAAGTGGTTTAATATATAGAGAAAATGAGCGAGAATAGAAGAAGGGCATAGTAAAGAGAAGGTATAAAAGTGTAAAATGAGTTAAAATAATAAGATGAGTTAGGGAAATAACTTAAAATGTTTAGGATGACATGTGTATCTCCTATGAATATGATCTAAATCTTGAAGTGGCATGGGAGTTGAATTGCTTGCTTGATACCTTGACTAGCTTCTTAAAGCTGCCCTTTATCTTATCATGTTGAAAGATAGGTGGCATTCATGATGGTCAAATAAAAATTTCCTACCTCTTTTATATACTCTTGAGACCTCTCAACTGACCCCATCCGGTTCTGTTTGACACATCACCTCTTTCTCTTGCAAGGTGTCTAGAGGACTCTTCATCTCTTTAAGCCAACTTTGCACACAAGTGACAACACTTGGATTTGTGTTCTTTATCTCATCCCAAATTTATTAATGGATTATTAAAATCATATTATACCTAAAACAATCCATTTTGAGATCTCCAACTAGCCCCAATAGGTCATTCTCTATCAAAAGCCTCAATTAGTCCTCATTCCTTGTATCCCTAAAATGATGCAAAAATTATTGTGTATGGAGTTGTATGGATGGTATTGAGAATATAAGGGCATATTAAAGTACCCATTGTGTCCTTACATCTCTAGGTTCAATTTCATGCTATAAGAGTGAGTAAAGCTATCTCATTTTGCCCTTTCTCTCTCCTAACTAGGCCTCCCTACCAAGAGAGTGAAAAATGGATCTACAAGATCCACACACAATCCAAATCCAAAAAAAAATGTATGATTTAGTTATAAAACATCTTCCCCATCCTCCATGAAAATTTTTAAGTTTTGAAAACTTATACAAACCCATAAAATAGAAAAAAATAGTTTTTAGGTCCATTTCATATAGTTTCATATAATACTATACCAATAAATGACATGGGATGATGGTCAAGGGTGTATTGAACATGTAATAGGTGGTTTTGAAGTTTATATAATACATTTTGAGGTATGAAAGTGGATTTATCTCTCATTGGGTCCTTATGGTTCTCCTAGGTAGCCTAAAAGTGCTTTGAACTCTTAACCATAATTCATAAAATTGGAAGCATGAAACCACCAACCAATTCCACAAAATGGAAGTGAACTAGGGTAGTAAAATTTGAATAGGATCCCAAGGTTCAATTCAATAGCTATGTTTCACACTGAGTAAAATAAAATGACCTCGTAGGTTGAAACTGACATTCTATGAGGTCTGAGAGCAAATTGGGTTAGTGAGAATTCTCTTAAGTTTGGTCTGAGCTCAAATGACCCTCATGAGGTCTAAGACATATCCCATAACACTTTCCAATGTTTTTCCAACCATCTTCCTTCACCAAAATTTTTATACATCCTCATTTGATTAGACTTAGGGTTCTTAAGCCAAACTATACCATACCCTAACTTCTTATATTCTTCTATTTTATACACTATCAAAGGTTTAGAGATACATGAAATGTTTTTTAAAGTCCCTTATCATATTTTAAGGATCTAAAAAGTTCATCTAAACTCCATCTCACCTTACTTCACTCTTCATAGGATTGACTACTTAATAGGCCTGCGTATGTCATTTAGGACTATGCAGGGTTTATAACAGGTTCTATTGTGATTCTTTCACTTTAGGATTGAGCTTGAAGTTTTTATGAATAGTGTCATCACTCCTAAATCATCACATAAACATCTTAATTTCCCTCAAACCTTTTCATAGACTTCAAATCCTTCAAATCAACAACTTTACTTAGCAATATAGGATTGTGTATAGTTATGCGACCTTGCTATATAGGAAAAGTTTCATGTGGTTGAATTTGACCTTTAGGTGGTCCTAGTATTTATGTTATGACCATGGGAATATATTCCAATAGAAAAACTCTCTTAGACCTTAACATTCTTTAGGCAAGCAACCTCATATTAGCTAGGTAGGTAGACTTATGTGTGTATCAAGGACTATGTAACCCCTGTTTACTCTCTTTCTTTGTCAATCACTTAGAACACCTTTGATCTCAAATTGTTTGAAAATTTTGAGTTCCATTCATATCCTTCAAGCACTTTAGAAACCACAATCTCAAAATTTGAAGACCTTGAGTCATACAAACAAACCTATAGGAGATTACTTGCCTATGCATATGCATATGGAATGGTTTATAGACTTGATGATTTAAGAAACATTATTACAATCATGAAAATATAAAACTCTTGATATAATATTGAGATAAATAAATAATCCCTCCAAAACTTTAATAATTAGTACTCCACCATTATCACTGTCTTAAGACCAAAATCTTCAATATGTGGTTTTTGAAGTAGTTTGATTGTGTTTGAGGCTTCTTAGCCTTCAAAACCAAAATTTAATCATTTTCAATGGATTTTTAATGTTGTGGCTTATTTATTAAGACCCCTTAACTATCTTTAATACTCGAAATCTCATTGATACCTATATTTAAGGTCAAATCTTCAACACACCCGTAAATGACTATTAGGAAGGTTGAATATGTGTTTTGGAGTTAGGCCTCTTCAACTAGGCCATGATATCTCATAAATGGTTCAAACCATCATAAAGAGAGGTTTCTCACTAAATTAAAGACCACATATAAAACTTTCAAAACATCCTCAACTTTATTATTTTCTAATTTCCACACAGTCTTATCTGTAGGTGACTTTTTAGGGTAATTGACTATGTGTTTTTAGATTATGTATGCATGATCTGGTCATCAAATGAGATATGTTTTAAAATCCTAATTATCTTGATGACTTAAGAACCTGAGTAATCTACTTTCCATCCTTCAAACACTCACACAAATAATTATTCTTAAATTTTGAGAGAGTCTTAGTGTCTTCATTTTAGGACGGTCTATAAACTTAGTGTCTAGGAAATATAATTACAATATTTAATCTCCCAAAGTTGTTGATGTTCTATTATTGAGCTAATAACCTCATTCAAACCCTTAAAACCTCTATATTTCTCTATCATTCTCTATTCACTCAGTCAGTCTTATAAGATGTATTTTTAAGGTTTATTAGCTTGGTCTTCAACTTATTAACTATAGGTGCTTGGATATCCTTATTGGATTATGACACTTAAGATCTTGGAACATCACCATGCGCTCATGATTGGATAATATCATTAGAAATTAACAATATGAAGCTTCTCATTGAAGTTGCAGACCTATAGGTCTATAACTTATGTAGAAGTATTGGAATGTGTAAAAGTGACATGTTATAGGTCAAATACCATTAATTATTGCATAAAAATATAATGTAATAGGAAAATACAACTCTTAATCTCCTTGAAATACACATTCAAAGTACTTCAAATCAATTGGACTTGTTAGCACATAAAACACAGTCCAAGATTGAATGAAGATGTGACTATGTATTTAAACTTATATAAAATACTTGAGTGATTATTAAGCCCTAAATTTATTGGAAGAGTATTAGAGGACCATGAATAACCAATTAGATAAATTTTACCACTTGGAGAACTCAAAAACACAGAAAAATGATAGTAATTTGTAGACAATGCACAAGAGAGACTTTGCTTGCCAAAGAGCCATCCACATGTGCCAAGAAGATGAATTAATGTGTGTGAGGCATATAAATACATATTAAAACTCATTTAAACTATTTTCATGAATGCATGAAGTTAGATCTTGCACTAGAGTTGCTACAAACTCATCTAGTGACGTTTTAAGCTCTTAAAAAGTAGTCTGGCTTCTTAACGATTATTCATAAATATAATATCACCAATCCAACTACCAATGACCCAAATTGGAATCCCATAAGGCTAAAACACTTTTGAAAAAATATGAATCCCTAATTCTACCTATATGGCCTATACCATCTAATTTAATTTGGCCTTTACTAGCTTATGAATGGGATGATGGGAGAGAAAAGTGGTTTTCTACAACTCTTGATCTCCAAACTTATTTACAAGATTGTTTATGACCTATAGAATCCCAAAGGACACTCTTCAACTCTTTTCACTTGCACATGACTTCCAAAAGTCCATACAATCTCTCTAATTCCTTAAGATGGCATTGAATTTCAAGAATTTAACCTTTTTATGACATGTTGATAGGTGTGACAATTGAGTAACTACTCCAATCTCCTTGGAATGTGTATGGTATGATTTTTTCACTTATGGAACTTTGAAATACACTTGAGTTAGCCAAAAATCACATTTTCATGAATTTTAAACAACTTAGAGCTAGAAAATGAACCTCAAACTTTCAAAACATCATGACATGTTGTGATAAGATGTTTAATTCATAACATGACATTAAGAGACCCCTAATCACCTATGACCCAACTTTACCATGCCTTATATCTCCATGACACCCATAGACCACTATATGTCCTCAACATGAAATTACCTTAACTTCTCCAAATTAACCTTAAACAATGCTAACAAGGTTAAATGAAGACTTCTAAGGGCCATATAAGCATGACATGAACATATGACAAGTTTGAATTTATAGGGGGTGACAAATTTGACTTGGGGTCAAATTTGGTCAACAAGTGCCAAACATGAAAATTTCTTGAATGATGTTAGTGAACATGATGGAGTAGGTTAAAAAATATGAGATGGAATGGAAACCAAAATGAACTTCTAGGGTAAAATGAGAGACAAATGCAAGATAGAGAACAACTAGTTTGAGGACCCAAAATGTGGGGTAAGTGTCTCAAAATTGAGTTTTCAATCAAGGAGTAAAACATGCAACTTATATTCATGAGCAAGACATACATGATGAGATAGGTATCAAAGGTCTAACATGTATGTAACAAAAATGAACCCCCTAAGTAGCTAGAGGGCATTGAGAGAGTAGGTAGGCAAGAATGCCACCCAAGTAAAAGTGTAACAAAACCCCATTTTAGGGCCAATGTTATATATGAAAATTTATTATTTGAAATTGGTCATAATAATGGGATAGCTTTTAGGATCTCAAATGGAACAAAAATAAAAATGACCTCTTAGAGTAGCGTATAAGAGCTAGGAGAACTGAGAGATCTAGTTTTAAATGCAAATTAGGAGGTCAAACTCCACTTTTACATTAAGTGTAAAATATAAAGTTGACTTGCATAAACATGTTATTTCCTATAGTGATGCTTTAGAGTCCTAATTCAAAACACAAATTGAAATTAACCACCCAATAAACTTAATGTGATGAGACCAACAAGTCGTGAGTGCAAGAAAAAGTAGAGTTAAAGGCAAAAAAAGAGGTTCCCTGATTCTTGGAAGAATTAGGGCATGTTGTGTAAGAAACAACACAACCTTTGAACATTGTGTTTTTGGATGAGTCCATTTTATTTTTTGATGATTCATAATAATGGAAACTTTATTTTTATGGTTCTTTCATCACTCATGACTTAGGGGTAAGTATATTATTTCTTACACCATCTGGGATTTCATCTCCAAATCATTATAATTAGATTTCCTTTTACCAACAACATATTTAAATATTAAGTCCTCATCTTGGGCCTTAAACTAGTGATCTAGTGGAACATTAAACATTCATTAGTTTATGGTGAATCACACCTTATCATTAAAAAAATAATTGGTGAGTGTCAAGCAAAGGATGATAAAATCATCCCATATAAATGAATGGCTGAAAAATTGAAACAATAATTATTTCACATCCTATTTGAATATTTCCCTTACACAAATAATAAAATATATATGCCATGGATACTAATGGGTGTCTCCTTGAAATGTAAAATGATATTGGATAATTTATGTTTTTGGTTTAACAACTCATGATCTTGACATATAATTTTATTAAATAAGAAATGGTGTGTGAGATTTCTCATCCCAATTCCCCTTGGTATCACAACATATATACATACTTCCATGAACACACCATCCCTCCAAATATTTCACATAATAAAATAAAATTGTTCATCCAATATGCCTCTCATTTTACATTCCTTTGATGCACTCTCTATTGTAGGGGCTATGATGGTACCTTATTGAGATGTTTAAACTCTAAAGAATCCAACTTAGTAATCAAGGAAGTTTATGATGGAATCTATGGAGTAAATATTAGTGGCATGGTCCTAGCAAATAAACTAACAAGAATAGGATACTACTAGCTCACTATGGAAAATGACACCTACTAATATGTCAATATGTGAATAACCTTTCATAATCATGGATACCTCATTCAATTTTCATCTCAATCTTTATAGGTGATCACATCTCCATGGTTCTTTTCTACTTGTGGGATTGATCTCATTCAAAATATAAATCATCCTCATTTTATGGCCATAAACATAACACTACTACCACAAAATATTTCACCAAATTTGTGGAAGCTATCCCCCTCACATATGTAATGCGAAATAAAATCTCCAAATTAATCCTCAATCACATTATTTACCATTATGGTATCCCCTCCACTATCATCTCAATTAATGGTAAGTCCTTAAAAAATAAAGATGTCAAATCCCTCTATAATTAATTTCACATCAAGCATAAGTAATATATGCCCTATTACCACAAAGGTAATGGCCAAGCTAAGGCATCTAATAAAATCTTCATTAAAATTCTCCAAAAGATTATTAATGATGCTGGTTAAGATTGACATCTTCAAATTTATCCTACCTTATGGGCTTACCAAACCAATATCTACACACATATGGGGAAACCCCTTACTTTCTTGTCTTTATAACCAATTCCATCTTACCAATTGAGATCAAGTTACCTTATTTATGTATTTACTTGAAATATCTAATAGATGATGAGGGATACAATTATATGAATGCGTGATCTAGAAGTCCTTGATGAAAATGACTCAATGTGTTATCACTTGAACGAATATCAAAATAGGCTATGTAGAAGGTAAAACAAACACATAAAATCAATAGAATTTGAAATTGGTGACTTTGTCCTAAAATAAAATTAGAGGAACACCAATTTAGATCATGATTATAAGCAAAAATTTGAGCCTAATTGGTTAGGTCCCTATGTTATCATTAGAAAATATGGACCAAAAGAATACAAGTTGGTCACACAAAATGGATAATATCTTGATCAACCTATGAAAATCATGCATCTCAATTGATTTATACTTAAAGGATATGATTCCATCAAAAAATTCAAAAAAAAAAAAAAGAAAAGAAAAGAGAGGAAAAAATCACCCAAAGGTAAAAACCATTCTTATGGTACCTTAGGAAAGTATCATGATGAAAACCAATTTATGACATCATGTGTACATATATTGACTACAAGTACCCTACACTTGGGGTATAAATCAATCCATTCAAAACCCTACACATCTTAGACCTCTCTTATTCTATCATATCCATCCCTCTTCACACTTTTGACCTTGACGAGGACATGAAAAATGTTGTATAACATGTTTAGGGAAAATATTAGCATATCTAAATGTCTTTAGAGTGCATTGTATCAAAACATAAACATGACATGAAAATGATTAGGCACAGAGTCCTATATAACATAGTATTTGGAGATCTATCCTACATTTCTAAACACTAAAACAGTAAAACACACAAAATAGGCCATTTTGTTTGAGAATTTACAACACACATTATGCACAACTTCATTACCCACATAGTAAGGAGGTAATGCATAAGTAGACACATGGCCCCCATATAATCATGCAATCCCCACTTACTCTAATCAACCTACATGCTCTCATGAAAACCTATAACTCTTGAATATGTCTTAGTGGACCCCATGGCCCTAAGAACAAAATTAAATACATAAATAAATAGAGGTGAGTTCGAAAAACCACTTGCTCTAATGAGACATCCAAACTCACAATGGAGTTTAAGGAGGGTTCCAAGCAATTCTAGACAATCATGTGGATCAGTTTTCACTTAATTCATAAATAAATTTATAAATTTTCATTGAATTAAATTTTTTAAAAGTGATAAAAAATATCAAATAAAGCTCATGGGACCACAAAAAGTGCCTACAATATTTTGATTAATACCTTTGAGATTGGTACACCCAATCTCTACCTTCGAATCAAATCGATATTGACTATCAATTGTGGTCAAAGAAAAAGGTGACCTAAATAAACTTAGAAAGGACATAAGGTATCCAAATAAATTTTAGAGAATAAAAAACAAAATTTTTAAGGAGGGAGAAGGTATTGGATGATGAATTTTCTATAGTCATCCCTCCTTTCCTTCCTCAACCTTGGATGACTGCCATTAATGGAGCCTTTAGATTTTAGCCAAAACTAATATTTTTAACTTTCAAATTATAATACAATAATAATATGCATTCATGAGTTTTTAGGGTACATAGTTTTAAGGAATAAACATAAGAGGTCTTATTGTCCTATTATTTTTAAATAGGTCCCAAGATCTTCAAGCTCCTCTATAACCATTAATAGCTACCACAAGGTAAAAATTTATAAAATTTTCAATTTTGGATTTAAATTTTTATCTAAAACTAAATGGGATTTAAAAAAATAGGTGTCCCCTTTTGGGTCAAACTATTTTGGGGCTCTAAAGAGCCCAAGATAGCCAATAAGTCCCAAACATGCCTCCTTAGGACAAAACCAAGACAAGGTGGAAAGTATGAAGTCTCAGGTCACAAAACTACTTCCAAGTAGAAGGGGATGAAAAAATTGAGGGGTGAGGGTGGGTTCCCTTTTTTGTTTCCCCCACGTCTAAGCCAATAGGTATCTAAAATCATGGTTGTAAAACTAGTCCACTAGAGTGCAAATAATGTCTAAGGTACTCTCAAGTGAAAAAAGTCATAGCTAAAAAAATACACAACTCTATGTCTTAAAAATGGTTTTATGTGGAAAAGAAAGAAAAATGGAGAGGGGTCCCTTTTGGATAGGCTATGATGTTGTGGCATTAACTATGATGCCCTATGAATTATAAGGGTCTTAGGAACCCATCTAGTAGAAAAGAAAGCTATAGGTGATGTAGGTACCCTATGTTGAGAACCCATAGAACCCAATTAAATTGATCTCAACATAAATTGAGTAGATCAAGGTCCTTTAGAATCTATGATGTATCTTTGATGTAGGGGTCTCTCTAGTAATGGTCTCCATGGGAGAGTATGCATATATGTAGATACCATAAGAGTAGGCCTAGCCTACACTGATGACTCTGATAAAAACTATGAGGTATGCATGGGAGCTATAATCTCTACTATAAATGCTAACCATGGAATATCTAGTAATGGTGATAGAACTATAATTGGTGGTTGTGCTATAATTATAGTTGGAAACTATGCTAGAATTTCCTATGAAATGGGTAGAAGATACTCATATAGGACACCCTCAACCTTAACCACTTGATTAACATGTATATACTTTAGGTAGTGTACTATGTATGAGATGGCTCATAGCTTTTGTAACCATGGCTTGCCCAATTATATATCAAATATACCTACATTAGATACTAATAGGAACCAAATGGCTATGTGTGCTAGTCTAACCTATAATGGAAGCACAATATTGATCATATCTATGGGGTATATATCCTACTCTATGTATCCCATGTAATGTAAGAGTGTCATGATACACATGCTTATACTTGAACCATTATCAACCATAACACTATGAATAAGATGGTGGTCTATGTATGCTCATATGAAGAACACATGTAAATCTATGCCACCATCCACAATCTCATGATTTGAAAATGTGATAAGTGGTCTAGGTGGCACTATAGTGTGATACATGCCAATACTGGTCTGTAATGGATGTGTCTCCTCTGTAACTATGTGATAGGAATTTGGTGGTGGATGCACCTGTTATGTATAGTGAACACCTGATGTACCCCCTACCTTATTCACTTTATTCTTTGGGAAAGGATCTAAAAATATCTTTAGTGACTTAGCCTTTATTTTCTATTATTGTAGTGCCTTTATGGGTGTGCCCACATCAATAATGTTATCCTCAATGAGATCTTATATCTTGTGATTTAGGTTAATGTATTTCTTTATCATGTGGCCTAGTGCCTTGTGATACTTGTAGAATACATTTGATTTATAACTCTTTGGAAGAGGCCATGTAATAATAATGTATTTAATGGGAGGGAGAGATATGACATTGCATTCTAATAGTTATTGTAGAACCCATGTTGGTGATTCTAGGAGATTAGTGAAGAATCTCCACTAAGGAGTGGAAAAAACCAATCTTGGAGATGGTTCATAAGATGCATTAATTGTGGCCTTTTGATCACTTTTGTTTTGTTTGGCATTTAACTTGTATGGAGGTTTGTTTGAACTCTTAATAGTTGATTTTGATCTATTTATGTACTTGATTTTGCCCATTGATAAGAGATTAACCTCTCTTTCCTTGAATATATGGCATAAATTGATGAATGTAGGAAAATTATTAAACAAGATAACATCATTCAGTGATGGTAATAGACTCTATTTAAATATATCTTAAAGCTCTTTATCTACCATGGGGCTAGTTAACTTGGATAAAATTTCCTTATATTGTAAGACATAATATATGATAGACTCATTTGACTTTTGATTTAACTGTGCCACTTGTGCATATGATATCTTATCACTGATGTTTATAGATAAGTATGCTAGGAACATGTCTACTAAAGGATTAAATGTTGTCATAGATTGATTTGGTAAATCATAAAACCATTATAGGGCATAATCCTTAAGACTATGTGGAAATAACTTCATAAGAATCCAATCAATGGACACATAATCCAAGCATGTTGTGTGAAAATCTCTCAGGTGATGCTCTAGTTCACCCTTGCCATCATATAATGTAAGCCTAGGTGCTATGAAACCAGATGGAAAAGGATTTACCACTATGTGATGTGCCAAAGGTGTATGTAAGAGAATGTTGGAATCCAAAGCATGTGATGGCCTAGTTGCACTCTTATCAAGATGTAACACCTTAGAATATAGAGTATTAATCTCATGCATAAGGGATTATACATATGGGGTGGAGAAAATAGCCACAAGTGGTGTAGATATCACTAATGGTTGAATAACAATCTTAGGTTGTGTTATCTGATTTAGTTGCATTGGCCCCACTAGAGGTATAACAACATTATTAACTAGAGGGGTTAAAGAGTTACCATTGTTTATATTTTGGAGTTATTCTTGAATAATGGTTATGAAATCATCTTGTATATCTATATGTTTGGACACAAAGTCTTGTAACTTTTTCTTATCGATTTCATTAAATGTATTGTTAAATTCTACCATTGTAGGTTTAAAGGTAGGAAAACAAGTTTTGCATATTTTGAACCTTTTAAGAATAATAATTTATGGAATATTGAATTTTTTTAATATTTCAACAAATTTAATATTTTTGGAATTGAAATATGAGTATATATAAAAAAATATACAAACCCTAAGTGTGTCTAGGGTTAGGGTTTTTGAATCTAGGGTTTATTTATAATAATTTAAATTATATGTAAAATAAATTAAAACCTTAATATTAAAAATTAATTTAATTTAGCTAAGTTGTATAAAAAAATAAAAAAATCATAAGTATGCAACCCTAAATTATTTCACAAAAATTTATATTAATGCAAGCTAGGGTTTGGAGCAATATTCAAAGTAAGATAGGTTCACAAAATGATTTAACCTTTTAGGGTTTTAAAAGTGTAAATTTCTATGTTTAGTTAAAGGGATGAGATGTATAAATTAGTCAAATAATATACAATAATTAGGTACTAATTTGTTATGGATTTTGACTTGTTTTGACTTTCTAAAAATAGTAATAAATATGCTTAAATAGAAACTTATTTGGAAAATGACTATCACAGATGATCTGGGTTCTAAAAACTAAGTTTTGGATAGTTCTAAGTGTCATCAATAGGGCCCTGGGATCTATTTTCTCACTAGACAATAACACCCTACCTAGATAGTAGCACCATGTTATTGTAGTGTCGTTAAAGTGGTGATAGTATCCTCTTTGAAAAAATGTTCCTATTTTTTAAGAGCACCTGCCCTTTTATTTTTGGGCCTTATTCCTGCATGCACAAAATATAGAACTCTATGTGTGAGAGGTATAATCACTAAGAAGGGGGGTGAATCAATGATGTAATATAATCCAATTCAATTCCAAACTCTTAAAAATTTAGCATACATCAACTTTATCAAGAAACATAAACATAAAATCACATACATCCAAATTATACATAAGAGCATACATCACATGAACACAACATATATGTGGGAAACCCTCTTGGGGGATAAAACCCACTAAAACCTACAAGATGGAGTAAAATCATATAAAATAAGATCCAACATTTAGACCAACACCAATTGATCAAGGAACACCCATCCCGTAGTTTAGTGAGACACCAATCCCACAAGTAGCTACTACCCCTATCTAATTGAACACCCACAACAACTAGACCTTTAGCAAGATTTACCTTGTAAGGAGTAACCAACCCCCTAGTCAAACAAACACCCACTCAAATACCTTGAATAGATCACCTTGAACATCTATTTATACTCTTCAACTGATGATAATCACCTTTGTTTGCACTCTTCTCTCTCAAACTGCCTCTTGGGATAACTCGCTCAAACTGCCTCTTCTAGGATCATTATGTCCAATGACCTATGTGTCTTCCTACATAAAATTTATTATATAAGAATGACTGATACTATTCACTCTTTGATGGTACTTACTGACCTGTACCTTCTCTTTTAAAGGCTCTCTCCTTCACTTGAATTCAGACTTCCACAACTAACACAATTAGGCCAATTAGACCTTGTACTTATACCACTTTCTTCCTTTAACCCATATTGGTTGACTAAGATGATTTACATATTTGAACTAAAATTAACATATCTCCATACAAATGTTACATTTTATAACCACACTCTTCATATGTTGGTCATTACCTCATAAGCCCCAAACCACCATTAGGTCTTGGTGAGACCTAAAATAATTAGGTCTTCATACTCACATGTTACATGTGAGATTAATTAGACTAACTTCATATTTTACCAATTATTTGAACACATCAAAAATATTTTAAATATCTCTTTGATTAATCCCATATGGTTCTATGCCACCTGGAACATCAACTCAACTCTCTAACCTTCCAATTAGGTCTCCTTGCTCTTTAGGTCTTCATATACAGAAAACACAATTTCAAACTTCTATAGAAAATAATAAAATATTTAACATATAAATATGATTATATCACATGGGTAAACTCTTTATGACATATTAAACACCTCTATGATCCTTAGACACTTTAACATAGGCTCTTAAGCACTCAAATCAACTCTCGTAGAATGATCACTCAGACTGGTCACACATAGTCAAAATATAATTATACTATTTTGACTCTCAATATATGATTAGGGGAAAAATATGATAACAAATTCCTTATTATAAGCCTTTTATACTTATATAGCATCTCCATACTCATTTTATTCTTCAATTCTACTCAAAACACCTTCAACTCACTCCTGTAACATGGTCACTCAATCTGCCAATGCATTCAATAGACACAATTAAATACTAATAAATTTATCATATTGAATATAGATTGGTAAAAATTATAAAATAAATAAATTTTTTTCTCATGGATTATATAACAATCTCCAATAGTTATTTCATCTTGAAACATCAAAATACCATCAAGAACTCTTCAATTATCCTTCTTGGGTCACTTCAGAACATGGTCAAACACACAGTCAAATTTGGAGATCCATATCTACAATTTTACAAAAATTCATACCTTATAACTCTCTTATATGGATTAAAATTTAATTATTATACAACTTTTATTTTTACTCCAACAAATTTTTTTGCTTATATCAAAATATATAAGCAAAATACTGTAGACTAGTTCTTCCCTTTGCTAATTCAAATGCCAATGGTCACTGTGTAATGCAAATATTGTAGACACATGTATTCATCTCATGTCCCATATAAAATAGATAAAATGACCTCCATATATATCCTTGGGATTATCCTAGTATTTACCTTGAAATTTTCACTATTGATCTTATATCTTTACTTACATGATTATGCCACTTGGAAGCTTTGTGTGCCCTCTACGTACCTTGCAGTCAGTCTTCCATTGAAATTTCACCACTTGGTAGCTCCACATGAATTATAATCACATTGAATATTTGAATAGAATTAAATTGCACCACTTGGAATATTTACATGAAATCTTGAATATTTGACTCAATACGCTCCATTGGATCATAATCTACATGATCATGCACTCACCGTTGATCTCTATTTGACAGGTTTCATGCTCGCTATTAGATTTACTGCTTAAACTCCATGATTATGACACATGTAACTATCATGTGAAATATTTAATATTTTAATTTTAACCACACCTTTGGATCCTTATATATTCAAATTAAATTCTCATTGTTAGATCTATGATCTGATTAAATGCTCATAGTGGATCTTTGATAATGCTAATTTGGCTAAGTATGGGAACCATTACAATCTTCCTAGAAGGTCAAATTTACACCTTAATAAATTTTGATATGGTTATCATAATGACCTAAAATTTTAAAAATATGATCTAATAACATAGGGGAATCCATCCATGTATCAATCTACTCTTGAAACTTTCACACATGTGAAATATGATGTCATCAATTTGTTCTCTCAACTTTATCTATCAAGATGACTATTTGAGCTTAGACATTCATATGACTATTCTAATGAATTACGTTTACTTAAATAATCAATTTAAGCACTCATAACACCCCATAATTTCTATACAACATGTGCATACTATCAATAATATCCATCAATTACCTATCCAAGTCAAACACTGAAGAACTATACAAGAACATTAAAACACATTAAAGCACACTTTGTCATTATAATTCTAGCACACATGACACCTAATCAAAATCCTTGGTCACCTTGGATATATCATTTAAAAACCTCAAAAATTCTCCCCCTTTATCATTGATGTCAAAACACCAATACAAAGATTATGATTAGACTTTGTCTTTCTCTTCAAGCACTTTCTCCCCTTTTACACAATGACAAAGTGTGCTCAACTCCTGATCCTTCAGACCTAAAAATACTTCAAGGACAAATAATAGGAAAGGACCACCTATGAGAGATGATACAAACTCACCCCAACATTGTGCATACCTCTTTTTACATTGAGCTTCTCAATCATGATCTATGAATACACTCTTATTTGATCATATATAGCTTCTATGAAGACAAAATGTATATGAACATTAAAAATTTCATGAACTTACCTTGAAAACAATAAGAGGGACTCACCCTAAGTCACCTAAGTTTAGGCACCATTTTGAGCATCTTCAGACCATTTCAAACAATTATGAATCAACATAATTTCATTCATATTTTCTCTCTTAAATTCTACTACACAATCCTCTAATCTTAGGACCTGACCATTTACAAAGCTCCCCTTTTGTTTATACATAGGTTTCAATATATTGTCAAATCATCTAACTTTGTTTGATCAAGTCATCATATCAACATGCTTGATTTCACATCTATATCAAACTTCTTCATATCTCCACCATGATTGGAAAATCTCACATATGTTCCCTCTCACATTATGTACAACTCTTCAAGCCTTTAAAACTATCTACGTTAGCTCCCCATGACTCCATGCTTCACCTGGATCATGACATATTTCTATGCAATATAATATCTTATCAACTCATCATCCTTGATCAGACACCTAGAAACTTCCATTCCTTAATTATAGACCTTGTATACATAGCTTCATTCTTCATCATATTGAACAACTAGACCATCCATCAAAGATTGACCAAAATTTTCACTTTAGGATCATTATCCCTAAATATATCTTCTGAAACATTCCATTACAACACTTTGGAGAAGTTACATAAAACTCATTTGTCTTAGTTATCCAAGCACATTTTGAAAAGATCTTTCTTATCCTGCAAATTCAACCAAAGCTCAATTGGCATCCACCATGATTCCTCTTGCTTGTCAAGTGTTTCCTTGAATCCTAGATAGAGACACCCTAACCCACAATGTCCTAGAACAATGTGAAACCAAGATTTACCCATAACTCATCATATTCCTTCTCCTCCTTAGTCATTTGATATTGATATTTATTCTTCTTCTTAGGCTTAAGAAAAGTAGCATGCTCATCTACTACAATATTATTATTTTCTTCTAAGATTGGATTGCCAATATATGGAGACAACAACGATTCATGACATACCTTTCAACTAAATAAAGAACCTCATCAATGGGTAATGATAACTGATGTTCTTTTCATGAAACTTGCTTAATAACAACAAAATATTATCTTGTATCCATATATATCTTAGAACTAGCCTCAATTAGTACTTTGGTCTTTTCCTTGAGCTTGACTTGAACTAACTTTTGATTCTCTTTTTCTATCTGGATAAATGACACATTATCTTGGCATTCCTCAACCTTCTTCATATCTAATTTCTCTTTTGATTTAGTAGGAAGTCCACCTTGATATTTTAGTTCAATTGAATTAGTTTTCTTGGTCTTCAATTCCTTAGGATTTCATACCAAGGATTGAACTTTATTAAACACACTAGGATGTTCATGATCCTTCTTTTGATTTGAGAGCTTTCTTGTACAATATCTTGCAATATGACCAACTTGATGACAACTTAAAAAAATAACATTATTCATACCTTCTGCTTTATGAATATTATGAATCTCAACAAACATACCATCTTGTCTCTTAGGTTCATTATACTCAAGCTTAACTATCTTTGGTCTCCATAACTGGGTTAAATCTTTTCCCATGCATTCTAGGAAAAAATATAACAATATGTCCCATGTGATGACAATTATAATAGACTACATTATCCATACCTCTATTTGACTAGCTACTCTTCCTTCTATAATTTCTTGCCTTATGACCAATCTTGTGACAAGCAAAACAATGACCATTAAAATATCTTTCATACCTTATGGCACTTAAATTCTTAATGGATATTTTTTTGTTGATCTTCATGCTAGCATCCTTCTTGTATTTAGTTGACCTCTCTTGCTCTTTATTAGTATTGTTTACCTTGATAATAATTTGTTCATGCTCATCCTTCAATGAATCTAGCTTGGTCTTTAATTGAATGCTCTCATCCTCTTTAGCTCTCATACTTGAAATTACAACCTCTAACTGAATTTTGAGAACATAGATAGTCTCCTTATCCCTCTTAGCTTCTTTAGCCATGCCATCCTTCAATACACATGCTTGATCTTCAATAATCTTTATAGAATCAATGTTGGACTTCAACTCATCATGCTCACCTTGATTTGAACTCAACTTGGCATTTGTCTCTTCTAATTGAGTTTTGAGATGTCTACATTATTCCTCTTTAAACCTAGATTATTCTTTATAACCTTTAATTGATCCTCAAGATCTTGCACGGTCATCTTGTCTTCTTTGACTATTTCACTTAATCTCTCAGACTTGGTTTGAAGATGACTTATATTTTCACTATGTTTCATGAACTGTTCATTAAGCTCCTTAGGCCTCATCTCATGTTCATCATCCTTGAAATTAGAATTGCTCTTCCCAGTCTCAATATGATTGATCTATTCTTTAATAATTTTGACCATTGATGTCAATTCAATATTTTCTTTCCTCAACTACTTAGCCATTTTTGTAACTTGGATCACCTTCAAGTGGTTAAACTTGCATAAAAGGTCTTGCTCTATTACAAATTGTTAAAGGTATAATCACTAAGGTGGGGGGTGAATCAATTGTGTAAGATAATCCAATTCAATTCCCAACTCTTAAACATTCAACATACATCAACTTGATCAAGCAACATAAACATTAAAGTACATACATCTAAAGCATACATAAGCTCATACATCACATAAACACAAAATATATGTGGGAAACCCTCTTGGGGGATAAAACCCAATAAAACCTATAATATGGAATATATTCATATAAAAAATGATTCAATATTTAGACCAGCACCAACTGATCAAGGAACATCCATTGCTTAGTTTAGTGAGACACCAATCCCATAAGGAGCTACTGCCACTGTCTAGCTGAGCACCCATAATAATTAGACCTTTAGAAAGATTTAACTTACAAGGAGAAAATAAACACCTAAGAAAAAAATAACCCACTTAGATACCTTGAATATATCACCTTGAAAACTTGTTTCTATTCTTTAACTGATGATGATCACCTTTATTTTCACTCTTCTCTCTTAAATTACCTCCAAGCCTAACTCACTCAAACTGCCTCTTCTAGAATCATTAGGTCCAATGAACTATGTATCCCCCTACATAAAATTTATTATAAAAAAATGAATTATCATATTCAATATTTTATGATCCTCATTGACCTATACCTTCTCTTTTAAAGTCTCTCTCTTTCACTTGAATCCACACTTCCACAACTAGCACAATTAGTCTAATTAGACCTTTTACTTATACCACTATCTTAACCCATATTTGTTAGCCAAAATGATTTAAATATTTAAAAAATACTTAACTTAGGTCCATACACATGCTACATGTGATAACCACACTTTTCATATGTTGGTCACTACCTCATAATCCCCAAACCACCATTAGGTCTTGGTGAGACCTAAAACAATTATGCCTTCATACTCACATGTTATGTGTGAGATTACTTGGACTACCTTAATAATTTAAAAATGATTATAACACATTAAAAATATTTTATATATATCCTTAATTACTCCCATATTGTTCCATTCCACCCATAACATCAACTCAACTCTCAAACCTACCAATTAGGTCTCCTTGCTCTTTAGATCTTCATATACAAAAAACGCAGTTTCAAACTTCTAAAGTAAATACTCAAATATTTTACATATACATATGACTATATCACATTTATGAACCCTTTATAATATATGAAACACCTCCATGTTCATTATATCAACATAAGCTCTTAGGCACTCAAATCAACTCTTTCAGAATGATCATTTAGATTGGTCAGACACAGTCAAAATATAGTTATACTATTTTAACTCTCCATATCTGATCATGGGAAAAATATAAAAATAAATGCCTTTTAATAATAATTTTAGACTTATAAAACATATCCATACTCATTTTATTCTTCAATTCTACTTATAACACCTTTAACTCACTCTTGCCACATGGTCACTCAATCTGCCTGTGCATTCAAAAAACATAGTCAACTTCTAAGCAATTCATCACATTGAATATGGATTGGTAAATATTTAAAAATAAATAAAAATGGTAATAATAGAGTATATATAACACTATAAAATATTTATTTCATCTTTAAACATCAAAATACCATCAAGAACTCTTCAATTATCCTTCTCAGGTCACTTGCAGAACATGGTCAAACACAAAGTTAACTTTGGAGATTAATATATACAATTGTACAAACATTAAAACCTTATAAATCACTTATATAGATGAAAATTGAAGTCCTATACAAATTTTATTTTTAATATATCATAAAATTACTCGTAGATCAAAATATATAACTAAAATACTATAGACTAGTTTTTCCCTTAGCTAATTCAAATGCCAACGGTCACTGTGTAATGCAAATATTTTAGACACATGTCTTTATCTCATGTCCCCTAGTAGCTAGATAAAACACACTCCATTGATATAATTTTGAGTATCTTGGTATTTAAATTTAAATTCTCACCATTGATATTATATCTTTACTTCCATGATTGTGCCACTTGGCAACTTTGTGTGCCCTCTACATACCCTGCAATGAGTTTTCTAATGAACTTCCATCGCTTGGTAGACACACATGCCATTTTAGAACATTAAATATTATAATACAATGAAATTAATCCACTTAGAATCCCTTAATGAAATCTATATTTGAATCAATACACTCTATTGGATCATAATCTACACGATCATGCGCTCATCTTTGATCTCTAACAAGTTTCACACTCACCATTAGATATATTGATCAAACTCCATGATTGTGACACATGTCACTAGTATATGAAATATTTAATATTATAATTTTAATTTTACCATTATATATTTATCTAGTTTATTAAAAACTCATTATTATATTTGTGATTTGATTAAATGCTTATCGTAGATATTTACACCTTAATAACCACTACAATCTACCTGGAAGGCTAATTTTGCACCTTAATAACTTTTTTTACGCTCAACATCATGACATAAAATTTGAAACATATGATATAATCACATATAGGAATCCAATAATGTATCAAACTACTCTTGAAACTTTCACATGTGTGAAATATGATGTCATCAATCTTCTCACTCAACTTTATCTGTCAAGATGACTATTTGATCTTAGACATTCATATGATTTTTTTGATGAATTTAATTAAATTTCATAAGCACTCTAAGAAATCATAACACACCAAAGGGTCTCTAACACATTTACATACTATCAATAACATCCATCAATTGCCTATCCAAGTCAAACACTGAATAACTAAGAAAGAACATTTTAGCACACTTTGTCATTATCATTATAACACACATGACACATCATCAAAATACTTGGTTAAATTAGAGACGTCATTGAAAAAATATAATATTTTGTTGTTATTTGAAACCTAATTTAATGTGAAAACCCTAATCCTCCTTAAAAATATGACATGATCAATATGTTGATTAGCAGGATAGGATGGACATCCTCAACACCCCACTGTGAAGAGAGTTGCCTACATACCAATACTATGAAGAGGTATCAATCCTAATGTAGATCTCCCACCTAGTGATTGATGCAAGTGTAAGTGAAAGATATAATGAGAGTGGACTTGGATGCCTTGAATGTACTTGAGCTTTGAAATCTAGGTTTAGGGCTGCTATAGATGGTATTATGCAAAAGTAAGGTAGAATAAGAATCAAATACTTTAATTTTTATGAATTTTTATTTTGTTTGAATTGTCTTTCACATCTATTTTACATTTAGTGAATAGAGGTCAAATATACTTGTATTTATAGAGATCTATAGCTTGTGTGGATAAGAAAATGTGCTTAGGCTGACCTTATGAGGGGCACACATTTGAAAAAGTATTTGTTCAGGAGAGTTAGGGCTAAGGATAATAACACTCAGTTGGGGACATTAGCGCCATGTGGTTGTAATGTCCCAAATGTGGTTCTAATGTATACCTAGAAGACTACTAGGCAAACTAGGTTGGGATCTGGGTGAGCTATCTTGGGACTATGTTTGAGCTGACTTTAACTATTTGTGGTTTGTACAATGGTTGGAAAAGTGTGGAAAAGGCTCTAGGATAGGTCTAGGGATAAGGTAAGAATATGTTAACTCAAGCGACACTCTTAACATCTAATTACCACTTTTAGGTGATTAAAACATGCCACTAATAAAATATCAAAGATAAAATTGGTTAAAATAATTAACACAATTACACATAAAACCACTAAAGTTGCACAAGTATTTGTAAAAATCCACTAATAAACAAGAGTTCACATCAAGCCTCATAGTTTCATGAGCAAGTTGCAATTGATAACTTCAACCAATTATAAAACTTTGTTAATCTATCTAAAAATTCACCACCATTTGAACTATATGAGGCTTTCACCAAAAAATACACAAAATTTAGACACACTGAGACCTTGGAGACCAAATTGTTTCCACACAAAGAAAAGATTAGGATGAATAAAACCTTCATAAATTTATATATTTCCCTCTTTCACTCAGACACATTCCAAAAAAATTCTCATCAAGGGTAGATGAATGAACATGTTTTTGTATTAGAATGTGTTTGACCCAATTTTCAATAAAATAAATAAACTTATGATGTGGTATAATAAGTATCAATATGGAAATATCAAAATATTAAATATGTACAATATTAAACTATTCAAATTTTGACAAGTTACTAAATATAAAAAACTATTATTTTTGGAAAACACTACAAAGGGATATACATAGAGCATGAAAAACTATCACTTGACTGGTAAGACCATATAAAAGTTAAAAACAAAAGAAGTGATTGTG
Organism: Torreya grandis; assembly: GCA_037957365.1. Taxonomy (NCBI): domain Eukaryota; kingdom Viridiplantae; phylum Streptophyta; class Pinopsida; order Cupressales; family Taxaceae; genus Torreya; species Torreya grandis. The sequence goes on from JARHVA010005335.1 coordinate 1,103,492, forward strand.
TATACTCATATCAAAATCAATAGAAATAATATCTGGACAAGTTGACTATAATTAAATATAGGCATGATGCATTCAAATCCATTGACTATAGAATTATGCCAGTTGTATATGATGGTATGTAGATAGAAAAATATAGAGAAATTATAAATATAGAAATGACAAATTAGAGATATAATTATAAAATATCTATGGATATGAGTGATAGAAGTGGATGATGACATAATGCACCTAAGTTTATTGATTATAGATGTGTCCCTATTGACTATAACATAAAACTAGTTATTTAACCACATACATGATCATTAATTAAGGCCATGGAAAAATTATAAAACTTTAAATATTACATGAAATACATTTAATTAAGAATTTATAGTTTCCTACACATAAAAAAAATTAAAATCAAATAGGGGGAATCAAGTGAAAGGGATTGGGTTAGACTAACCTTGGTCAATCCTTGTTGAAATACCAAACACTGCACTACATTTATAATACTCCAAAGAGGGATAAAACTAAAATGTAGTTATCCCACTTATGTGTTTATGTGGAATTATGAATGAAAGTATAAATTCACTTTATCCTATTTTACCCTTCACATAAGTATCCATATGAGAATTCAGCCTTGAATATTGATTCAACAGACCTATAGATAAAGCATGGAATATTTTTAATAACCTTTTAAGAGTTAAGAGAACTCTCCTTAATGAATTAGATAAGACTTGTATTTATGGATGTTTTGATTTTGAATTTGGGACCTATTGGTGCACAAAATATGACCCAACATAAGACCCCAAATATAAAAATAAAAATAAAATGAAACATGACTCAAAATAAGTTTTTAAAGTTATACCTAGTCAAGTGCATGCTAAATAGAAAAATCCATAGGTGGGTGTTATCTAGTTATGTGAAATTTTCCAAAATAACACAACCAAAACTAGGGATCCTCATGACAAAGTGTCATGATAAATGGCCAATAGATAAAATCACAAATTCAAATAGAGAAAGACTCAATTAAAATGCAACAATATATGTGTCATTCACTTGTCAATAATATATGAATAAAAAGTTTCCATAAATGACATAAAGGATGGGAATTACAAAATTTGGATGTCTATAGAATGCATCACATATTAAACCAATTAATATTCATCATTTTTCAATCATAGATTACTCAAAAAATTCCATGGGGCATCAAGTGACAAGTGGCCTTACATCTCAGGGTTAATAAATAATAATCCATTTGTGATCACATATAATATGGAGAAAACATACAATTTTTATGAGAAAAATTCATTCATAGTGTAAATTTTTGATTCAAAGAAACACAAAATTCACCTTAATAAATAACATAACAACCCATGAATCATGTGTAGTTACATGATCTCAGGGTTAATAAATAGTAATCCATTTGTGATCACATATAATATGGAGAAAACATATAATTTTTATGAGAAAAATCCATTCATAGTGTAAATATTTGAATCAAAGAAACACAAAATTCACCTTAATAAATAACATAACAACCCATGAATCATGTGTAGTTACATGAAATTAGGAGGATGGAGAAAAAGGAGTAGAGATAGTGACACTTAGTGCAAGATCATAATTCAACCCATAGGAACCAATCATAAATTTCAAAAGAATATGCATGGATCACTCAAAAATTAATCATGAGGCACTTTATGACATGTGGGATCTTCTATAACCTAGTATGCATTTTTATTTCACCATGAGGAATAATATAATTATGAAATTTAACTTCGAACATGTCTCTGAATAAGCATGAATTTTACCCAAACTTAAGATCAAAGTATAGCCCCTTTAAATATATTTAAAATACAATAAATTAAGCTTAAAATGGATCTTTAAAACTCAAGTTATGAGTGAAAAACTAGTTCAATACAATTCTAGGTGGTATGACCTACAACCTTGTTGACATAAAGATGCCTTTAAAATTGTGGCATTTATAACCTTAGTGAATAGTGAGAATCTTAGTTTTCCACATGATGCATTCCCATATTCTCAAGATCATAGAGTTCATAAACTTGATATACTCTTCACTTTAACATGTCCATTAAAATTGAAACACATTGTCACTCTTCAATGGTCACATAATGGATCCAAATTTGTAAACATTTGTTCACTGTGCTTAGACTTGAGAAATTATCAATTTTGATAAATGTTCTACTTTAAACACTCACATTTGGTATTATAAACTTTAAAATTTCATATTTGACCAATATTTAAAATAATTTACTTATGTATGCATACCTTAATCTTGTTCACATTCTTCCTTAGCCATTCATCCAAATTATTTTATCAAAATTGGGGGAATAATGAAATGTTTAACTCTAAATTATGACAAACTTATGCAATAAATTAAGTATTTATAATTTATAACTTGATAAATAAATAAATATGTTAAAAAGGTAAAGAACATGGAAAAATTAATTAGATGTAAATTGATAATGTAGTATTGTGTATGTGATTGTGTTGGCTAACTTTGAATTTAGAACAGGGATGCTATTAATCTGTAGATGAGGCCACACTAATTATATAGTAATGTATTACACTATAGTCCAAAGGGAACACTGATGTCTAGTAGGATTTTTTTATTCTATGTAAATATGGGTTTATGCACTACCACCTGTTGGTCTTGTATATATGTGTTATGTGATGCATGATCTACTATAGAAGCCACTATGTACCTTATTCTTCAGTTGAGACCCTAGATTGATAGATAATGATAGATAAAAAATAAATGGAAAAAGGGGTTAGTGGTTAAAGTTATGCTTGACCTCAACACCCCATGTGTTGAGTGTTACCTACATATCAATACTCTGAAGAGAGATAAAACTTCATGTAGTTCTCCCATGTTATGTTGGTATGTGAGAAAGACTAATGTAATGTTTGTAACCCTAGTTTAATTAATGTAATTCAACCATAAATTATGACCTTTGAGGTATATTCAAACTTATCTCTAGGATACTATAGCTATGTGGACATTGAATTGGGAAGAATAGGTGTTTTTCCCTCAATGTGTAGTTAGATATTCTAGTGATTTTCCATGTATAATCCTATTGTGTGGAAATTGTTTTGAAATGTGTATTTATAGTGATCTATTGGGAAATTATTTATATGGGGCTTGAAAAATATGTGGAATGACCTATTAAGGGATTTTTAATTTGAGAAAATGGCTATTATTTTGTAGGAGGATGAAATTGATAGATTTAGACATTACCTATGGGTGGGATAATCCTAAAGGAGTGACCTTGTTTGGAAAGAAGAGGTAGATAAGATGGAAGTGAATAAATTAGAGGATGAGCATACTAATTGTGAGACTATGTAATATCATGTGATTTTTTGAGAAAACACATGTGTGATAACTTGGAACACATGCCACTCATGATGTACCCATTTTGATTAAAATTTTATGATAACACCAAATACAATTTTGAAACTATTCTGGATACCTATTACAAACCATCATGTAACTAAGTGTAATTATAATAAATGATGTAAAACACTATTTTTCTTCCTACTAGGAGGACAACATGATATTATGGACATGTCTGGCATGTGCCCTTGTCTAATTGAAGCATTGTTATTCGAAACTAATTTTGAGTATATTTTATGATCCACTAAGTGAATTATATGTTTATCTATATGTGTATTGGATTAATATAACTTAGTATCTCATAAAATACATTGTGTATGCCCCTCTTTTGAGGTGAGTTATGAATAATGCAAATAAATTAACTCAAAATAATAAGTTATGTGAAATGATGTTATGAAAAATATTGAAATATGAGTAGTAATGACAACATCATAGATAATGTTGATTTAATTTCTAAGGGTTTTACCTATGTAAAACCTAAGTTATATTAAAGGGATGAGTTGTCTAGATTAGTGAAATAATATGCAATAAATAAACACTAGTTTTTTTTATAAATTTTGATTTATTTTGAAATTCTAAAAATGGTAAAAAATATGCGTAAATAAATATTTATCTAGAGTACTACTATCATGAAATATTTGGGGTTCTTAAAACTAGGTTATAAATATGTATGAGTGTCATTAATAGGGTCCCTAGATCTGATTCTTCATTAGAAAGTATCACCCCACCTAGATAGTAGTGCCATGTGGCTCTAATGTCCTCAAAATGGTGCTAGTGTCCTTTTTGCAAGACTATTCCTATTTTTTAGGAGTACCTACACATGTGTTTTTAGGTTTTGTTCTTGCACACATAAAATCTGGAACTCTGTATTATGCTTGAAATATCTTATTTAGTATCTAAACCCTAATCCTCCTTACAAGTGTGGCATGAGCTGAAAATATATGTTCATTAGTCAGATAGGTTGGACATCCATAACATCCAAATGTGAAGAGAGTTACCTACATACCAATACTCTGAGGAGGGATCAAGCTTGATATAGTTTTCCTACCTAGTGCTTGGTGCAAGTGTAAGTGAATGTTAGAATGATAGTGTCTTGAGTGACTTGAGTGTGCTTGAGATTGAAAATATTTAAAATATGGGCTTAGGGTAGCTTTAGATGGTAGTATGTAGAAGTAGGGTGTAATAGGGATTAATAACCTTGATTTTGCTCAACTTATTTCTTAATTAAATATGATTTTTACATTTATTTTCCATCTAGTGGATAGGGGTCTAATAGTCTTGTATTTATAGTGATTCATAGCTTGTGTGAATATTAAAATGTGCTTAGGCTAACCTTACGAGGGGAATGCATTTGAAAATATATCCATTTAGGAGAGTTAGGGTAAGGGACACTAGCACCAAGTTAGGGACTCTAGTGTCATGTGGCTCTAGTGTCCTTAATGTGGTGCTAGTGTCTAGTTGGAAAGCTACTAGGCACAATTGGTTAGGATTAAAGAATGCAACTTTGAGACTATGTTTGAGCTAATTGGAGATGTCTATGGTATGCATAATGGATAAAAAAGTGTGATAAAGGATATAAGATAGGTCTAGGGCTAAGTTCAGATTAGGCTATCTCAAGTAACACTCTTAGCATTCAAATACCACTTTTAGGTGATGACATTTATCCCCCCTTTATGCTAGAAATGCAACAAAGTGATATGACTAGTATAAAGGAAAAACAAGTGTACCTAGACTTACCTAGGAAGTGAAGCCCATGTAGTTGAGTCTAAGTATGTGAATTGAGGTATGTGTATGTGAAACATGATCCAAAATAATGACCTATAATGAAACATGAAAAAATAATTACTTACTTAAGAGATTATCAAAAATGAAAGACTATGCTAATTAAAGTAACTGAGTAAAACTGAGTAAAGAGATATGAAAGAAAAAATGAATGAATACACCTCATTGGGTATGCAAACTAATATATGAAATTGGTGACAACCTATGTGTGTGACTATACATAGTAATCAAATAATTGAATATCTTGGATTGAGCTGATAACTTACTTAATCCTCATATATGGGTGCCTTAAGAACTCAATCCTATTTTAAATCCATCATTGACCACCCCTACTTGGTGGATGATCTATGAATAACTTAGATAAGATTGTAAGTGTGTCTAACCCTCTTATGTGGGTGGCCCAAGAACTCAAGTAGGATATGAATCCATCATTTCCCACCCATGTTTAGTATATGCATCTAAAATTGAATTATGCAAAGTGTTAAAAGTATCTAACTAGAATATCTAACTGTGTATGTTAGCTCCATGATCATTTAGGTACATTAGGTGGCTCTAGGATACTCAAGAATTCCAACCAATGTAGATGGAGTAAGGTGAGAAATTAGAAACAACCTATAATATGATAGAAAGTGTATACATGGTAGAGAATGACATGGAGTTTACCATTCTATCTAATCAACCTATGTGTAACTAAGCATATGAAAACTATGTGATGTGCACATACCCCCAATCTGATCTCTGAGTATAATGATTTTCAAATAAATGTGTAATAACTATATCTATGTATCTAAAATAAATGTGGGAGTGATATGCCATTCATGATCCCATAAATCTAAGTAACTGGTATAAATCTAAGCTAAATGTGAGTGTATCTAAGCAAAATATGAACATAATTGTTAAACCTATGACTGTATCTATGCAAATATATATTTTACCTAGTGTATTATTATGGCTAATCTAAATTGCCCTAAAGCTAGGGCTACTTGATAGTAACACCATGTAGTTTATAGTTCTTATAACACTAGTGTCCCAATTTACGTGCTAATGTCTATTTGGTCTGAAATATGGGTAACTGAATTGATTCTGAGTCCCTATTTTTTCTTGTGTCTAATTTTTGAAATTGAGCCTATGTGCTGAAAATGATCTATGATTAGCAATGTAAGAGCCTAATCTCTATGACAAATCCCTATGATTTCCCCCTCTTTTGAGGGTATTTATTGACCTATGCAATAATTGTCCTCAAAATAAAATAACTCTACAAAATATGTTAGCTAGAGCATATATGATAACTATGTGATATTCTAATACAATATGTAAACATAACATCAAAATAAAAGAGAATATAAGCATAAATATGTAATGTAAGATGTATGTTGTAATCTAGCATTTCACGAGGGTGTCAACATAAATATAATCAATATGTATAACAAAAAATATGCATAGATACCTAGGGGGATGGGGCATGATGTCCATCATGACAACTAATCAGGAAGGGTAGATGCACGGTGTCCCTCATGGCATCAAAAATTGGTGTGTGTAATAAGTAAATAAAAGTGTCATGGTGAAGACACATATAAAAAGGCATACATACAAAACACATGAGGCATGCCAAAGTAGACCAAGGGGCCAAAATACAAGGGACATGGGAACATGTCACTAAATCTCAACATAGAAGACATACAAGGACATGTTCAAATGTTCACATATGCTAGCAACAAGTAAATTTATCATAGAGCTACATAGAAGGAAATGTTCAAATGTCTTCAGTTACAATCAAGAAAGACCACTTAAGGGACATGGGTAGGCATACATGAATATAAGTGGTGTAGAGCCAAAGAACAATGGCATATTCAAATACCCTCAAATAGAATAAACATAAGAAACATAACCAAGTGTCACATCTTGATTCCTCACTAAAATAAATAACCTATTAATTCATGGATTTTTATGGTTATTATTTGACTAACTACTAATTATTTAAGATTTATTTCATATGCTAATTATGGGTAGTTATATGTTACTTAATTTACATGATTTATTTAGCTATGGAGTTAGTTATACTTTTATATGCTATACATGATGATCATGTTTGTTAGTTATTACAATAATATATAATGGATTATATATGTTTCAAGATAACTACCTTCATTGTTGTGAGATAGATGTAAGATAAATACATCCCTCAAAGTGTGATAGAGGGATGGCATCATTGAAGAGGGTGGCATAGATGGAGGCATTTGGGGATGTCAAAGGGAAAGATTAGAAACTCACACACACACCACAAGTAGATTAATATGTTTTGATAAGTGTTTGTTTTAGATATTTTTAGTATGTCTTTTATTCCTTATGTGTTTCAGCTATGAGCTTGATTTCTATTTGATGATAATTTTGATTTAGTTGTGTGTTTGCACTTATGGTTGTCTTAATTAACTTATCTTGCATGATGATATTTCCATGTTGAATGAGTGAATCTGTGTGTGTTTTGATATGACTTACTATTGTCTTGGATATAGCTGAGTGAAGTATAGCAATGTTTTATTTTGTATTCATTGTTATAGTTGTAGATAGATTCTATTACCTTGCTTGATCTGTTTGTTAAGTGATTATTAATGTTTATAAGGTTATTATTATTGTTAATGATGATTGAATGACTTACCTAGATTCAATTGCTTTGTTAAATAATCATTATTCTAGAAGTTGATAACATGATATTCACCCTTTTCTAATAATAGTTTCATTATATAAGGAATATATTGAAAGTTTAATTATTTAAATTATATTTGGTAAATATCATTATGGTGATTAAATGTAATTATGTGTAGTATATAGTCAAAGGTCTAGTTTTTTTATTTCAAACTAGTCAGCATATCATTGAAATTATAATGTTAAAGACTTTGTGAAAGTTGATTGATTAAGCACTGATAATAATACATAAAGTGATTATTGGGTTCAGTGAAGTTAATGTGCATGCATATAGTTCAAAGGTATTATTATATTATTAAATGATAAGGTTCAAGATATTAGGGTTTTTATGTTAGTGTTAACTTATGCTAACAAATAATTAGCAAAACCATCATTCTATTTGGGGATTTTCACATGAAGAAATTATGGCAGACTGTTAGTTTTGCTAGTTATTCTTTACATGCATCTACTTGGTCATTATTTAGGCCAAAAATATTGGGGTTTTTTGTAAGATGGAAGAGAATAAAAAGGAAACAAAAAGGTTCTAGGATGCATGAATCATGAGGGTAGAAGGAAAAAAGAGGAAAAAGTTTGAAGAATTTGGGAAATAACTGGCCATTCATCATTATATAAATTTCAACAATAGGTCAGTTTTGTAATTATATTCTTACTAGTTATTCTAATTAAATCCATGGATATTTTTATGGTTTAGTGTTTTGTTTTATTATTTGAGAATGTAGAAGGACTAGGTTATAACCTTGATACTTTAGATGGATTGACCATCCATAGAACTAGGCTTATGATAAAATAAAACCTAACTTTTTAATATCCATGGTATAGAATTATCTATCATGTAATTATAAAATACCAAGCTTTAATTAGGAGAAATTTTATGTATTTTTATTGTCATGAAATTAAACCCTAAGTTTTGGATTTTAAAATAAATTTAGTTACCCTAAATAACCAGTTGGGTAAACCATAATATGGGTAGAATTGTTATAGAATTATGTGCATATTATAATTACTATGGGATATTATTTGTGTATTTTTATAGGGTCAAAATTAATCCCAGTTTGGAACAAAAATATTTTTATGCATTCTGTATAAACTTGAGTCATGAAATTAATATAGTTGGATGGGTTTATGGAAATTTGAGAATGGAAATTTATTTTATAAAACCCTCTCCAAACTAGTATAAACCAGTTAGGTTTTTTTTTAAAATTTATTAACTGTATACAAATAAATAAATACATACATACATACATACATACATACACACACACACACACAGATATATATATATATATATATGTATATATATATATATATGTATATATATATATATGTATATATATATATATATGACTTAATTGACCTAATGATCCTTATATATAATGTAGGATAAGATGCAATTTTATGAACTTACAAATCTATAAAAATATGAGGTTTATGCTGAGAAATGAATGTTTATAAATTGATGGATATTTATAATAGTTTTATTATTTTTGATATATATACAAATATTGTGGTTTATACATATATATTACTATGCTTATATTGATTTTGAACTAATTAAATAATTATGAGATGAAAAGTTTCTCATAGTATCTATATATCAAATCTCATTTATATATTAGGATGAAATGAAAATGGTATATGAGTATATAAATTTATCAATGTAAAAATAGTTACCTAACTACTTCTAGGCTATTAGACCTTAATCTATGCATATAACTATGCCTTAAGGTCTAGAATCATGGGGTAACTCACTATAGTGGTTGTGAGTAAATAAATAGTTGGGTATTTTAGGTTTAAAACATAGCTATTTATTTAGGTTAATTCTTAAAAGTTGGGAAACCTATTATAATTATTTTAAAATTGAAAGGCCATGGGATGGTTAAGAAACATGTAGATATAATAAACTTTTATAGAACCATATCTTTATAAAACTATTTGTCTTTCTTACTTATACATCAATTAAACTCAATTACACATTCAACTAAGATGTATTATGTTTGTGACTTTATGAAGTTTTAGATTGATTACGTATTGATTAAATATGTTTGTCAAATAAATGAAAACTGTGTGATCTAGTTGGCTGAGTTTAAGTGTATGACAGTATACATTTATATACAAAAAATAAATTCTATTTATAATGATACAATACTCAATCAAACATTTTAATTTGATTTTCTTTTAATTATGAAGAATAAATGGTAACAAGCAATGGATTAATAAGATATATGAGGTACTCTAGTTAATGGACATATATTTGTCTAATTGGAGTATAATGTATACCAAGCCTATTTATAATGTCTTTTCATTTATCTCAATTACACACAACTAAGTATATGGTTGATATATAAATATATAGGATACATGTAGATTATTGATTTAGTTCAAATCTATGTGTATACCACACACACACACACACACACACACACACACACACACACACACACACACACACACACACACACACACACACACACACACATATTTAGTTTATACTTAAAATAATTGCATGGTAAAATAAATATATATGGGTTTATTTTGTTATCATGGCTGAGTTAAGGGTGTGTTTGATTATTCTAATGAAACATTTAAATATAAGGTATTTGGGATTGAATACTAGTCATTTTAATGTTGTGGAATTAAAATGGGTTTATTAATGTACTTTTAGTAGGTGAATATTAAGCTATGAATTAATGCTATTAGATGGATGAAATAACATTTGGAGTTAAATGCTATTAATCAGTAACTTGATGCCTAGATATGTTTCTTACCCATATGGTATGTTACTATTGATGACTGTTATGAAATTTGCTTATTATTTTGTAATAAATTAGATGATTTAAGATTAATTGCATTATATTTGATGGATTAAATGTATGTATTTAATATTTCCATGTTTATCAAATTTTAAATCTACTATTAGAAAAATATTCTATTTGAATATGTTGGTTTTTATATTATTTTTTATATAGACCAAGTCTTGCATTAATAAACCTAAATAAGCAGTGTGATGGATTTCATTCGCTTAATTAGTTCCACTAATTCATAGATGAAGTGTAATTCGATTGAGTGGTGTGTATGAAATTGAATGATCCTAAAGATCAATAGCTATATGAAAACTTTGGCCAAACTAATATTTATAGTTAAACATTTTCATTTCATGTATTTGATATAGTTTACATGTTTATATTATATTATGTTAGAATGCATTTATTTATGGTATATATCATGTATTAGTTATCTTAAATCATACAAATTTTAGTTTGTCACTCTGAATTCATGCACTATCATTATCTACCCATCTATGAAGGGAAGACCATTACCTACTTGAGAGATAGTGCAGGGGATTGATGGTCAATGGTTGGTGTGGAAAATCACTCAAATGATACTCTCTCTCCCCTCAATAGTATTACACTAGAGATTACACTTGAGATTGCTGATGGATACTTCAAGTTCATTGAGACTCATGCTCTGTGGAGATTTGTATCATTGTATTATTATTGAGACATTTATTATTGATGAAAATATACTTTTTATATTCATATGTACATTTACAATAGTGGTTGTAATGTTGTATCAACCATGGCTAAAATTATAATACTACTTTTATGAATTAATGCAATATTTATTTGTATATTCATCATTGTACCTATTTTTGATATAGTTATTATGGTTATCATTATCTAAATGGATTAGCTATAAAAATTTATAAAACTAACTAAAAATAATATATTTAGTTAAAGATCACTTTTGTTGATTTTATTGTAATGAAACCTTAAGTTAAATTTGTGTAATTAATTTATTTTTTTTACCCTATTATATTAAAATCTAGTGGAGTTATTACATTGTGGTATCAAATTTGAGGCTCAAAATATAGGACTTAATGTGTCAACTAACATAAAATTATTCTCCTATTAAGTAGGAAGAAGAATGGTACATATTAGATCTAGAAGTGAGGGTACCTCAAATAAAAATCATTGTGTTGATCCAAATCACTTCACCACTAAACAAGTTACAAAGTTGGATCAGATCTTTATAACCATGCAAGAAAATATGGATGAAATCATGACCCTAGAGTAGGAAGTGCATGGGCATGTTGAGGTAGAACCTGAAGAGCATCCTATTGAGCAAGAGAATCCTCAAGATCAGAGGCATGAGGAAGTTTCACAAGATGCAAGAGCTTGAGTAGTTATAGAGTTGGCAAAAGATATGAAAAAATTAAATCTACCCAAGTTTGATGGAACTATTCTAGGATATGTATTTGAAGCATGGCTGATAGAGATGGAGAAATATTTTGAGATTTGAAATTACTATGAAGTCATGAAAGTAGTCTGGGGAGCTTATCAACTTGTTGGTGAAGAAGTAACTTGGTGGAAAAATAAGAAGCTCGAGATGAACCTATAATCTACCACCACCACTTGGGAACAATTTGTGACATTATTTAGGTCATGATGGATTCCACATATATATTTTAATCATAAGCGATAGTTTTTTAAAATATTAAGCAATGAGACCTTTCTGTGAATGAATACTAGGAGCAATTCACTAAGATCCTAAAGTATGTACCTCAATATTAGGTGGATGAGAGGTTCAAGATTAAGAAGGTGGATGAGAGGTTCAAGATTAAGAAATTTATTATGGGATTAAAACCAAAAATTGGTTGTGAGGTGGATGTGCATGGTCCATCTTCCATAGATTAGGTATTTAGAAGGCAATCAAGCATGAACAAAAGATGAAATCTCTTGCCTAAGTTAGATATAAGTTCAAGAAAAAGTCTGGAAGTTCTAAACCAACTTCCAAAGAGAAAAATTGGAAGTATAGGATTGAAGAATCCAAGAGTAAATTTAATAAGTAGAATACTAAATTCAATAATGGCTCAGGGAACAAGAAACCAGGTAATGGTTTTAAGGGAAACCAATAGTGTGATAGGAAAGGACCACCTTAAGATTGCTTCATTTATGGAGGTGACCATTGTAGAGAGGATTACAAAGAAATTTATTCAAAAATTAGTCCATAAATAATGAAACATGCATAAAGAACTAAATAACCAAGCCTATCTATTCTTATGGGAATTACAAAGGATAACAAGAAACAAATGATAGAAAATAACACCATATTACCTTCCCAAATGGATTTACCATACCCATGTGGCTTAAAAACATGTTTACCTTGATCAAGCATCCTTGTCTTTGAACAAAATGGTGGTAAGTTCCTCCAATGCCTCAAGATCACTCTATAAAACCTAGGCTCATGATTCTAAATCACTAAACTAGCCTATCAATGAAGCTTACAAGAAAAATCTATGATCAAATGCAAAACCTTGTGGAAAAAAATTAACATCATAACTGTAGATTATTAAAGTTTTTTAAAGATATTTAACCATAATAACTTTGCACAAAAATAGCTTAAGATTCACATCCATGGCCTCTCTATTTATAAATTTTTGAGATTGGTCAGGATCAACCAAGACTGTCCATCTCAAGATTGAGATGTGTGGCCATGAATAATCTTAATATTTAGAATTAAATCCATAATTATCTTCATCATGACCTTGGAAGAAGGGGAATTGAAGATGCATGGGAGGCATTAATTAGGCATGGGTGATCCATAATCTTGATATTTGTGGCATTTATGGCTTAGGGATGTCTTCCCAAGAAATGATGTCACCTAATGATGTAGTTAATATGAATCAATTTTTAAAAATAAATATTCAACAACTTTCATGGAAAATCCACTTAACCTCTTGATTTGGATTAATTAGCCTTAAACAAGGTTAATCAACATTTGTGCAATTATTTGAAAATTGGCATTCAATTAATCAAAATGGTCAAAAAGTCATATTGCTAGGTCATAATTTGACTGGAGAGGAACTAGAAGGTGATGTTAGATGCATTGGATCTGTATTTCCATTTAGGATGTTGCCAAAACAAAATAAAAAAGGTACGTAGTGTGTACTAATGAATTAGAAGAAAAAAGTGATCCAGAGCACTAAATGGTGAAATTGTCATTTTGACTCAAAATGACCTGATCAAAGTTAGCTGGCCCATAAAATGCATTACCCTATTTAGGGATACTTTGACCTAAACTGGCACTTGTAAGTGAAAAGTTCAAACCATTTAGGGCATTTTATGAATTTTGACCTAAAATGTGAATTTGAGTAAGATTGATAAGTTTAACACAAATGGTGTTAGGAATTAGATGTCTACATTTTGACCCTATTTGAGAAGGCATATCAAGACATTCAAGTGAAGCAACATATTTTCAATGAAAAGAGTTATTAAGAAGAAATTTTAATAGACCCATGATGCCCCATCGAGAGGACATACTAGGATGGAAGAAAAGGATGGACTCTAAAAAAGAGAGAGAAAGTGAGAGATTAACCCATAGAATAGATCACATCTAGATGAGCTAATGCTTACACACATGATTAACATCAATGATCAAAATATAATTATAGGTATAATAAGCCCCAGAGATGCGGGGAATGGGAAAGATACCATCCATAAATGTAAGGGACACACTTTAAACATACCCAATTTGAAAGTACAAACTACACATTTATGGCATTGATCAATCTTGAGATAAGTTACACACTAAAATATTGCCATCACGAGCTTTAATGTGGAGAGCTTGGAATTAGAGGAAAATGGAAAATGTTTTTCTTCAGGAAGGGAAGCACCACTAGAATGGGGTCTCTAAAGATAATATAATAAGTACTCCAGTAGAGCAAATTTGATTGTAATAAAATAGTTTTGCCCCAGTAGGGCGAATCTTGATCATTAATAAAGAATATATAATGATTTTTCCCCTATAGAGCTGATTTGATCAGATGTGGTTAAGATATTGTGCCCTAGTATGGGAAATTAGAAAGCAAAATAACTCAAGGATATAATTGAAAAGAGAGGTTAAAGTGAGTAGGTGTAAATGTACATGCGATGGTGTAATGGCTTAGAAAGCCATATAAAACCAAGCATATGAGAATGCACAAAGTGATGACAGAGATGAAAAAAGAATGGAGATAGCTTAGCTAACCTTAATAGAAATTGAGCACTACCTACATAGTTCTATGAACTGATGTTCCAACATGAACTTTAGGCCAATGTAGTTCACCCAAGTTTGGGAGAGAATGGAATGAGGAATGATGAAAAATAGACCAAGAATTTTATTAAACTTACAATGTTTGCAAAGAGATGCACATCTAATTATAGATAAAGAAGCCTAAAATACATGCTACCTAAAATCCTAATTCCATATCATGAGCCTCAATTTTACAAAGTGTTCTTGAGAATCATTCATTGGAGCTGATGTTGACATTAAGACTTTGAGACCTGAGTACAAAGTGCTTGTTATAGAAAAATAAATTAGGCTTCATAAGTATGAATAACTTATAATGACATAAGATTCCAATTACACTGAGCTAATTCAAATGTGAATATCTATAACTAAGGATAATGGTAAAATAATGACTAAAACTAGAGTTACAACAATTTACATTTAAATAAAAAATAAAAAAAAAGAAAAAGATAAACACAAATGAACCTGACTTGGAATCAAGATATGATCTTAAGTAGGAAAAAAATGTTCAAAAACAAAAGTCAAGAATGTCATAACGACATGAGACCAAGATATGACTAATCAAGATCCATGTGGACCATCAAGGCATTCTTGAACACAAAAGAGAAAAACAAAATTAAACATAAAAATAAGACACCAACAATAGTCAAATAAACAAAATGGTCTAAGAACAACGTAATAACATAGTATCAAGATATAAATAATTGAGATCCATGTGAATCATCAAGATGTTCTGAAACACAAAAGAGATAAGTAAAAACAAAAAAGGAAACACAAGACCAAGAATGGAGATAAGAGGTAAAATAAAAGGAGAGGTATGAAAGCACAACAAAACACCAAGAAAACTCAACTAAACACACACAAATAAAAACTAAGCTAGGGTGATTTAAAGATAAATGGTCATGCATGTGTGGTAGAGGCATTACTTTCTACGACATCATAACAAAGAACAATGACATGACAATTATTCCCTAATTAAAGAGGAATAATGATAGAAGAAATGGGGGAAGAGAAGAAAAGGAAGGGGTTGGCCAAGCTGACTCTAGATGTATAAGACAAGTGGATGCTACCTACATAGTTCCATGGATGCATATTCTAACATGAACTTCAGGCCAATGTAGTTCACCCAAGAAGTGGGATAGAAGAAAAATGATGATCAGACTAGCATGATTAATGTTATAGAAGAAATAGAAGTTATGATAAATAAATGAGAATGGTATGGTAAACAAGAAACTAATGAGATGAAAAAGAATGATCTTGCAAAATGGCAAGTGCATGGGATAAGATGAAATGAACTGGTGTTTTTGTGCTTGAAAAATGGCAAGAACATTCAAACTTAATAGTTGCTCATAAAATGATGAGAGCATTCAAACTTAATAGTTGCTCACAAAATGGCAAGACTGTTCAGACTTAACAGTTGCTTTTAAAATGGTGAGAGCGTTTAAACTTAACAATTGCTTGCAAAATGGCAAGAGTGTGGGATGGTGAAATAAAAATATAAAAATGTATAGAAGTGCAAGACAATGTTTTTATTCTTTTTTGGATCAAGTTCTAATGTTTTTGGTATTTTCAAAGTATTTCTAATGTTTTTGGTATAAAATATGCACAAGGTGGGACCATCTAGTTGAGGAGATGCACATCTTGAGAGTAGAGGTTCCAATAAGATAGCTAAGTTGACTACAATGGCCCATGGTCATAAATCAATGAGAATGAGGTTCTTGATAAAATAAGAAAGAGTAGAAAATACTTGAACTGAGAAGATGTAGTTATTCACTTGTCTAAGATTGTACAAGACTATCCTGGTTGAACTACTTTGTAGAACTACTGCTAAAGATGTTCTTAATGTTCATGAGACAATCAAGATCATAATTGGTCAAGGGACAAAAAATGTTCAAGCTTATAACATATCTTAGACAAAATAAAGAATATGATTCTTGAAAAGAGAAATCCATAATGGGATGAAGAATGTGTTCAGAGTGCTAAGGGTTTAAAGCCTTTACTATTGGGATTCATGAAAAGTGGACTAGGGTAGTATAAAATGTGTTCAAGGTAAGATAAAAGGGTGGGATAAAATTACAATAGCATAAGTTGCCCCCAAGTAAGGGGTCTTATAGATAATGATTCAGATCTATTCATGTGTAGAAATTCTTAAGGTGTATGATGTTCATGGGATCTAAAAGTTCTTCACCATTAGGTTTAGCCAATTGATATGTTCTTGATCCATAGTTTGCTATGATAATATATGATCCTAACTAATTAGGTTGAAACTTACCTTTTTTTTTGGGTTCAGCATTGGTGTTGTTTTGGTTCTCTTTCAAAACTAAGTCACCAATCTCAAATTCTTGAGGGAGAATGCACTTGTAGCTTCTCTACAATCTATTTTGATAGGCCTAAAATTTTTCTAGGGTGATCAAACACTTACCATCAAGAAGCTCTAGTTTGAGCAGTCATGAGGCTTTGTAGTCTTCACCATCTTCAATATGCTTCAGTGATATTATTAATGATGGGATCTTAATCTAGATCGAGATGATATCTTCAATGCCAAAAATAAGGGACTATTGAGTAGCTCTAGTTGGGGTACGATGATTGGTTCTATAAGCCCAGAGGGTAGGAAAGAGTTGTAAGTGCTAATTATGGATAACATCATTGAAAATCTTCTTTAAGATGGCTAGAATAGTTTTATTTGATGCCTCAACTTCTCCATTGCCTTGCATGTTATATGGAGTGGATTTATTTTGCTTGATCTTGAATTTTGCATAAAGAGATTTCACATCTTGGTTCGAATAGGATATACCATTATGGGATATAATATGGGCTGGGCTGTAATATCAACAGATGATATGGTAATGAATGAATTTGGCTATTTGTTTCTTAGTAATATAAGTGAGAGGAATGGACTCAATCCACTTGGTAAAGCAATTAGTTGTAATTAAAATGTGCTTATGGCTATTTAAAGATGTCAGGTTAATTTTACCAATGAGATCAAGACCCCATGTTGAGAATGGTCGTGGTGTTGTAATCAACTACAATGATAAGGAAGGTGCATGTATCAAGTGCCATGTTATTGACAAGGAACACACTTATTTATATAATTACAAGCATTTGTCTCTATTTTGGGCCAATAATAGCCTATTCTGAGAAGTTTCTTTGCCATGACTACTCCATTGGTATGGGCCCCACACATTCCTTCATGAACCTCCTTTAGTGTCATCTTGGATTCTCCCAAAGATAAATAATGAAGAAGCATTCCATCATAGCCTTTTTGATAAAGTGTGTTTCCAAGGAGGATATAACATGTTAAGTGATGAAGGAAAAGTTTTTGTTGGTTATTGGAAAGGTTGGAGAGAAATACATTACTATGGAAATAGTTATAAAAATCTTGATATTATGGTAGCTCAGGTGAGAGATTAAGATCAGAAATGGTGCAAATCCTCTCTAAATCTAATAAAATATGTGCCAACTAAAGAATATTTTAAATCAAGAACTGATACTCTTTAGCACTGTCATGAATTTGAATCATGGAACCAATTGTTTCCATGGCATCGACATATCTATTGTTGACTCACAGAACTTGCTCAAACTGTAGAGATTTAAAATGTGTTTTGACGTCATCAATAATTTTCTTGCAAAGAACAAACTTATCATCTCTTGTTTGATACTAATCAATTATTTGATTTATGATTAGCTATGAATCTCTAAAGAATGTATGGCAAGATAAAGCCCTGCAACCAATGCCTCATATTTAGTCATATTGTCTGTACACTAAAATTATATATGGAATGCTTTGGGGATCAAATCCCCCTATGGTGTGATAAAAAATATGCTAGCTCTAGATCCTTGAGATGTGAAGGATCCATCAAAATAGAGCATCCACTATTTAGGTTCTTGTGATGCTTATTTTATTATCATTATAGAATCATCTGGAAGGTTAAAGTTGAGAGGTTGAGTGGCTGTAATAGGAGCTTATGCAAGTTGGTCTACAAGAACCTATCCTTTGATTGCCTTTTAATTTTGGTATTCAATATTAAAATCACTAAGGAGCATAATCCATTTATCCATGCATCCTTGAAGAACTACTTTGAGAGGATCTACCTTGGTGATAACAATAGTTTTGTTATTTAGCATATAATGTCATAATTTATGAGTGGAAAACACCATAGCTAAACATGCCTTCTCAATAGGAATATAATTATGTTCAAAGGCTACCAATGTGTGGTTTAAATAATAAACTTCATGTTCCTTACCATGTTCATCATGCTAAGCCCAAAGTGCTCCCAATGCATGTTCTATGGCTAATATATAAAGTAGTGGCTTTCTTTGTGTTGGAGGTCATAAGACTGGTGGATTAGTCAAGTATGTTTTAAGCTTTGTAAATGATATCTGACAATCTTCATCCCATTGACATGTTACCCCTTTCTTTAAGAGATGGTTAAATGGGTGGCACTTATCTGCTAATTGAGAAATGAACCTGCGTATAGATAGGACCTTTCCTTGTAGACCTCATAACTATTTAAGATTATTTGGTGGAGGCATTTCCATAATAGCATTGACCTTTTCAGGGTTGACTTTAATCCTTCATTGTGATAAAATGAACCCTAGAAATTTTCATGATATGACTCTAAAGACACATTTCTTAGGATTCAAGTAGATTTTATATGCATGAATCCTCTCAAATATTCTTCATAGAATGTCAGGGTGTCTAGCTCTTATTCTTGATTTTCCTAGTATATCATGAACATAGTCCTCAATAATGTCATGCATCATGTCATGGAAGATGATGGTCATTACATGCTGATATGTGGCTCCAACAATCTTTAAACCAAATGGCATGACTTGGTAATAGAATGTCCCCTATAAAGTGGTGAATGTGGTCTTATGCTAATCTTTAGGGCCTATCTTGATTTGATTATAAATAAAAAATACTTTTTCCCTTATCGATAAGTGCCTCAAAGAGGTTTTCACTGAAAGATCTTGATGTTTGTTCTTTATTATGACCAAGAAATTTTGCCTACTCTCTAAAGTGGGTAGAGGAATTCAATGAAAAATCAAAACCATGATTATGATCACCAATAAGGAATGAATCTCATAGGCCCATGTATTCTGTAATTAATTCTTCATTTTGAAACTCATTGAAGCATATGACCAAATTTTGTTGATCCCAATCTATGATTTTAGGATGGAAAAGGCATAGGTTACAATGAGGGTTTGCTTTAGGATGGGAAGCACCAATGTTAAAGATATAATGTCCTACTTTAGGAAGGGAAGCACCACTAGGATGGGTTTTTACTTCAGGATGGGAATCTCCAAAAGGTGTTATGGTCAATATGAGATTTGAATCAAACAAATTTGGCTCAATAAGCTCATTGAAAAGGCTATAATGAGATTTTGTGTCACTACTAGGAGTCTCATTACTAGTCATTTCAAAAGAGTCACTACAAATGCTATGAGGTCATGCTCTGGTAGTTAAAATCTAAAACCATGATTCCAATTGATGACTCCAAATGATAAGGGTTCTAAAATTCCTTGTGCCTATGGGCCAAGGCCTTTCCATGTATAATCAAGATGATCCATTATCCTATTAGGGATAGGATACTTTGGATTTTGAAAACAATCAACAAGGCCTTCAGAATATAACCAATCTCCCTTGGTAAAATCCTCTTGATCTTTCTTTGGTGCAATTACAAGTACAAAAACCATAAGAGGTTTTGGTTGCTTATTCTTTGGTTGCTAAATTTGAATAGGTCTGTTAGGAATCTGGGAATTTTTAGGATTACCAAATATTTTATGAGATTTTGGTAATTTTAAAATATGGAAGATGTCCTTTAGATGGTACTTAGAAATGCCTGCATCTTTAACAATCACCTTTTTGGCTAGAGCTATAGGAAATGGATCAGTCAAAGTGGAGGCTAGATCACCAGGGTCTATATAATTAGATAGAGATGGATGATAAATGATGGCTTTGTTCTTCTTTGTAATAAATTTAGAACTTGGGCAATAGTAATAATTATCAAACTCTACTTCAAGATGTTTGCAATATTGGTATGGCTGCTGATCAATGGGAATAGTAACTTTGATCCCATCACGGGGAAACTTAAGGCATTGGTGAAGAGTGGATGGAACTGTTTGTACTTCATGGATCCAAGGATGACCAAGAAGTATGTTATAGGGAATCTCAATATCCACAATATGGAATAATGTGTTATGAGAAATAGACCCAACCATGATTGGCAACCAAATTATATTGGATGACTCCCTCTCAGTGTTATTGTAAGCCTTGATTGTAATAGTTTCTAGCTAAATGTCTTTAACCATGTAACCCAATCATCACACCAATTTAAGAGATATGATGTTTAACCCTGAACCATTATTTGTAAGAATCCATTTGATCTTGTGATTTGTAGTGAATATCTCAATGTATAGTGGGTTATTATGATTCAGGCTGAGGGTGGACATGTCCCTTTGATCAAATGTGATTTTCCAAAATGAAGACAAATGTCCAACTAGGTTTTAGAACTGATCAAGGTTTATATCATTAGGCACAATAGACTCTTTTAAAAGTTTGTTGAAAATGGTTTTATGAACATCAGATGTCTATAAGAGTTCTAATATAGAAATTTGTGCATTGGTTTTATCTAATTAATCCATTAGACTATAAGGCCTTTGAAATATGGATTAAACTAGTTTGGTCTTTGCTGGGATAGTATTCAACTTTGGAACCATTGGCACAATGTTCTCATTGGGTTTATGGAAAGAAGTGGGTGAAGGGACCTGAATGGTAACTCGTGGGTATCTAGTTGTGATTATATAACCTAGAGGTGGCAAGGAGTTATTATGATTAGAAGAGGGAGGCAAAGGGCCTTAGATGGTGATTCGTGGGTGACTAATCATATTGCTATAATTTTGGGTCAGTGAGGAGCCTTTATAAGAAAGGTACTATTGTTTAGGATTAGTAGCCCATGCAAATAGAGTAGAAACATGATGATGTGAACCCAACATGGTATTAATAGGGGGAGAGGGTACTGACCCTATAATGATGGGTCCCATGTTATGAGGAACATAAGATTGGCCATACAACTTCCAGTAATAGTGGAAATTTGGGTTACAAAAATGCATCCCATAGTGTTATTATAGTCGTAAGGTACATTTTTTTAAGCCACATTATTAGTGTGGGCATTATGATCTATATTTTGATCATTATGATTCTGACCTTGTTATTGGTTCTGATTCTAGCTCTATCCTTGATTGTGACCATTTTGATTATTTCTTGGTGGTGGTGGATAATGTCGAGGAAAGGGGTCTTTGTAGATTGCATATCCTAATTTATGTCCTGATTAGGGGCCAACTTAATTTCTAGTTCACCACTTCTAATAAAGACCTCAATAGTATGTCATAATTAAACACAATGATATGCATCGTGACCAACAACATGATGAAAGTTACACCATTCTTTCTCTTTATATCAGTCTAGTTTTGGCTGATCTTGAGGAAATGACCTTGATACTAGACATAAAATTAAATTAGCTACAATGGGCTTTTGTAACACTATTTCAACCAATTCTCCTAACTTGCTAAAGACTCTAAAATTGTTATGAAATGTCCTTCATGGAGGTTATATCTACAAATAATGTAGTGGATTTGAGGGAGTTAATTGTACATTTGGAGGAGGCATAGCCTACACCATTTATACATGTCTTATTTATGTCACCCCATTTCTAACCATGTTCTTATTTTTGTGAAATCCTTTAGACTTATCCTATGTAACTATTTGAGGAGCTAGTGATTTAGTTTGATTAGATGCTTGACCTTACGCAAATATCTTAATAAGGCCCCTAACAATAAGAGCCTTCTCAATATGCACTCCTTTCTCAATAATTTATTCAAATGAGTTAGCTCAAGCTAATCATAGATTATGCACAAATTTTGGATGCAAATTCTATGCAAAGATATCAACCAACTATTTGTCTGGCAAATTATGTTAAAAGTGACTTGCCAATGCTCTCCACCTTTGTAGATATGCAACAAAACTTTCACCATCACGCTACTTGGCTTTGTATAAGTCAATGATGGTTAATTCATGTTCTATGTTATATGATAAATGGTTAACAATTTTTTTTGATAAGTCATTCCAATCCATTATTGATCCCTTGGGTAGTTTAAGTAGCCAATCAAGAGCTTGTCTTGCTAAACTTCGTGAAAATAGTCATAGTAAGTACTCACCACTATAAATAACCTCTTGACACAAGATGAATAATGTTTGTATGTGTTCGTGCAGATCTCCTTTTCCTTTGTATTTGTCAAATTTGGTTGGCTCAAAATGAGGTGGAAAGGGGTTTTGGAGAATAGATAAGTCAAATGGATATGGGCATATCTCATCGAATTTATAATTTTTGACCCTATTATTTGTCTCCAATCTTTGGACAATTTCCTTCATAGAATTACATTCTTGCATGTTTGGTGCATTTTTGGATTAGATAAGATGCTATTGGGGTGGAATGTGCCCCTAGTTTTATTGCTATTGGGGTGCAATGTGCCCCTAGTTTTGTTGCTATTGGGGTGGAATGTGCCCCTAGTTTTGTTGTAATTAATGTGCCCCTAGTTTTGTTGTTGTTGGGGTGGAATGTGCCCCTAGTTTTGTTGCTATTGGGGTGGAATGTACCCCTAGTTTTATTGCTATTAGGGTGGAATGTGCCCCTAGTTTTATTGCTATTGGGGTGGAATGGGCCCCTAGTTTTGTTCTTATTAGGGTGGAATGTGCCCCTAGTTTTGTTGTTGTTGGGGTGGAATGTGCCCCTAGTTTTGTGTGGATCTATAGGGAGCATATACCTTTCAATATATGATTTAGTTCTAATTTATAGCCTGAATTGAGAACATAGGCCATTGATTCTTGGATTGTAAAACATTCCCTAATTTTTTTAAACTTTTATGTTTATTTACCAATCTTTGGGTTGGTTGAAAAGAACTAGCCAAATTGTCTTGAAGTATTTCCTCAATTCAAATTGAATGTTTGGATTTTTGAGTTTGTAAAGTAATAAGAGGTTCTTGATGATTGAAGAATGTATGTTTCATATCAAATGGAACACTTTGTAAGGTCTATTGTGACTTTAATTGTTCATTTAGATTACCTTGATCTACTATGGTAATGTCCTTATCCAATATTTATTGTGTACTTTTGACCATATTTCCTTATTATTTTGAAACATTATTATGAATTAAAGTGGAAAATAGGGAGTCAGTTAATTATGTGACAAGTTGATTTGCATATCATTGACTTATTATATTAATCTTAGCTATAAGATCCAAATTTGTGGGTTTTGACTCTATTTGTATTTCCTTTCCTTTATTAGAGGAATAAGTTATGTCCATTTGTACAAAAGCTTTCTCTTGCTATTATTGTTCTCCTTCTCTAACTAAGGTATGCAATTATTTTGTAGGAAAATTAGAAGGTAATCTAACACCTAATTTTATTAATCTAAGAAGGGCTTTGTCTTGATCTTCTTGGGGTTAATATCCATTGTATTCATATTTGGATCCTACTATTGTGGGGATATCATAAAAAAAAATGGGGTTATCTTGACCATCATAAAATTGCTCACCTTCATAACTAAGACCATAAAAGGCCCCACTATGAGTGAACCTTTGAGTCATGTCTAAAAAGAGCCACTTTGTGTGTTTGACTAACTTTAGGCCAATGTTTGGAAAAAAATCAAAGTATGCTTTGGATCTCTTTTAAACAAATAACCAAGGTACCAATGAGACTATAAGGGAGGGTGGTTTGAAAACATGCACAATTTAGAAGATTTGGTTCACGAGTTTACTCAACCTTTGATAAAGTTGAAATCATATAGATTGAAAGAGAGTAAGGTAACTCAAAGACCCAAGGTGAAAACTATACACCAAAGCCTAGATCTTTTTGATACACCCACACCATAAAATCTAGCTTAAACTTTAACAAGTTGACCCTAGAAGTTCAGAGGAAAGCTCTCCAATTACGAAGAAGACAAAATGAACTAAGCAACTCAAGATGTAAAAACATTCATGAATCACTAAGTATAAAGCTAGGACCAAATAGGTAGCATAACATTGCCACATGATTCTAGTAGGATAAAATATGTTCTAGGACTCAAAGCATGAGTGATACGCAAGATGACTTGAGTCCACCAAGATGATAATGTGATTTTGTGTCTTAATAAACCACCTTCAATCCAAATGAAAAATTAAACCCAAGTTAAAACCAGCTTAGTGCACAAATGGTGAACCCACTTTGACACACCAAACCTTATAAATTAGAAAAGTTCAATTTTGAATGTGGATTATAAATGAAAGATGTAAACAAATTGGGTAAAAGACCTAGACTCAATTGGGTAGCATGACTGCGCCAAAGTGGATGACATGACACAAAGCTTTTGATAAAAATTTTGAACAAGGAAAAGATGAATTTTCCATTTAGATAGCGTAATGCCTCTCTTGCTCAAAAAAATTGAGGACAATGGGTTTTAGTTAAGTTCATTGAGTTGACAAGTAGTTTTAGACATAAATCAAGACCAAGTAAGCTAATGATAAAAAACAAATGTCTTAAGTCTAAACTTATAAGGTATGATAAAGAGGGGTTTACTAAACTAGTAAGGTTTTGATCATTCTAGGGGAATCAATTACATAATAAATTTTATGTCAAATGATGCAAAAGACAAGCACAAAAATTAGGTGATCATGGCATTGGCTAGTTGTAAAAAGGTCTAGTCCTTTTTATAACCACTACATCCTACTGTTCGTTAGTGTAGTGTGATGTCCAAATGTGGATACATCCCATGTGTAACTCAAAAGGAATAAAATGAAGTCAATGATGGGAGGTGAAACCCCAAGTCAAAGCCTAAATAACTCATGGTAGGTAATGACATCCCCCTCACAAGACAAGTTTACATGAAAATAAAGAAAGCATAAAATAGAAAGACTTTAGTGTTGTTTTCAAGATCACCTAAACTTTGGTGAGTTTTTAGGGAGTGCCTTAGGCAACATTATTTCTAAGCCTTGGAATAGGCTACTTGCAATAGGAATGGAACTTTTGATTCCAAGGGTTCCCTAAAGGGGACAAATGGAAGAGCATACATGCAACATTCCTCTTTTTACCAAATAAAACCTAAGTAAATAACTATTGCAAAAAAGAATTGACAAGTGTGTTCAATTTTAAACCCAAAATGAAATATTTGGTGGTGTTCATTTGACCCCTTGGTCTTAGTTGCAAAATTTGAAAACATTCACCAAAACATCTTTTTTTTGGTTAAACACCAAAATAAAGTTCCTAATTGATTTTTAAGCATGCAAAGGTGATTTAAACATGTTTTAAACAAATATCAAGCTTGGTCCTATAGAAAAATTGTTTGCATGTCCTTTAGCTTTGAAGATATTTTTAGCTTGAAACAATGAACTTTTAAAAAGTAGCTCTTGGGTCTATGTTTTTATAAAAACACAGTGATCGACATCAGTTATTACCACCGACATCTGTTACTTTGGCTAACCAAAATCTAACCAATGTTGGTCTTGCTAACCAACGTTAGTTAAGACATGTAACTGATGTTGATATTACTTACCAATGTTGGTTATTATGTGAAACTATGGCAAACAAAAATGGCAAAAGAAAGTTATAAATCAATTTGTAAGAGTTTTAAAGGCTCAAATAGATTTTTTAGAGTTACAAAATGATATCCTTCAGGTGTGAGATGCATCTGGTCCCACTGGGCATGCCAAGATGTCAAGAGGATTAAAAATTAAGTTAGTCAAGCATTATTCCATAAATAATGAAACATGCATAAATAACTAACTAACCAAGCCTATCTATTCCTATGGGAATTACAAAGGATAACAAGAAATAAATGAGAGCAAACAACACCATATTACCTTCCCAAATGGATTCACCATACCCATGTGGTTAAAAAACATGTTCTCCCTTGATCAATCATCCTTGTATTTGTCAATAATGGTGGCAGGTTCCTCCAATGCCTCAATAACACTCCAAAAAACCTAGGCTCATGATTCCAAATCACTAAACTAGCCTATCAATGAAGCTTGCAAGCAAAATCTATGATCAAATGCAAAAACTTGTGGAAACAATTTAACATCATAACTTTGAAATATTCAAGATTTTTGAAGATATTCAACCATAATAACTTTTCAGAAAAATATCTTAAAATTATGATCTGAGCAACATTTTAGGTGACAATTCGGGTGATGGTTCTACCCCAATTGGTGTCAGAACTTCCAGGAGCCATAACTTTTTCACCATAGCTCCGTTTGACTCCCCGTTTGAACCTTTGGAAAGATAATAATGAGGGAAACATATTGAGATGGCATGGAGATCCAATAAATAGGTTTTGGACCATGAAAAAATGAAAGTTTCCCAAATTTCAATTTTAGTAATGTAGTCTAAAAATAGTAAGTTTCTAAAAATAGTAATTCCTTGAATTCTATGTTATTGTAAATCATGGAAGTCAAACAACTTAATCTCCCTCAAGATTGGTGACCTTAAAAATCCTCTTCATTCCTTAAAAACATGTATAAATGAATATGTAACCCAAAATGGAAGTCAGACATCTCTTCTCAAAGATAGGCATATGTTTAGGTCTGCAAATTTGATGAATAAAACATCTCTTCTCAGAGATGATATTATTGTTATTGTGTTGTTATTGTTTCTTGAATTATCTTTCAACCAAAGCTTTTTAGTTTTGGATCAGTGGTATCAGAGTGGTTTGTCTTTAGAGTGTATGATCCCAAGGATGAGGTTAGATTATAGGAAGCTTGGGTGGAAAATAGAACCAATAGACTATCCACCTATTCACTCTAAATGAATTTAAATGGTGGAAAACATTGAGACATCCGATCCTTTCAAGGAAATGGTGAATGAAACCCTCCAGCAATAGCAAGAGTAGATGCTACAAAAATTCACCCAAATTCTCCAACAAATTCTGATGGGAAATTTTGGCTCCTCATCTACAACCCCACATCTTTTTAGTGCCCCAACACCCTTCAAAGTTTAGGTGAATTTTGATATCCCTAAATTTGAAGGCAAAATAAATGTTGATGTAGTAGAAAATTCATTAGATCAATTGTCATCTTATTTTTCTATAAATAAATTTATGGATAAAGATAAAATCACTTTTGCTCTTTTGAAAGCATCATTACCTATCAAAAAGTGGTGGGAAGTGTACAAAAAGAGATTCAGTATGAATGATATTGGCCTTGAGGTAGAAACTAAATGGGATGATTTTGTAGAAGCTGTAAAGGAAGAATACTACCCCATTGGAGCATATGATGATCTGTATATAGAGTGGCAACAAATTCTCTAAGGTAAGGAATAATCTATTCAAGATTACACTAACATTTTTCATTCTCTATCTATGAGATTGGGCATCCAAGAAAGTGAAAAACACAAGGTTATCAAATATCATGGTGGACTACAATGATGCATATGGGGAGAAATGGAACTCTTCAATTTGGAAACCCTCGGTGAGGTGTACAAGTTCATAGTGAAGATTGAGTAGAAGCATGGAAGAATGAATATGAAGAGTCAGCCTTCAAAATGGAAAAGTAATAAAGAAGGTCAAACATGAGGCCAAAATTGGAAGCAAAAGGAAGGAAATATTGGGAAGTGGTGTGCTTATCACAAATCTAGAACTCACTCCAAAGAAGATTGTCGAGCCATCAAGTCCTTGCTTTCTGAGTCACAATCCTCAACATCTACTGATCTACGTAATACATAGCCTATAGTTGAAGAGGATGAAGAAGATATTATAGATTCTAAGCCCTATGCCATCATCACTTCGTCACAGACCCACGAGGAGAGACTAGATGATAAGGAAAGGTTGTTTCATTCTAAGTTATGGGTGAAAGGTAAGCCTCTGCATTTCATTCTTGATAGTGGGAGTCAAAAGAATTTAATCTATACTAATGTTTTTGAAAATCCTAAATTTATCCATGAATCCTCACCCAAACCCATATAGCATTGGATGGTTGAGTCCATGGAGAAACCTTCGTGTCACCCACCAATGTCTTCTCTCATATGTAATAAAACCTTTCCAAGATGAGGTCTTATGTGATGTGGTCAGTCTAGATTTTTGTGATATACTCTTTGGTGAGCCATTCATGTATGATAAACATGGAATATATGAATCAAGAACTCAAAGGATCACTCTCACTCTTGGAACATGGTGCTATAGGGTACCATAGGTACCACCTTCTACATCTATCTCCCTGATTAGTGCCAAGAAATTTGTTCTCATGGTGGTCAAGCCACAAGAATCCAAAAGGGCCAATGTTACAGCCCTGACTACACAAAAAACACCAAAAAATAAGCCAATAGATAAAAATCTAAATAAGTTCACAGCCTTCCATCCATAAATTAATGGTTAGATAGAAATGGTGAACAATCAGGCCCTACACAACTTCATAAAACATAGTCCATTCCAAGTATGCATCAGGAATCAAATCAAAACACAACTGCCACACTTGATGACAAATATTGATGCAATGGGGACCATTATTTCTCAAGGAGGGAGGAATGATTTGAGCAACATTTCAAGTGACAATTTGGGTGATGGTTCTACCCCAATTGGTGGTAGAACTTCTAGAAGCCATAACGTTTGCACCATAGCTCCATTTGACTCCCTGTTTGAACCGTTGGAAAGATAATAATGAGGGGAACATCATGAGATGGAATGGATATTTGATAAATGGGTTTTGACCCCTAAAAAATAAATGGAAGTGCCCTAAATTTCAATTTTAGTAGTTCAATCTAAAAATAGTAAGTTTCTAAAAATAGTAATTCCTCAAATTTTGTATTATTGTAAATTGTGGAAGTTGAACCATTTAGTCTCCCTAAGTATTGGTGACCTTACACATCCTCTTAATTCCTTCAAAACATGTATAAATGAATATGTAACCCAAAATGGAAGTTAGACATCTCTTCTCAGAGATAGGCATATGTTTAGGTCTAAAAATTTGATGAATAAAACATCTCTTCTCAGAGATAACATTATTTTTATTATGTTGTTCTTGTTTCTTGAATTATCTTTCAACCAAATATTTTGAGTTTGTGATAAAATTCACATCCATGGCCTCTCTATTTATATATTTTTGAGATTGGTCAAGATCAACCATGATCGTCCATCTCAAGATTGAGATGTGTGTCCATGGATAATCCTAATATTTGGAATTAAATCCATAATTATCTTCATCATGACCTTGGAAGAAGGGGAATTGAAGAGGCATGGGAGGAATTAACTAGTCATGGGTGACCCATAATCCTGATATTTGTGGTATTTATGTCCTAGGGATGTCTTCCCAAGAAATGATGTCACCCGATGATGTAGTTAATAAGAATCAATTTTTAAAAATAAATATTCAACAACTCTCATGGAAAATCCACTTAAGCTCTTGATTTGGATTAATTGACCTTAAATAAGGTTAATCAACATTTAGCAATTATTTGAAAATTGGCCCTCAATAATTTAAAATGGTTAGAAAGTCATATTACTGGGTTATAATTTGATTGGAGAGGAATTTAAAGGTGATGTTAGATGCATTGGAGCTGTATTCCCATTTAGGATGTTTCCAACATGAAATAACAAAGGTATGTGGTGTGTACCAATGAATTAGAAGAAAAAGGTGATCTAGAGCACTAAATGATGAAATTACCATTTTGACTTGAAATGATCTGATCAAATTTAGCTATCCCATGAAATTCATTACCCTATTTAGGGATAATTTGACCTAAACTAACACTTGTAAGCGGCAAGTTTGAACTATTTAGGGCATTTTATGGATTTTGACCTAAAATGTGCATTTGAGTGCAATTTGAGTAAGATTTTCAAGTTTAACACAAATGGTGCTAGGAATTGGATGTCTACAACCATTACACTCAAGAGTGTACTGTTAACTTTCTAAATCATCCCTAGATTGCACAAAGTGCATAAGGATATTACAAAAGATTTGTGTACTTGTGAAGGGTTAAGTTATTTAAATCAAGCCATGCATAGATGCCCCCCATCTGTGCCCATGCTTAGGGTAGTCAACACAAATTTTCACATTGATTAAGGGTTAATTTTTATCCACTAAGAGTTCTCGATGTGCATCCCACTCAAGATCCTTCATCACATGAGCCAAGCAATTAACAAGTTTAATGACATAGAGCCCCAGTCTTTAGACTGTACAAGAAGAGGTACACAAAATGTAATTATAAATTATGATAAGTGTACCTATAATCTTCCATATTCATGCACATTTATATTCAGAAGGGTCCCTATGCCTTTATGATGAAGTCTCTCATGAAATTGTATAATTTCACTTTTATGCTCTCATAAATTACAGACTATGATCTATGATACACACATGCTACTTTGAAAAATTATGCAAACCCTAGTTGTAAAGTGAAGACTTGAGAAGAATATTTAAGGGGGAAATTGACATAAAAGGATAAATTTCATGCACCCTCATAAAGGACTTTTACATCTGTACCCTTCACTCAATTGCACCCCACTACGTAGTTTAACTATGTAACCTTTATTGCATAGATGTCCTAAAAAAAAATATGGTAATGATTCACATAAAAAATTATAGTGATTTACTTCTATGATCTCATAATTATTAGATTATGATTCATGATGCATAATGATAACATGGCAAGTTTAAGGGATACCCATACAGTGATTGCCAAGTGGTGACAAAGTATAAAGGGGTAGTTAGAAAAGTAATTGAGCAACATTTAAGGCCTTATTAGAACAAGTAAATGTAGAAGTGGTAGTCAAACATTATAATATGAGTACATACCACTCCTTTGAATTTTACAAGAATTTTCTTCCACACTTAGACACATACTTGGATCTAGAAATAATCCTACCACCAACTCCTAGATCTATATCACCAGGCAAAATTTAAGAAGTATGGGCATAGTGCCAAAATAGAATTAAAAGTTGAATCTTCCACCCCAAGTGGCATATTAATTATAAAATGGCTTGATATTATAAAACCCTAATTCTTAATTGTAAAAAAGGTCACATTTTTAGGCAACCTCACACTACCAAAATTTTCCCTCTAAGAGAAATCCTATTGGATGAAGCTTGCATGTTAATGAGAATTTAGTTCACCTCTCTCAATTATTCTTACACCCTATGTGATATTTATGTTTGTTGATCCTTGTTTGTGGGTAATGTTCTCCCCTCTCATTGCTGTCTATTCCTAGTACCTCTATGTGGAACTTGAAACTCACTTGTAGGTCACATCTTACATGTATTTGGGTCTATGTAGGCATTGTTTATAGATCATTTTTTTTCCCTCTCAATGTTTCACTACATCCCCATGCCTCTATACAAAATAATCATGCATTTAGAGTGGCCTTGAAAGAGTCTATGTGATAACATCTTGTTCTTAAAGATTTATATTATGTTCACGGTAGTAGGAGTACTCACTCTATTCTTTGTGTATCAATTTTTTTATTTTCAAGCACTCTCTTACATTATCCCTCCATTTTACATCAAAATATTAGGTTTAGATTAATGATAGGTTTACCTTTCTACTCTTTTGGTTTGTGCACTAGTCTTAAACTGGTGCACTTAGAATAGAAGGAATCCCCCTACTCTAGAGGATCATCCCAAGGAGAGAAAGGGTCCCACACCTTGGGGATGTTCCTATCATTGTGATAAGACAAATTATGCTTAGATCATGTAGGTGAGTGATAAGGCTTCCATGCCCATCATCAAAAACTCTTGTGCCATATGCAAGGTAATCATGCTCAACACCCCATCACAAAACATCCTTACATGATAGAGTATCCATGGGTGCACATTTCAAATGATAATAGTTTTTTGCATGATCAATGGGACTAATCAAAGAAAGAGCTAAGGAATTGGTGTTACCCTTAGCTATCAAGTGTTAAAGACACTCCATAGAGCACTTATTGACTTTGAATGTCCAATATAATAGATTAAATAGTTTTAATGCTTAAAATTATATCTTTTCACCCCCCATTCCATGTTTCTATTGTCATGCCTTCCTATTTATCATACCAAGCTCATGAGATAGCCTGTAACCTTCCCTTAGTTTAGCCCCTATGGCAAGCTACTTATGCTTCTAATCAGCCCCACACAAGCTATGTTATTTCTAATTAACATTAATACCCTCCTAATCAACCTAAAAAGAGCATCAACAAGATATTTTTAGAGTTTTAGAGACAACTAATAGAGATTAAAAGAGATTAGGGGTATGGTAGGGAATAAGTAGAGCTTACTCATCAGGATTACACTTAGTAGTGGGGGATGATAGAGTAGCATAGATTTGAAGAGGAATGCTTAGGTAGGTAGATCAAAACCAAATAAGAGAATATGCATCATTTGATTGTGTATATGTAGATAATTGAATCATATCCACCCACCTCTACTCCTTTATGATCTTCAAATAGGCTCCCCTTATATTCATAAGCCAACTTATGAGACATAAAGATTCTACACTTAAAGTCCATGGCTTTAGGAAAGATAAATCCTTTACATTTAAAAGTAAATCCATTGACTTTGAAGTAATAATATTTAAAGGTCCCTCTCCTTTACAAGAGCTTATACTTGTGCCAACGCAAGAAATCACCTTTCCTCAAGGGCCTCAAACATAGTTGTGGTAGCCTTTTTTGGCCACACACCTCAACTTCACAATGCCAAATCTTATCAAACCTCCTTCTAAGCCAAGTAAAAATTTCTACCCTCCCACTTTTTACCTATTTAAATGAAGACCAATTACATAGAGCATAGATGAAGTCTATGCATAAGAAGAGGAGGGAGCCTTAAGTGAAGAAGAGATAATCATTGGCATTCCCCCTTATACTACCATACCAAAAGGATCAACCTTGCTATGAGAAAAATATATACAATCAAATAGAACAATATGTTGATGAGTGAATGAATAAAGTGGTGGTATAAGGGGAGGATCTTAATGAGGAAGAGTTAAGCTGAACCAATCCAAAATGCATCCAAAATCCTAGGCCAAACTTCTCTTGGGTAAATAGGATACCGTTTGATGTTATAGAAGAGGACATTGAAGACAAATCAAACCTTCAAGAGGAGTGCATGTATAAATATAATGGCTATGATCACCTCAAGGTTATCCTATAGGTACAATTATGAGTGCAGGAGGAAGCATCTTTTTGGGATGAGGTAGAAGAATTATGCTCAAGTCTAAATGATAAACTAACATCCCCTTAGGAGTAGACCCATGACCAATTCTATTTCAACTACCAATTTTAATTGTATATCGTAGAAGGGTAGGGTGCACACACAAGAGTTTATAAACTCAAAGATGAGGGAGGCTTGCAGGGATATAGGCATTCATCTAAGCATGAATGAGTCATCAAAAGGTTCATTCAAAATGAGGGAGAAATACCAACCATTCAATCTTGAGAAACAACATGAAAATATAGAGGAAGTTATGATGATGAGTGCTATCAACCTTTTCACAACCAAGCACATCACAGGGGTTTTTTCAAAAGGCACATTGGACTTGGAGTAGTAGCTCCAAGATGAGTAGGAGCATCCCACTGAGTTCATAAGATTGATAAGAGTTAAACATAGGCCTTTTAAGTTCTATAAGGCTCAGTCTGAGTAAAGAGAACAACTAGGTGCCAAGAGATCTAGGAGGGATTGGTTTAAATTCAAAGACATTATCCATCTAGGAGGAAAGATTATACATAGCTTGATGGAGTCATTCATTGAAAGTGATCCCATAAAAATGAAATTCCTTGAGAAATATTTAGAAGTAACTAGGACATGCTTCTTTCATAGTAAATATATGCTCTTTTGCCTAAGCCTCTCACATATCAACAATAGGATGATGCACAATTCAAAGGATTTAAGATGTTTCTATTTTGACCCAAGAGGATGAAGGCTCACGTTTGTAGGCTATATATATTAGATTAGATTAGATTGAATTATATTTACCTAAGTGCATGTGGGCATGTTGTATAGTCTTAGTTTAGTTTTATTTTCTTCTAAGTTTATTTCAAACATATGTTACTTGTTATTCTCCCTTTACTTTATTGAGGGTAGGACTCAATTTAGTTTATTCAATCATAGGCCAAGTGGGTTAAAACTTCAACAAATCTATGCCCAATGGATTACTTCAAAAGATACTGGATTCCCACTTAGTAGGCAAGTGGACCACAAAGGTCACAAGAAGTGTTGACTTTTTGAGTCACCCCCATCTTACACAGAGCTCATAAGGATCTCACAAAATATTTACACACTTATGAAAGGATAAATTATTTAAATCAAGTCATGCATAGATGCCCCCATCCATACTTTTGCCTAAGGAAGCTAGTATAGATCTACACATTGATTAAGGGTTGATTTGCATCCATTAAGAGTTTTTGATGCACATCCCATTCAAGATCCTTCATCATACAAACCAAGCAACGAGCAAGTTCAATTACAAAGATCCCTAGGCTTTAGAAAACATAAGAAGAGGTCCATAATAATTAGTTATAAATTATAAGAAGTGTACCCAAGATATTTCATCTTTGTGCACATTCCTATTAAAAAGGGTACCTATGCCTTCACAATGAAGTCTCTTACCAAATTATAGAATATTGCTTCTACACTCTCATAAATCCCATACTACAATCTATGTTATACACATGATAATTTATAGACTAGCATAGTATCAAGGTGTAAAGAAAAGACTTGAGAAGAATATATAAGGGGGAATTTGGCACAAAAGGATAAAAATTCATGCACCCTCACAGATGACTTCTATATTTACACCCTTCACTAACTTACAACCCACTATGTAGTCTAAATACATATCCCTTAATGCACAAATGTTCCCAAAAGGACCAAGGTAATGATTCCAATTCCAAATTTTAGTGTTTTGCTTCTGTGATCTCATAAGTCATAGACTACAATTCATACTACATAGTGATGACATGGAAAGTTCAAGGGAAACCTACACAATGATTGCCAAGTGGCAATAAGGTATAAAGGGGTAGTTAGAAAAGTAGTTGAGAAATGTTTGAGGCCTTATTAGAATAAGTAAATGCAAAATTGGTAGTTAGACATCAAAATATGATTACACACCACCCCTCTAAATTTTCAAATAATATTCCACTCTTAGACACAAGTGGATCCAAAAAGAATCCTACCACCAAATCTGAGATCCAAATCACCAAGAAAAATTAAAGAAGTATGGGCACAATGCCACAATAAAATTAAAAGTTGTATCTACCACCCAAAGTGGCACATTAATTTTAAAATGGCTTGATATTTATAAATCCTTGTTCTTCATTGTAAAAAAGGTTGACATTTTAGGGCAACCTCATGCTACCAAAATTTTCCATTCAATAGCACTCCTATTGGCTAAACCTTGCATGTTAATGAGAATTAAGATCACCTCTCTATATTATTATTACACCCTATGTGATATTTATGTTTTTTTGTCTTTATTTATGGGTAATGTTTTCCCCTTTCATCTCTATCCATTCTTGACACGTTTGTGTGGAACTCTAAACTCACTTATAGGTTGCATATTGTGTGTATTTGGGTCTATGTAGGCATTGTCTATGGATCATTTGTCATCCATCTCAATGCTTCAATACATTCTCATGCCTCTATGCTAAATAATTATGCATTTAGAGTGGACTTGGTGGATTATATGTGATAACATCTTGTTCTTAAGGATTTTTATCATGTTCATGGTATTAGGAGTGATCATTCTATTCTTGGTGTATCACCTTTTTTATTTTTAATAACTCTCTTAAATTCTCCCTCCCTTTTCCCTTAAAAATCTTAGGTTTAGATTAGTTATAGGTTTACCTTTCTGATCTTTAGTTTTGTGCACTAGTCTTAAACTAGGTACACTTAGAATAGAAGGAATCCAACCCACTCTAGAGACTATCCCAAGGAGTGCAAGAGTCCCACACCTTGGGGACATTCTCCTTGTTTTAATAAGACACTAATGCTTAGTGTGTGTAGGTGAGTGATAATACTTATGTGCCTAACATTGAATACTCTTATGCCTTATGAAAGGCATTCATACTTTGCACCCCACCTCAAAATATCCCTACGTAACAAAGCATCTATGAGTACATGTTTTAAATGACATGTACTAAGGATAAGTTAAAGAATAAGGGTTCTAATTATTGATAAGGAACATTTTAGTAGTGGATTACTGCAACTATTGATAATCATCAGGCTGATTTCTAAGCTTCATCGATTGAACTATCAAGTATTTTGTTTGATCATATAATTTCTATTTTAGTTGACATGATGTATATAGAATGTTTTATTTCTCCTAGAATGCTTAGTAAGTTATCTAGAAAAGCTGGAGTTATGGAAAATGCATGGTCAATATAGTATAATAATGGGTCAAAGGTCAAGTTTGTTAAGTGTTTAGTAGAATATGAGATTAGGTTACCTAAATTCACTACAGTAGTGGATTTTTATGCTACACTATTAGCATCATACGATGTGATGCTACGAGTCAATTATCTTGCAAAACATAAAGCTAAGGTTGATTTCTATCTGAAGAAGGTTGAGTATCAATATAATTTTTGAACTTAGACACAACTTTAGGGTGAGAAAAGAGAGTTGAAGCTTAGGTAGATTTATGCAATTTAACTCAAGAAAACTAAGAGGAAGGGATGCCAAAAAATTATTTTAAAGATAAATGAGATGGAAAAATATAAAGAATTATCCATCAAGGATTATACTTTTCTAAGGAACTTTCAGGATGTGTTTTTAGAGGAATTACCTAGATTACCACCCAAACATGAGTTTCATTTCTTGATTTAAATCATACATGGATCATAACTACAGTCTAAGGCACTGCACATGATGATAAATGTTGAATTAGTTGAGTAAAGGCTCAAATTCAAGAATTATTATTAAAAGGGTTGATTCAACCAAGTGTGTCACCATGGGGTACACTAGTAGTCTTCATCAAGAGTAAGGATGGTAATCTTGCCTATGTATTGATTACAAGATGTTGAACAAGATGACAATCAAGAATAGAGATCCATTGTCTCACATTGATGATCTCTTCAATTAGATGCAAGGAGAAACAATATTTTCTAAGATTGATCTTAGAGCAAGGTATCATCAAATGAGAATCAAAGATGAGGACATTTTAAAAATAGTGTTCAAAACTCGATATGGGCACTATGAGTTTATAGTGTTACCTTTTGGGTTGAAATATTATCTAGTGAAATTTATGAATCTCATGAATAGTGTGTTTAGGGATTATCTAGACCATTTTATATTGGTGTTTCTAGATGACATCCTCATATATTTTAAGGATGAGGAAGAACATCTTCAACATCTAGAACTAGTTTTGCAACATTTGTAAAAACACAGATTGTATGCAAGTTGTCCAAGTGTGTATTTTTATAAAATAAAGTGAAATATCTAGGACTTATTATCTTTGTGAATGGAATTTTAGTAGATCTAGCAAAGATAAGAGCCACAATGGAATGGTGAGCACCTAAGAATGTGCATGAGGTAAGAAGTTTCATGGGATTAGTGGGATATTACAAGAAATTTGTTTTGAATCTGTCTAAAATAGCTAATCTGATTACCTCTCTTTATCATAATAATTAGAGTTTTATTTGGTAAGAAAAGTGTGAGAAAGCCTTTTAGGAGCTAAAAAGGAGGCTAACTTCAGCATTGGTACTAAGAGTTCCTTATCCTAATGGTTAGTTCTTAGTGATCATGAATGCATATAGGGATGGACTTGGGGGAGTTATTATGTAAGATGGTTTAATTTTAGCTTACAAGCCCAAACAATTGAAGCCATATGAGGTAAATTATGCCCCATGATTTGGACTTACTACAATATTTCATGCCTTAAAAGTTTAGAGGCATTATCAATTCGACAAACCATTTGAAATCAAGACTAATAACTTGGGAGTCAAGTACATCTTCACCCAACTAAACTTGAATACACATCAAATATGTTGGTTAGAATTATTATATGATTATGATTTTGATATTAACTATATCAAGGGTAAGGAGAATAGAATTGTTGATGCCCTAAGCCATATAAGGTACATAGCAGTTGTGGCTACTATCAAGATTAATTTACATAACCAAGTAATCTAATTATTGGTGGGAGATGAATTCTATGATCAGGTCAAGAAAGCTTGTCAGAGAATGTTTAGAATCCTAGGTATAAAGGATTCAAGATAAAGAGTGATGGTATTTTGAGGTATAATAGTAGGATGTATGTTCCTCATAGAGAAAATGTGAGGAACACAATGCTAAAGGAATTACACAATTCCCTGTATTTAAGATATCCAAGTATAACCAAGATCATTACTGAGCTAAGGCCTCTGTATTTATAGAAAGGAATCAAGAAGGATGGAATGAATTTTCTATCTCATCTAGAATGTCAAGGTGTGAAATTTCAACATGTGCATCATACAATATTATTGTATGCACATGATATATTGGAATGGAAGTGGAAAGTGATTAGCATGGACTTTATCTAAGGGTTGTTGTTATCATGGAACTGACTATTGATGTTGTGGATTGCACCCTCTGAAAGGATACTCAGATCCCTTACTCCATGTAACATAATGGAAACATTCCTCTTGCTATGGGTGGCAAACTTGAGGGATGAATCTCTAGATTAGGAGCTAACTCCCCTTGATGCACCTTGAGGCTATGGATTTCCTACTGATAATAATGGTGGGGGGTGAAAAGAAAGAGAGAAAATAAAAAAATATAACCTAACTAATGTGGTGATGCACCAAATTGGTTGGTCTACTCAGCTTTTATCTACACTTTACACCAAAGAGAAGACAATAGACGCTTCATTTAAATGAGAAACTAACTGCATCAATGTTTCAAAAAGGGATCCTATGAAGGTATAGGGAGGAAGAAACTACTAGAGGTGTTAAAAAGACACACTATTAGATAGTCTATTCATATATGCCTATGCTTCGAGTTGGACACTTCTCATAGACCTATAGAAAAGGATTCATAATACACTAGATACTCTGGTATAAGCTTATGAAAGCATTAAAGGAAATGACTGAACATAAGATAAGACCATAGATATATACAAAAGTGAAAGCTAAAATGGAGATAAAATTCTTATTTTGATTCAAGGAAAATTTCTTCAAGGCTTCACCATACAATGCTGAGAGACCCTTTTCAAAATGAGAAGTTACAATTATATAGAGAACCTAGGAAACAGATCATTGACTAGTCAAGGAGAGGAGACCCATACTATATTAATCACTCTTGTAGTGACCATAATCCCATGCTACTACCATATCTTCTTAAATTTATATGGGAAAGCCATGCTATAGGTGCTTAAGTCATTTCCCTTGATGTTTAGGCCTATAAGAGCATGGGTTATTCTTCCTTGCTATCGATAAGGCCATCTCCAAATTACGTTGACT
This sequence comes from Torreya grandis, assembly GCA_037957365.1. Taxonomy (NCBI): domain Eukaryota; kingdom Viridiplantae; phylum Streptophyta; class Pinopsida; order Cupressales; family Taxaceae; genus Torreya; species Torreya grandis. The sequence continues at coordinate 1,143,862 of JARHVA010005335.1, forward strand.
AAGCCATGCTATCTTCAATGCTAATCACAATTAGCTATTGATTAATGGAAAATCAAGAACACATAGGCCACTCCTCTTTAATCCTCACAACTAATCCCTTTATTGGTTTTTGGTGGACTATTTCACCTAAGTGTATTTACTTCTCTTATTGATGATTATTGTGCCACCTGCCTTGGTATGGTTCATCTTTGGGTCTATGCTTTGACCTGCTATGCCACTTGGAACATCTTGATATTTTATCCTATGTGTGTGTGGCCATGTTTTAGGTTAACCACTTCATTTTCTCCTTCCTTTCTATTTTTTCCCTTTTCCTGGAAATTTAGGCTCTCAAAACTTATGAATTTCCTTCTATGCTTTTTTATTTAGTGGGTCATTGAGTCATTATTTAGGCTCTCAAGCCTTTGAATTTGTTTAGACAAAATGTTTAAAGGAATTTCTTCAAACATTTTATCTAAAATAATTCTTCTTTTTCTAAGTTTGCACTTTTGGACTTTCTTTCCTTCATTCCTTTAGACAAAATGTTCAAAGGTACTCCTTTAGACATTTTGTTTAAAGAAGTTCTTCTTTGATTAATTCCCAATGGATATATAACCACCTTGAATTTTATGTTCATGGACCTATCACCATCTATTTGAATCCCAATGGCTAGCTTATCACCTTGAATTTGATGTTCGTGGGCCTGTCACCATCTAGGATAATTCCTTCAGCTTTTGCAAATGAACCTTTTCTTAAGGGAAAGTAACCCTTAAAAAAATTGAAAAGGTTCTCTTTTCAAATCTAAGTGCCCTCTACAAGGACACCTACCCTTCAAACTTTTGTCTTCTAAATTTTTTCAAACTTTTTTTAGCTGTCAATTTTTTTTGGACAAAATGTTTGAAGGAATTCCTTCAGACATTTTTTCTAAAAGAATAATCTCTTGAGTTTTCCTAATTGGATTTACTTCAAACAAAAAGTTTGAAGGAATTCTCTCTTTGGCCAATGAATTTTTTTGAAAGGCAAGCCCTTTTTTGGCTCTCTACCTTGCCCCTTCACTTCGACCAACTACCCTCTGCAAGGGTAATTCGAGCCCAAAGTTACCCTTTGGGATTTTTTCAAAGGTCCATTTTTCTCATTGCCTACCCCCTAAAAGGGATCTTTGGCCTCTAAGTCACTTTTTATAATTATTATAAAGGTCTTGTTTGCCACCTAAGTGCCCTTTGTAAGGGTATTTACCCTTTGGACTTTTTGTAAATGACCCTTCGGCCTTTTGAACTTGGTCCAATTTTTTTGATAAAAAGACCAATAAAGTAATTTAATTGCCTTATTAAGCATTTGAGACCAAAATGAGTTTCAATTCAACTCTTGCCTGTCAGACCTAAAAGCACTTGGCAAGCAAAAGAGGAAAACACGTGGTTTTTTCATGGAAAATGACCCGTTTCATAAAATTTTCACAAGGTAGCTGAGGGATGAACTAGAAAGAACATAGATTGAAAGACTCTTGTAATAAAAATAAGAGGGGTGCCCAATTTTTGGCCTACAGGACCAAGAATTGGTCAACACATTTGGCAATTCACAGGGCAAGCATGCCTACTATGCTTGAGAAGACTAGTGGCCTAAACATCCGTTAGGTATGGAGTTAGGTTGTAACTTGTAAAGCTAGAAATAGCCTTAAAAAAACTTAATAAATAATAAATATTTACCCCAAATAGTAAAGAAAACACACACAAAGGCTAAAAACACTAAACACATGCATAAAAGCACTTAGGGAAAATGAGGAAAAGATAGGGAAACTATGTACATGGCAAAAAAAATTTAGTGACAATATTTCAGATATATCCCATTGACTGGGATATGTAGCTCTTCACCATCCAAATTTGAGAGTTAAAAAGTATTATGTTGCTTACATTGGATGATGACATATGGGCCACTCCACAAGGCAACAAGCTTTGTGTGCCTTCCAGGTTTGGCTCGGTCCCCATCCCACTTCAAGACAATGTCACTTTTTGAGAAGGTTCTTGGCATATACTTCTTGTCAAAATGCTTCTTTGTTTGTTGTTGGAAGCTAGACATTACATCCATGGCTTGGTCTCTTACTTCTTGAAGCTCCATTAAGTCATAATACCTGACTCCCAAGCTGTCACTCTCCATCAATTGTAGTTGATGGGAAAGTTCTAAGGTTGGTAACTCAAGTGAAATAGGAAGTCTAGATTCCCTTCCATATATAAGTGTGTATGGTGAATTCCCAATTGCCCTCTTTGGAGTGATCCTATATGCCCAAAGAGCTATCTTCAACTTGGCATGCCAAGTCCTTTGATTTTATTCTATTGTCCTCTTAATGATCCTAATTAGGTTCTTATTTGTAGATTCAGCTAACCCATTCCCTTTTGGGTAGTAGTTGGAAGAAGTGCTGAGATAGATGCCATACTTTAACGCCCACTTACTTGTCTTTATTCCTAAAAAATCCAATGCATTCTTTGAAATGATTGTGGGTGGGACCCTAAATCTCATCACTATGCCTTCATAGAATTCTAGGACTATGCTCTCATTGGCTTCTTTTAAAGTGATAGCTTCTACCCATCTTGTGAAATAATCTATAACTATCAAGACCCATTTTTGGCTAGCACTATAAGGAGGGTTGATCAGTCTTATGAAGTCCAACCCCATTACATGAATGGCTATTCCACCTGAATATGATGAAGAGGCATTATTGTCAGCCATTCTTACCATCAAAGAAAGTGCATTTTTTACATTTCCTTAATCAAGCATGAGTGTCTCTAAACAAATTGGGCCAAAAGTAGCCAGCCCTCATAATCCTTATAGCTATGGCCTTGGGAGCAAAGTGACTACCAATTGGTCTATCATGGAACTTGGATAGTACCCTATTGACTTGGTTTGAGTTAATGCATCTCAAGAGTACCCTTGAAAGGTCTTTTTTGAACAACACTCCATCAAATAAGACATAAGGAAGAGATTGGAACCTAAAATACCTATTTTTGGTCCTATCAAGACTTTGTAAACACTCAGTAGTTTGAAGGAAATGGACCATGTCTTGTGCCCAAATCTTCATGATTATAGGTATTTTTGATGCAGCTTCATCATGGAACACCAAAACATCCTCTTTTGACTCTTTGTAATCTATAGAAAGGTGTTCACATAACCCTTTTCCCCTTACCAGCTTGATGGTCTTGATCTCTACATCATACTCCATTACTTTGGTGATCCACCCTACCAGTTTTTCATTCAAGCCTCAGCTCAAAAATAAGTATTTTACACTAGGATGTGGTACCATGAAGTGAATCTTTCTATTAGACAACATATGTATAAATTTCTTCAAACTTCATATGACTGCAAGTACTTGTTTCTCAATATACGTGTACCTAATCTCATAGCCTTCTAAGCCTTGGCTAAAAAAGTGAGAGGCTATTCTAAATTCTCACTATTCTCTTGGGTGAGCATAATAGAGATTAGTTCTTCATTTACAAATGTGTAGAGATTGAAGTCCTTGGAGAAATCTAGACTATTCAGGGTGGGAGCCTAGGTGATAGCTTGCTTGATGCCTTTGAAGCTTTCTCTTTTTGCTGTCCACATGAATGTCTCATTCTTCTTCAACATGGAAGTTAGTGGCTTGACCAACTCAAAAAATCTAGGAATGAATCTCCTAATGAAATTTATTTTTCTAAAGAAATGTTTTAGGCCCTTCTTATGCTTAGGCAAGGATAATGCTATGATGGCATGTACTCTTTCTAGATCAATAGATAGGACTTATTTTAAAACAACATGGCCTAGGATTTTACCTTCATGGAAAAAAACATGCATTTATTAGGGTTGAGAGAGATGTTTAACTCTCTATACCTCTCAAAGATTTGTCTCAGGTTCTTTAGATGTTCACTTGCCTCCTTAGAGAAGACTGTCACATCATCAAGATAAACTAGCATAATGTCATTTATTAAACCTTGGAAAGCCATATCCATAGCATGTTGGAAGTAGCTCCAACATTTAATAGTCTGAATGGAATCTTCTTGCAGGTGAAAGTTCCCCTCTTAGTGGTGAAGCCTATCTTGTACTGGTCATAATCTTGGACCATAATTTTATTATATCCAAAGTAACCATCCAACAGGGAGAATCTTTCACTTCCTATCACCATTTGAAGAATCTACTCCACAATTGGGAGGGGATAGTGATCTATTAATGAGAATCTATTAAGGTGTATAAAATCCACACATAACCTAATCTCTCCATTCTTCTTCCTAATAGGGACCAAATTGGCTAGCCAAAACGATTATTTGATAGGGAAGATGATCATAGACTTGATCAGTTTGGTGGGTTCCTTCCTCATGAGAGGATCAATATTTGGATTGATTGGGATTTTATTTTGATTTATGGGTTTGGCACCTTCTTCCATCTCAATGGTGTGCTAGGCCAATCTTGGGTCAATACCCTTCAAATTTCCATACTCCCAAGCAAAAAAATTGGCAAACTCTTGGCATAACATAATGAAAGTATGCTTTTCTTCATTGGTACATACCTTTCCCAAGTGAAAGTAACTTATCTTTGTAGATATATACCCTTTCATAATTTTATTTCTTGGTTCACATGCTTTATTTATCCTTCTTAAGTTGGTCATCTTCATTGAAAATGCTCTCAAGAGTTACCAAACCTTTAGGAAGTCTGTTCATCTTTAGCTGAATAATCTACCCATCATACTGCTACTATAGCTTGGATTGATTCTTAGAAGTGAAATCAACTTCCTCTTATAATAAAAGTTCTATTTTATATTCACTATCAAACACCTATCAATTGGTGACATTATCTAGTATAGAGGGCCTCACTATCACCTTTAAATGGTGCTAATTCTTGCTTGGTCTTACCCCCTTTAGGATATCAAACTGAACACCAACTACTGCTAATTTATTTGCATTCTCATTCTCTTCTCTTGGGATGGAAATGATGTTTAAATTAGTGAAGCTCTCTATTAGGCCCCATGCTCTATGCTTGTAAGACTTGAGTAGGGAGTTCTTGGTCAAGTTTTGACCCCTCACCTGGTTCACAATCAACTCATTGTCTCTAAACACTTGAAATTCTTTGATTCCTCTCTTCCTTGCCCATTTTAAACCATGAACAAGAGCTTCATACTCTAATACATTGTAAGTGTAGGATAAATGGAACCTAAAAGCTAAGAATTATTTCTCCTTTGAAGGTGAAACCAACATTGCTCCACTACCAGCTCCCAACTTGTTTCTAGATCTGTCAAAGAATAGCTGCCATAAACCATAGTTATCTTAATTTGCCTTCATCAAATTTGGCATGAAATCAACTTTCTCATGCATGTAATAAAATTCAAGACCATCCTCTTCAATGAATTTTTAAGGATCATGCCCAAAATTGTCATTTCCCCATTCATCTAGGAGCAGGTCAGCAACTCCTACAAGGGAAGATGATGGAGATTGGTCTACCTAGAGTTCTTCATCAAAGATGGTGTAGCTAACATTCACTACTTTAGGTGAGTATGGATCTAGGTGATCTTTATGGATGGGCTCTAACTCAATATTCACCTTAGTTCCATACTTTGTCTTAAAAACCATGTAAGTCCAATTGGCTACCAAGTATCCAACTATCTTGGATGTGAAATCCTTGGATAAACAGAGAGAAAAGTAAGGAGGAACATCTACCACTACCACATCATGGGGAATTGAGAAGGTCAGATAGGTATGGAGATTTAGATTCAAGCCTCTTACCACTCCTAAGGTCTTGGTTGGTGATCTATCCAATTGTAGAACTCTTTTGGTCATTTGCTCATATTTGAGGCTTATGCTATCATCTATGCATTTGGGCATGACTAAAGTGATTTCTCCACTATTAATAATGTAATTATAGACCAAGAAATTTCTAATAATCAAGGATAAATAAAAATGAGGGACATTTTCATCCTTTTTTGCTTGACCTCCCATGGGAAGAGCCCCATTCACTATCAACACATTATCATTCTTTGCTAGGATAGCTCACTCACCTAGCCCATGCAATTCCTTTTGGAGTATATCCTTTTTCCCAGGTAGTGTTATATAATCCCACAATGAGATGTTCATGTACAACTTTTTCATTTGGTCTAATACATCGATTAAAGGATTGACCCCCTTGGAGGTCTCCTTGGGGACATTTGTAACTTGTGGTGCAACCTGAGGAGTTGAAGCTGCAACCAATGATCTTTAATTAGGAAAATTTTGATTTGCTTCTGATGAAAGAGATGTTGTAGGTGCCTAAGTAGCTACTTGAGCTTCATTCATATCTCTCCTTTTAGACTTGGTGTTGGTTGAAACATAATCATTTTGGTCACTTGTGTTACCCATATAGTTAACTGCATTGAACTCCCCTTCCAAGTGATTCATAAGAGTAGAATCAGATTAAGCCTTCCTACTATCCATCCTAAGTTGTGTTGACATCTAAAAACTTGAGAATTGGGCTACTTGATCATCTTGTATGGTCATGCTTTGATTTAGTAGCCCATTGGCATAAGCAACCTATTCTTGACCATACCCCAAGGGTGGATAATTTGGTTTCTCCTGCACCAAATTATTTTGAGTGGGGACAAGAGCTTTGGAAGATGAAAGGGCATTTAGATTATAGCTCTGATAAGGTTTTAATTACATAATATAACCCTACCCTTAATTATAATTCTAAAAGGGAGGCATATTTTTCTACCCAAACTATTGGTAGCCTTGATTTGGCCTATAACTCTGAGCATGTTGCCTCTTGAGTGAAACTAGCTCATTGGTAACACTCTGTAGTAGGCTCTTAATTTCATGGAGATCATTTGCAAGGGTAGCAACTAGCCTCTCTACACTAAGCAAAGGAGCTAGGGTGGGTGCAATAGGTTGAACTAATGGATGCAAATTAGGAAAGAGTGGCATATGAGGTCTAGGAGCTATCTTTCTTGCTTGAACTAGGCGATTCTCAATAGCTATGGCTATTTCATAAGAAACGGGTAGAACATGTCCACCCATGGACTATATCATGACAACAATGTCACTATTCCTAGCCTTCAATTAGTAAAGGAAAGTGTAGCTTAGGGTTGGCCTCAAACTAATTAGGGTTTTGTCCCAAGTCTTTTAGAACCTAGTGTTGAAATCCTGCATAAATTCATGTGGGGCTCTCTTCATGGTGGTCAGTTGCTCAGCTAAAGACAAATGGTCACTTTTTTCCCCAAACCTATTTATCAAGAGGGTCCCTAACTCATTCCATGAGCCAACTAATTTCATAGGCAAGGTCCAATACTAGTCTAAAACTTTCCCTTTAAAGGACAAGGACAATAATCTAATGGCTACATTTTCCTCAGTGATATTATGGATGTTGCAGAGGTTGGCTATGTTTTTGATATGCTCAATAGTAGTGATTAGGCCCTCTCCATTAAAGGGAAGAATAATTTTGAGATATATCCCTAAAATTGGGTCATAATATAAAAGTTTCAAGGGATTATGACCATTGAAAGCCACAAAAGGGAAAGCCATGGTTGTGAAAGGATTCAATTGGGGTCTCCTTGAGTAGGTGTATTTTATGGCTAGTTTAGGAAAGTGGATTGCTACATAAGGATGAGTAGTTTTAAACCTTAGATTTTTTTTTAAATTTAAAGGAAACTCAATAAATTCAAAAGGGACACCCCTAGAAGAAGATCTTTTGATGACCTTAGACATGGGATGCTAGGCTGATCATTAACTAGAAAATGAGTTCCTGAAAGGGAGTCGCTAGGTGTTGGATTATAGTTCCTTCTTTTGGATTTTCTATAATAATAGGACCAACACCAATATTGAAACTTTTAGGACACAAAAATGAATCCCATCAGGTGTGACAAAAACTATTGACACTATGGATTTCACCCTTTAAAAGGATACTCAGCTCCCTTCTTCCATGCTACACAATGGAAACATTCCTCTTGCTGTGGGTAGAAAACTTGAGGGATGAATCTCTAAATTAGGGGCTAGTTCCCCTTGATGCACCTTGAGGCCCTAGATGTCCTACTAATAATAATGGGTGGGGTGAAAAGAGAGAAAAACTAAAAAAAATAGTACCTAACTAATGTGGTGATGTACCAAACTAGTCGGTCTACTCAGCTCTTATCTACACTTTACACCAAGGAGAAGACAATAAACACTTCATTTGAATGAGAAAATGACTACATCAGTGTTTCAAATAGGGATATTATGAAGGTATAGAGAGGAATAAACTATCAGAGGTATTCAAAAGACACACTATTGGACAATCTATTCATATATGTCTATGCTTCAAGCTGGACACTTCTCATTGACCTAAAGAAAAGGATTCATAATACACTAGATATGCTGGTATAATCTTATTAAAGCATTAAAGGAAATGAATGAACATAAGATAAGAACATAGACATATACAAAAGTGTAATCTCAAATGGAGGTAAAACACTTATTTTGATTCAAGGTAAATTTATTCAGGGTTCACCATATAATGCTGAGAGATCTTTTTCAAAATGAGAAGTTATAATTATATAGAGAACCTACAAAATATATCATTGACTATTCAAGGGAAGGAGACCCATGCTTTATTAATCACTCCCAAATTGACCATAAGCCCATGCTACTACCATCTCTTCTTAAATACATATGGAAAATCCATGCTGTAGGTGCTTAAGTCATTGCCCTTGATGTTTAGGCCTGTAAGAGCATGGGTTACTCTTCCTTGCTACTGACAAGGCCATATCTAAATTAAATTATTGGGCCATGATCTCTTCAATGTTGAGTGAAAATATCTATTGATTAATGACAAAGTAAGAACACATAAGCTACTCCTCTTTAATGCTCATAACCAATCCCTTTATTAGTTTTCAGTGGAGACTATTTCACCTAAGTGTATTTACTTCTCCCACTGATGACTCTTGTGCCACCTACCTTGGTCTAGTTCATCCTTGGGTCTACGCTTTGACCTACTACACCACCTAGAGCATCTTGAGATTTTATCTTATTTATGTATGGCCATGTTTTGGGTTACCCACTTCATTTTCTCCTTCCTTGCTATTTTTTCCCTTTTCCTAGCAATTTGGGCTCTCAACACTTATGAATTTCCTCCAGGGCTCTTTTATTTGGTGGGTCACTAAGTAATTATTTAGGATCTCAAGATTTTGAATTTCTTTGGACAAAATATCTAAAGGAATTCCTTCAAATATTTTATTCAAAAGAATTCTTCCTTTTATGAGTTTGCACTTTTGGACTTTCTTTCCTTCATTCCTTTAGACAAAATGTTTGAAGGAATTCCTTCAGACATTTTTTCCAAATAAATTCTTCTTTGATTACTTCCCAATAGATAGCTCACCACCTTGAATTTGATGTTCACAGGCTTGTCACCATTTGTTTGAATCCCAACGGTTAGCTTATCACCTTGAATTTGACGTTCACGAGCCTATCACCATCTAGGACAATTCCTTTAGCTTTTACAAATTGAACATTTTTGAAGGGAAAGTATCCCTTCGAAAAAATTGAAAAGGTCCTCTTTTCAAATCCAAGTGCCCTCCATAAGGACACCTACCCTTTAGACTTTTATCTTCCAAATTTTTTTGGACTTTCTTTGGTTGTCAAATTTTTTTTGGACAAAATGTCCAAAGGAATTCCTTTAAACATTTTGTCTAAAATAATTCTCTCTTGATTTTTCCCCCTTGGATTTCCTTCAGATAAAAATTCCTAAGGAATTCTCTCTTTAGCCTATCAACTTTTTTGAAAGATAAGTCCTTTTTAGGCTCTCTACCTTGCCCCATTACTTCGATGACCTACCCTCTGTAAGGGTAATTTGAGCCCAAAGTTACCCTTCAAGATTTTTTCAAAGGTCTATTTTGCTCATTACCTTCCCCCTGTAAGGGCTCCTTTGCCTTGAAGTCACTTTTTGGAAGAATTGTAAAGGTCCTGTTTGCCACCTAAGTGCCCTTTGCAAGGGCACCTACCCTTTGGAATTTTTGTAAATGACCCTTCAACCTTTTAAACTTGGTCTATTTTTTTGATAAAACACCCTTGGAGGTAATTTACTTGCCTTGTTAAGCATTTGAGACCAAAATGAGTTTCAAGTCGACTCTTGCTTGCCAGACCTGAAATCACTTGGTAAGCAAAAGAGGAAAACACTTGATTTTTTCATGGAAAATGACATGTTAGAGAAAATTTGCATAAAGCAATTAAGGGATGAACTAGCCAAAACTTGGATTGAAAGAATCTTGCAATAAAAAGAAGGGTGCCCAATTTTTGTCCTGTAGGACCAAGAATTGGTCAACACAAACATGATATGATCTTGGTTGTAGTTGATAAACTAAGGTATCTCACTTCATACTAGGAAACTTGATAGATGATGCACCTATGTTTTTGAAGAGACTCATGAAAGAGGTGTACCAATTGTATGGATTTATGGAAAAGATCATTTTAGATCAAGATCTGAGAATGACTTATAGATTTTATTTGACTTTGAATTTAGTTATAGGTACGTAGTTGAATTTCAACATAACTTATCACCACGTAGTTGAATTTCAACACAACTTATCACCTAAGAAGCCGATAGACAAATAGAGAGAGTTGACTAAATTTTATAAGATCTATTTCATATGTATTGTATGGATCAAAAATAAAAGTGGGAGTACCTTCTATTTTTTGAGTTTGTTTACAATAACTCATAACAATTAATGTTAAAGATGGCTCCATTTGAGGCATTATATGGAAGGAGGTGTAGAACACTAATTAGTTAGGATAGATTAGAGGATATGATAGACTTTGGGCCTGAGATGCTTTTGGAAATAGAAGAAAAAGTTAGAATAATCAAGTAGATGTTGGTCGATACCAATGATAAAAATAAAAGTTATGCTGATCTAAAGAGAACAATAAAGTAATTTTCTATAGGTGATAAAGTATTTCTACAAGTTAAACCAAAAAAAATCTCAATTAAGTTTGAGAAATTAGATAAAATTTTACCTAAATATGTGGGACCCTTCAAGATTATAGAAGTGGTCAATATTATAGCGTATAGGCTTGCATTTCCACCAACTTTAGCTCTTTTACATAATGTCTTCCATGTGTCTTATCTTAAAAAGTATGTTGCTGATCCTTCACATGTATTGGATTGGAATGATTTGAAGGTTATAGATCTTGAGGTGGTCACGATAGACCCAATTATAATAATTGACACTCACAAACTTAGTCTATGTAATAGAGAAGTGTCATTGTGCAAGGTACAATGGGACTAATATTCTAAAGATAGTGCCACTTAAAAATATTATAATGAGTTTTATAGGCTATTTACATATTTATTTACTTGATATGTTTCTATATATTATTTTATTTTCTATTGAATAATGTTTTAAATTCAAAACTTATGTTTGAAAAAGTGTCATCAGGTTAATGACCAACTTTAGGGGGGGAAGGATGTTACATCCTGATTCCTCACTTGACCAAATAACCTATTGATTGATGGATTTTTTTGGTTATTATTTGAATAACTCTATTTTGTTAAGCTTGATTGCATATGCTGATTATGGTCAATTATATGTTACTTAATTTACATGAATGATTTAGCTATGGAGTTACCTATACTTTTATATTATATACATGATGATCATGTTTGTTAGTTATTATAATAGTATATTGTGGATTATATATTTTTTAGGCTAACTTAATTGTTGTGAGGTGGAAGTAGAATAGATCCATCCCTCAAAGTGTGATGAAGGGAGGGCATCATCAGAGAGGGTGGCATAGATATAGTCATTTGGGGATGACAAAGGGAAATAATAGATACCCACACACACACACCACAAGTAGATTAATATGTTTCAATCAATGTTTGTTTTATATAGTTTTAGTATGTCTTTGATTGCTTATGTACTTCAGATGTGATCTTGATTTCTATTTGATGGTCATGTTGATTTAGTTGTGTTATTGAATTTATGGTTGTCATACTTAGATTATCTCACATGATGTTATTTCCATGTTGAATGAGTGAATCTATGTATGCCTTAATATGAATTACTACTGTCTTGGATATAGTTGAGTGAAGTATAATAATGTTTTATTTTGTATTCATTATTATAGTTGTAGATAGATTCTATTACCTTGCTTGATCTATTTGTTAAGTGATTATTAATTCTTATAAGGTTATTATTATTGTTAATGATGATTGAATGGCTTACGTAGAAGTCAATTTATTTGTTAAATAATCATTGTGCTAGAAGTTGATAGCATTCATATTAACCCTTTTATAATAATAGTTTCATTGTATAAGGAATATATTGAAAGTTTAATTATTTAAATGATATTTGGTATATATCATTGTGGTGATTAAATGTTATTATGTGTAGTAGATAGTTTAAGGTCCACTTTTTGTTTTTAAACTAGTCAACATATCATTTAAATTATAATGTTAAAGATTTTGTGAAAGTCATTTGATCAAGAAAAATAGTAATGCATAAATTGGGATTGTTGAAGTCAATGTGCATGAATATAGTTTGAAGGGAATATTATATTATTAAATGATAATGTTTGAGATATTAGGGTTTTTATGTTAGTGTTGACTTGCATTAACAAGTAATTAACAAAACCATCATTCTGTTTGGGGATTTTTGCATGAATAAATTATGGTAGATTGTTAGTTGATCTTTACATGCATCTACTTAGTCATTATTTGGGACAAAAAAATGGGTGGTTTTAGTAATATGAAAGAGAATAAAAATGAAATAACAAAGGCCTTGGAGGAATGACACATGAGGGCAAAAGAAGAAAAGAGGAAAAGTTTGAATAATTTGGGAAATAACTAGCCATTCATCATTCTACAAGCTTCAACAAGTTAGTTTTATAATTAAATTATTACTGGTTGTTCTAATTAAATCCATGGAGATTTTTATGGTTTAAGGTCTTGTTGTAATATTTGAGAATGTATAAATACCAGGTTATAATCTTGGTACTATGGATGTCTTGACCATTATAGATCTAGGCTTATGACAAAATAAAATCGAACTTTATAATGACCATGGTATAGAACTCTCTACAATGTAAATATAAAATACTTGAACTTTAATTAGGAAAAATTTTGTGTATTTTTATTCTCATGAAATTAAACCCCAAGTTCTGGATTTTAAACTAAATTTAGTTACCCTAAATAACTAGTTGGGTAAACCATAATATGGACAAAATTGTTATAAAATTATGTGTGCATTATAAATTACTATGGAATATTGTCTGTGTATTTTTATAGGGTCAAAATTAACCCTATTTTGGAAAAAAAATATTTTTCTACATTATGTATACACTTGAGCCATGAAATTAATACAGTTGGATGGGTTTATGCAAATTTAAGTATGTAAATTTATTTTAGAAAACCCTTTCTAAACTAGTATAAACTAGTTAGGGTTTTATTCCATTTATTGATTGTATAGAAATATAAACACACACACACACACACACACATTTAGGAATTAATTGACCTGATGATCCTAAGTCCTGAGTGTATGCATGTATATGTGTGTGTGTATACACAAAAAATGTAGGATAAGATGCATTTTTATGAACTTACAAATCTATTAAAATATGAGGTTTGTGTCAAGAAATGAATGTTTATAAATTGATAGATAATTATAATAGTTTTACTATTTTTTATATATATACAAAGATTATAGTTTACACATATATTACTGTGCTTATATTGATTTTGAACTGATTAAAGGATTATGAGACAAAAGGTTTCACACAGTAGCTATATATCAAATCTCATTTATATATTAGGATAAAATGAAAATGGTATCTAAGTATATACTTTTATCGCTGTAAAAATAGTTACCTAAATACTTCTATGCTATCAATCCATAATTTGTGCATATAATTTTTCTTTACGATCTAGAATCTTGGGGTAACTCACTATAGTGGCTGTGAGCAAACAAATAGTTGGGAATTTCAGGTTTAAAACACAATTGTATATTGAGATTGATTATTAAAAGATGGGAAAAATACTATAATTATTTTAACATTGAAAGGCCATGGGATGGTTAAGAAACATATAGATAGAATAAAATTTTATAGAGCCATATCTTTATAAAACCATATGTCTTTCTTACTTATACACCGATTAAACTCAATTACACATTCAACTAAGATGTATTATGTTTGTGATTTTATGAAGTTTTATATTGATTACATATTGATTAAATATGTTTATCAAGTAAATGAAAACTGTGTGATCTAGTTGGCTAAGTTTAAGTGTATGACAATATATATTTCTATACAAAACATAAATTCTATGCATAATGATTTAATACTCAGTCAAGCATTTTAGTTTGAGTTACTTTTATTTGTGAAGAATAAATAGTAATGAGTAATGAATTAATAGGATATACGTTGTACTCTGGTTAACAAACATAGATTTGTCTAAGTAGAGTATAACATATATGAAGCCTGTTTATACTAGTTGTTCACTTATCTTGATTGCACATAGCTGAGTATATGGTTGATATATAAATATATAGGGTAAATTTAGAATATTTATTTAGTTCAAATCTATGTGTATACCATACATACATACATATATGTATGTACATACATACATACATACATATATAGACATACACACACAAATATACATACATACATATATACATACTTAGTTAATACTTTAAAACATTTCATGCTAAAACAAATATATATGGGGGTATTTTGTTATCATGGTTAAGGGTGTGTTTGACTATTTTGATGAAACATTTAAATATAAGGTATTTGGGATTGAATACTAGTCATTTTAATGTTGTGGTATTAAAATGAGATTATTAATGTACTTTTATTATGTGAAGTTACTTTTATTTGTGAAGAATAAATGGTAATTAGTAATGAATTAATAGGATATATTTGGTACTCTAGTTAACAAACATAGATTTATTTAACAGGAGTTTAACGTATACCAAGCTTATTTATACTAGCTATTCACTTATCTTGATTGCACATAGATGAGTATATGGTTGATATATATATATATATATATATATATATATATATATATATATATATATATATATATATATATATATATATATATATAGGGTACATGTAGATTATTTATTTATTTAAAATCTATGTGTATACCATACATACATATATATATGTATGTATGTATGTACATACATACATACATACATAGTTAATACTTAAAAACATTGCATGGTAAAACAAATATATATGGGGGTATTTTGTTATCATGGTTGAGTTAAGGGTGTGTTTGAATATTTTGATAAAACATTTAAATATAAGGTATTTGGGATTGAATACTCATCATTTTAATGTTGTGGTATTAAAATGAGATTATTAATGTACTTTTATTATGTGAATATTAAGCTGTGAATTAATGTTATTAGATCGATGAAATAAAATTTGGAGTTATATGTTATTAATCAGTAACTTGATGTCTAGACATGTTTCTTACCCAGATGGTATGCTACTATTAAGGACTATTATGAAATATTTTTATTATTTTATAATAAATTAGATGATTTAAGATTCATTGCATTACATTTGATGGACTAAATGTATGTATTTTATATTTCCATTTTTAACAAATTTTAAATATTATATTAGGGAAATATTCTATTTGAATATGTTGGTTTAAATATTATTATATATATACCAATTCTCACATTAATGATCCTAAATAAGTAGTGTGATGGAATCCACTTGCTTAATTAGTGCCACTTATGCATAGATGAGGTGTAAACCAATTGAGTGGTATGTATGAAATTGACTGATCCTAGAGATCAATTATTATATGAAAACTTTGTTCAAAGTAATGTTTATAGTTAAACATGGTCATTTCATGTGTTTGATATAGTTTACATGTTTGTATTATCATGTTAGAATGTATTTCTTTATGGTATACATCATGTATTAGTTATCTTACAACACAAATGTTTTAGTTTGTCACTCTAGATTACCGTACCATAATTATATACCCATCCATGAAGGGAGGGCCATTCCCTAGTTGGGAGTTAGTGCAGGGGATTGATGGTCTGTGGTTGGTATGGAAAATCTCTTGGATGATGCTCTCCCTCCTTGCAGAAGTACTACATTGGAGACTACACTTGAGATTATTGACGAATACTTTGAGTTTGTTGAAGCTCATACTTTGTGGAGATTTGTATGATTATATGATTATTATTGAGACATTTATTATTGATAAAAATATACTTCTTATATTCATATGTACATTTACAATAGTGGATGTAATGTTGTATCATCCATGGCTAAAATTGTAATACTACTTTTATGAATTAATGCAGTCTTTATTTGTATAATCAACATTCTACCTATTTTTGATATAGTCATTATGGTTATCATTAGCTAAATGGATTAGATATAAACCTTTATAAGTTTAACTAAAAATAATGTATTTAGTTAAAGATCACTTTTATTGATTTCATCATGGTGAAACCTTAAGTTGAATTTGAGTAATTAATTTAATTTTTTTGAACCATATTCTAGTAAAATCTAGTGGGGTTGTTACAATCAAGTCTAAAATAGGAAAGCTAGAAATGAAAGAATGTATAAATATGTAGTAAAAATCTATGTAAATGATATGATGTACATATATTGAGTCTAACTAGTGATAGTCAACAAAACATCTGAGCAATGAGTAGCAATGATCAATATCAAGATATATCAATGCATAAATTGGAATGTATAGAATGTAAGGATAGAACCTAGTAGTATTAACTATATAGGAGATGCCCTTGAGTGGGTAGATATATCAAATGAATAAACTAGGATCAATGTATATTCCCCCAATGGGTAGATGATAACAAGTCTAGATCAATGTAGTAGACTAGAGTCTTGTATGTAATCTATAATCACTCAACAAGAATAAGTGAAGCATATATATATATATATATATATATATATATATATATATATATATATATATATATATATATATATATATATGATAAAATTAAATATACTGAGATAGATAGTATATGTAATATATGGAAATTAGAATAAATGTAAATATAAAAATGCATACAATCTGTAAATTTTATGTTTTTTGAGTAGTATTTGAATGTTTTTGTATTTCGACATGTTATATTGTTTTTGTATTTTCTAGAAATAAGCTATGTATAAACAAATAAAGATAAAATATGTACAAGGAGTGAGAGAGAAGGAAGTAAATACAAGGGGTAGGAACCATACTAACCAATGAGTCTCATGGGAGACTCACTATCACCATGACCTATGTTAAAGAAGGGAATTATGATCATGCATGCTATGTGAAAGGGCAACCATGATCCCACAATCTACTATGCAAAGTAATCTATGTCTAAATCTTCATGTATAGTGATGCTATGGATCTGTGGCACTATGGTTTTGGTTCCTCTATGGGTGTTTCCACATCAATAATATTAGCCTTAATTAGATTTTGTATCTTGTGCTTTAGGCTAATGTATTTATTTGCTGTGTGGCTTGGTGCCTTATGATGATCATAGAATGAATTATAATCAGAGTTATTTGGAATAGCCCATGTTGTATCAACCTATTTAATGGGAAGGAGAGATATGACATTACATTCTAAGATCTATTGTAAAATTCATGTAGGTGACTCTATAAATTTAGTGAAGACTTTATGTTGAGAAGTGGATAAAACCAATCTAGGAGATGGTTCAGAAGCTATGTTGACTATGGCCTTTTGATCACTTTTATTCTCTATGGCCTTTATATTTTATAGAGGTTTGTTTGAAATCTTAATAGCTGATTATGATCCATTTGTATACTTGAGTTTTCCCATTGATAAGAGCTTAACCTCTCTTTTTTTGATTGTGTGGCACAAATCGGTAAATTTAGGATACTTCTTGAATAAGATATATTTATGTAATGTTGGTAAGAGAATTTGTTTAAATATGTCATAAAGTTCTTTGTCTACCATGGGACTAGTCAATTTGGCTAATATTATCTTGTATTATAAGACATAATATAAAATAGTCTCATTTGACTCTTGTTTTAATTGTGCCACTTATGCATATGATATCTTTTCACTAATGTTGATAGAGAAGTGTGCTATAAAAATGTTTTATAAAGGATTAAATGTCATGATAAATTGATTTGGTAAATCATAAAACCATTTTAGGCTATAATACTTGATAATGCATGTAAATAAATTCATAAGAAATGAATCATGGGATACATAGTCCAAGCATACGGCATGAAAGACTTTAAGATTATGATTTGGGTCACCTTACCATCATATAATGTAAGCTTAGATTCCATGAAACTAGATGGAAATGGATTTGTGGATATGTGATGTACCAAAGGTATATGTAAGTTAATGTTAGAGTCCAAGGCATGTGATGGCCTAGTGTCTCTCTTCTCAAGATGTAACTCAGACTACAGAGTATGAATCTTGTGTATAAGGGATTATAAATATGGAGTGGAATAAATAGTCACAAGAGGTGTATCTATCATTGATGGTTGTTGAATTACAATTTTAGGTTATGCTTGTTGATTTGGTTGAGTTGGCCCCACTGGAGGTATAAAAACATTATTAATTGGGGGAGTTAAAGATTGACCATTATTTGCTTTACTCTTGATTTCCAATATGGATTTTAGGATTTTTGAATGATCAAGGGTATGTTATCGTATCCTATCTCTAAATATTTATAATAACTTATCTTTATTCATAATTATGTCATCATTGTTAAGTGGAGGGAGAGTGTCCTGATTCTCAATATTGGTTGTATTGTTCATCTTTAGATGTATTATCTTTGAAATAGACTTAATCAAGGTGTGAAGGATG
This sequence comes from Torreya grandis, assembly GCA_037957365.1. Taxonomy (NCBI): domain Eukaryota; kingdom Viridiplantae; phylum Streptophyta; class Pinopsida; order Cupressales; family Taxaceae; genus Torreya; species Torreya grandis. Next base: position 1,162,639 of record JARHVA010005335.1, read on the forward strand.
CATATCTAGAGTTATGTTAAGTTCCTTATCCATGTTATAGGCTCGAATAGGAGGAATATGAATATAATCTATAAGATTACCACCTAGTCTAGCACTTTTTCTTAATGGAAGAGAGATAACTTTTTAGATATCATATAGTAAACAAATTGGAATATATCTACTGAAAAAGAATATATGAACTCTAAAAAATTGGAAGTAGCTAATGAAAATATAAAAAAAGAATACAAACCCTAAGAGCATATGGGGTTAGGGTTGTTTGAATCTATGGTTTCTTTGCAAAAAACTAACTTATATTTAAATAAATTAAAACCCTAACATGAAATGGATTTAATCAGCTAGGTTATGCCAAAAAATTAGAAAAATAAAAGTATGTAACCCTAATTTATTGCATAAAAATTTGGAAAATGCAAACTAGGGTTTTAATCAATATTTAAAGTAAGTTAGGTTTACCAAATGATTTAATGTTTTAGGGTTTTAACTATGTAAAAATTAAATTAGATTAAAGGGATGAGTTATCTAAATTAGTGAAATAATATACAATAAATAACCACTGATTTGTTTTAAATTTTAAGTTATTTTTAATTTTTAAAAATAGTAATAAATATGTGCAAATAGAGACCTATCTAGAAAATAACTGTAGTAAAAGATATGGGTTCTAAAAATTGGGTTACAGATAGGTTTGTGTGTTATCAATAGGGTCTATATGTCTGATTCTTCACTAGATAGTAGTGCCCCACCTGGATAATAGCACCATGTGGGTCTAGTGTCCTCAAAATGGCACACTCATCCTCTTTGTAGGATTGTTCCTATTTTCTAGGAGCACCTGCACTTGTATTTCTAGGTTTTATTATTACATGCATGAAATCTATAATTTTGTATTGTGCTTGGAATATATGATTTAGTGTGAAAACCCTAATCCTCCTTGCAAGTATGGCATGGGTTGAAAATGTGTGTTTATTAGTAGGATAGGCTAGACATTCTCAACACCCTACTATGAAGAGAGTTGCCTACATACCAATAATCCAAGGAATGATCAAGTGCAAGTGAATGCTAGAATGATAGTGGTCTTGAATACCTTGAGTGTGCTTGAGATTGTAAATCTTTGAAATTTAGGCTTTGGTTAGATATATATTGTAGTATGCATAAATAAGGTATAAAATGGATTAAAAACATTGATTTTTCTCTTGTTTCTTATTTGAATATGATTTTTGCATCATTTTTCCATTTAGTGGATAGAGGGCTAATAGTATTGTATTTATAGTGATCCATAACTTGTGTGGATAATAAAATGTGTTTAGGCCAACCTTAGGAGGGGCATGCATTTGAAAATATACCCATTCAAGAGAGTTATGGAAAGAGACACTAGTGGCAAGTTGGGGATAGTATCACCATTGGTTCTAGTGTCCTTAATGCAGTGCTAGCGTCCAACTGGTAGACTATTGGGCACAATGGGTTAGGATTTGGGAATGTAGTTTTGGGACTATGTTTGAGATAATTAGAGATGTCTGTGGTCTACACAATGGCTAGAAAAGTGTGATAAAGACTCTAGGATATGTTTAGGGCTAAGCTAGGAATAGGTAGTTTCAAGTAAGACTTTTAGAATACAAATACCACTTTTAGGTGATTATAAATGGCATCATCATAGATAAACTGATAAATATAGAAACATAATATGCATGTAAAAACAAGCATACATAGTGTCATGTATAGATAAATGTTAGTAATTAGGAATATAATGAACAAATGATCATATACTAAGTATGTGAAATTTAATATAACAACTTGGGGAAGAAGATGCATGATGTGAATCATGGCATCAAAATTAAGGAGATGCATGATATTGATGATGTCATCACAAACTAAAAAAATTGAGAAAATAAAAAGTCATTACCATGATGCATACACAAATAAACACATGTAAAAACACATAAAAAGAAAACAAATAAGTAATAAGGATATGGGGCCATATATAAGAGACATGTTCAAATGTCACTCACACACATAAAAAAATAAAATAGGCTTAGAGACACAAACAAGGACATGTTCAAATGTCCACAATCCAAAATACTTAACACACACAAATCATGAAGCATAGAAGCAAAAAAAACATGCATGAATAAGTGTAGTTAATCAACATAGTTAATTCATAAAATTAGCATATTCAACAACTCAAGTATCTAGTAAAATAATAATGTGAATTTAAGTGAGTAAAAATGATAGATTTTACATAATGTATTAAACTAGAGTATGAATAATAGGGATAGTTATAGAATGATAAAACCCAAGTAAAATAATGCCCCAAGTGAACTTGTTGAGATGTGAACTAGCCATATGAAGCCTATGACTAGTTTGAATATGATAAAGGAGAGTTTATGCTTATTGGGACAAGATTGATAGAATCAAACAAGAACACATTACATTAATATCTAGGATAAAGTGCTATTGTTTTTGGTAAGTTTTTAGGTTTGATATGGTATCACCACCTATAACTACATCTTGGGTTGATGACTTGTTTGTTATTTAACAGTTTCATGTATAATTATGAAGCATATTTGATATAAAATAGATACAAAGATATACAATATATATATTGAGCAAAAATAAACCATCAAAAAATGAAATATACATATCATACATAGGTCATGATTTTTGAATATATGTATATATCTATATCTATATCTATATCTATATTTATCTATCTATCTATACACACACACACACACACACATACATACATGTATTTATGTATATATATGTGTGTATATATATACATATATACATACGTGTGTGTGTGAATATATGGAAATTTTGAAATCTAAGCATCAAAAAACACATCTAATGGATGTGGATAGTCTAATGGTGGATTTGGTGGAAGGTGCTTGAGTTTTAGATACTAAATCTTATCAAATTCTTATTGATAATCATCATTATGGTCATCATTCCGCTCATGCTCTATAATTATATCCTTATCTCTTGCATTGTTTTAAGTCTTGTGCATGTGTATAAGATATTACTCTTTTGTGTATTAAGCCTCTTGGGATGTGTTTGAATAAATCAACTTTGAGTATTGTTTATCATACCTAAATCTACATTTGTCATCAATGCCATCATGAAGAATATAAATTTTACTATCCTCAAATATGAATGTAAGGCATTGTTGAAATTGATATACTATAGATTCCATCTCATGCAGCTATTATTGACCTAATGCATCATATATTTGTGTTCCTATTTGCATAAAAAAATTGTCCACCACTTTAGGACCACATATAAGTTGTACTATGATGCACCCTATTAAATATTGGAAATATATATCTTTATACAATTCATCTTTATCATGATCTATATGCTGAAGAAATGCAAGTGTACATACATTTGACTCTCTGTCCTCATCCATTTCCACATGTTGTCTATATACATTCTCAATTAAAACCTAAATATTCAAAGGATTCCTTCTTGATTTTCTGTAATTTCTACATATTTAACCTTGATTTTGATTGCTAGAATCTTGTGGTATAGGTTGTATAATATGAATAGTGTATTTATCCTTATATTTATAAATTTTATGTTGTAATGTCAAATAAGTATTAGTAACATGCCCTGTTATTATGTGAAAAAGACAAAAAGGGGTTTCACTCTTGATTTTATAATCTAATATTAGATATATGCCTTAGTGTTGTCAAGTCAATTAATTCCTTGTCAAGTAACATCTATAAAAACATATATGGTATTTATTATGCACTTTTATCTTGTATTCTAATAATTAGCTCTATATCCATGAGTTCCATATTATTTATTGAATCTATGAATGGTGACCTGTTCATACCTTTAGTGCATTTATTTATGTATTATGCCTCATAATTTATAGAAAAATAGATTTGACAAATTTTTTAGTCCATGGTACCCCTAATAAAATAATATGTTATGTAGTGGATTTATTGCAATTAATATTGTTTTCTTTATAAAAATATAAAGTGATTATTTTTTCTTTATCTATATTCATTAGAATTATTGCATTTGAATCATATTTATATTCACCTAGGTGAACTAGTGTAAAATTTAAACCACATAAATAATCATCAATGTTTATTTGTATTATGTTAGTATCATAATCATAATTAACATTAGAATCATCACCAATGTATTTAATAGATATGAAATTTGGGTCTTCTAAATTGAACAATAAAGGTAATTCCTATACATGTTCCCCTTGTTACACCTTTTTAGGTGCAATCTATTATTTTGAAACATCTATAGATGGCATATTTTGATTAATTTTAGTAGAATCACCAACCTCATATGTAAACATTTGTTCGATAGGTATGATTTGTGGTGGTGACACTATGGTAGATTGAGGTGCCTTTAATTTATGATTTGGATCTCATATTTGAATGGTTTATTATCAATAAGATATGTGTACCAGTATCCATCATGTATACATTTGACACATCAATGTAACTTATAGGGTAAAACTTGCTTTTCATGTATCCATGGCCTACCCTAGTAGCAAAATTTAGTGTAAATTATTTAAGCATTACTTGAAATTTAGAAGATAATATTTTGGGCCCTACCTTGATATCCAAAGTGATGGAACCCAAAGATTGATGAGGCACCTCATAATTTTTTTGATATTATTATATATATTTTGAAGATAAGCCATATTAATGCTCAATGTCTGTAAGATGTAAAATTATAAATATTCAAACCTGAACCATTATCAATCAAAACCCTTTTTATTGTTGTATTTTTTATTTGAACTTGTATAAACAAAATAAGATATTGATAAATAGTAAATTGTGTGGAAAAATCCTCATTTCTAAAATATATGACATCCTCTACATCCTTTAACATATTCACAATAGATGAAAAATAAGAAGGCTCTATGTCTTGAGGCATACTTTTATGATTCAATGCTTGATATAAAATATCCTTTAAAATAGTATCTCTTTGAATTAAATCCAAAATAGAAATATTAACTAGTGTATTTCTTAATCGATCAATAATATCATACCTTTTAGACTGATTAACTAGTCTTATTGTATTAGGTTGGGGATGAGGGGGAAATTTTTGAGTTTGTTCCTCTTATCTTGTTTGATGAGGCACCTAACCTCATTTAGTAACAATAACTCAGACCATTGAGTCTAATATAAGCTTAGGGTGAATAGTGTAGGTGGGTTATGAGATAAGTTAGTTGTAATGTTGAGGGGCATGAAGAATAAAATGAACCATTTGATCCCTCTGATGTATAGTAGTAATAGGTGCAAAATAAAATTGATTCATGTAACAATAAACATAATAAAACTATTCATTACAAAGATCCTAAATGATGTAGAATTCTATTTTTGCCATTAAATTATGCATCCATGGATTTACATACAAGTGAAATATTTTACATGATATAGGTAAAAAACATTTAAATAGCACCAAGAAAATTTGAACCAAGAAATAATAGATAGATTCAGTCATTATGATCATGATGAGTATAGAAATTAGAAAATCAAAAGAAAAAATCATAATGAAATTGATAAAATTTGAAGGAAACCTTAAGGGAAGCTAGAGTTTTGAAATATTCAATTAATATATGGGTTCACCAATATGTTTTATCAAAATTAGGGAAATAATGAAATGTTTAAGTCCTAATTATGACAAACATCTATATATAAAAAAAAATTAAGATATAAAATATATAATAAGTTGTGTATATCTAATTTAAAACTTGACAAATATATAAAGATGCTAAAAAGGGAAAGCACATGGACAAATTTATTATATTGAAATTTATAATGTAGGACTATGTATTATAATGTAGATCCAACTATGTGATTGTGTTGGCTGATTGTGAATTAGGAAGATGGCTTCACTTGATATTTATATTAGGCCATGCTAATTAGATACGGCTAAACTATGATGTAGTTTTTAGGGAACACATATGTTTGGTAGAGATTTTTCCCTCTATATAAATCTATGTCTATGCATTATTTATTTTTGGTCCTGTATATGTGTTTTGTGATGCATGATCTACTACAAAAGTCATTGTGTACCTTATTCTTTTCTTGAAACCTTAGCTTGATACAAAATTATTGATAAATATAATAAATAGAAAAATGAGTGAGAGGTTGAATTTGTGATCGACTTAAACACCCCCTATTTTAAGCATTGCCTACATACCAATACTCCTATGAGGGATCAAAATCCATGTAGTTATCCCATGCTACGATGGTGCATGTGAAAGACTGGTGTAATGCTAGATATTGGTGAAACATTATTGTAATTAATGTTCTTTGACTATGCCTTTTGACCTTTGAGGTGTTTCTAAACTTATCTCTAGGATACCAAGTTATGTGGACTCTAAATTGGGAAGAATAGATGTTTTTTCCTCAACGTGTAGTTAGATGTGCTAGTTATTTTCCATGTATGAGCCTCTTGTGTGAAAAATGGTTTCAAATATGGATTTATAGTGATATTTTGGCAAATTAATAAGATTAGGCTTGTGAAACATGCAATATGACCCTTTAAATGATTTTTAATTTGAGAAAATATCCATTATTTGTCAAGAAGATGTGGATGGTGGATTTAGACACTACTAATAGGTAGAATAGTCTTGAAAGAGCAACCTTGTATGGAAAAAAAGTAGTTAAGATGGAAGTGTGAATTAGTTAGAGGATGAATTTAGGATATTTATAGTGAATATTAGGAATAATTATGTATCTAAATTAGCTCAATATAGGGATCATCTACATGGAGATATAAGAATAGTAGATTAGAGGCATGGAAATGGGCATGAGCGAAGTGCATGTATGAGGATGGTCACATATAGCATTAAAAATGAATTTATGTGAATACACATATATGGGCTTGAATTTCATGAATTTATGTTATTGTTACATATGATTTTTATTATCTAATTGAAAATCTTAATATCATTATTAGACTCTCTCATGACTGTAAATCATTGTTTCTATTATTTGAACATGTTCCTACTTCTTCAGATAATCCCACACTATATATCTATCCACATGGGTTGGATCTATTTGTGTAACATTTTCCCAAATTTAAAGTATATATATGGGTCAATTATACATTTTTCATGTTAGTTCATAGGAACTTAACAAAAGAGTTAGTTATATAAATATATAATTCCTAAGCATATTGACATCTAACAATCATCTATATGTCATTAGAAATCACTATATATATTGAGAATAGTTTTCTTAAATTTTTCAAAGCTTTATCCCTTCAAAGTATAAATCCATGAGATAAGTGTGGATACTTCCATAGGGTCAAATCATAGGCTATAAAGGGTTGAAGTCCATACATAAGATTACACTACATGTTGATGTTACACTGATTTTGCATGGAGATATAAGAATAGTAGATTAGAGGCATGGAAATGGGCATGAGCGAAGTGCATGTATGAGGATGGTCACATATAGCATTAAAAATGAATTTATGTGAATACACATATATGGGCTTGAATTTCATGAATTTATGTTATTGTTACATATGATTTTTATGGTATCTAATTGAAAATATTAATATCATTATTAGACTCTCTCATGACTGTAAATCATTGTTTCTATTATTTGAACATGTTCCTACTTCTTCAGATAATCCCACACTATATATCTATCCACATGGGTTGGATCTATTTGTGTAACATTTTCCCAAATTTAAAGTATATATATGGGTCAATTATACATTTTTCATGTTAGTTCATAGGAACTTAACAAAAGAGTTAGTTATATAAATATATAATTCCTAAGCATATTGACATCTAACAATCATCTATATGTCATTAGAAATCACTATATATATTGAGAATAGTTTTCTTAAAATTTTCAAAGCTTTATCCCTTCAAAGTATAAATCCATGAGATAAGTGTGGATACTTCCATAGGGTCAAATCATAGGCTATAAAGGGTTGAAGTCCATACATAAGATTACACTACATGTTGATGTTACACTGATTTCACATATTTAGCTAGGTGGGATAACTATGTTTAGCTTAATGTCCCTCTTTAGACTATTGGATATGTAGGAAATGCTTAGCCATAAGGTATGGTTGAAGTCATCTCAACCCATTTATTTAACTCATTTAATCCATTCATTGTGATTTCATGTTATATTTCAAAGAGATAGGGGTTTGAATCAAGGTGAAGGAAAATCAAATGTATATGGGTATATAATTATAATTTTAAGATGTAGGTATAGTGAATGAAATAATAAATGAATCAACATAGATACACATGAAAAGTATGTACCCTAATAGATAGTGCCATACTATGCATACATTTACAAAGCATGGATTTATATAGGCACATGGAGACATTATATTCCCAGATCTGAGCATTCACATTCCCCTTATCTATCTTTGTTGATTATTTTACTCTATCACAAACCTTAACACTTTGTGAAAAATATAATTATCCAAGTTCGTAGGTGTTTCCATAAATAGTACATTGCAATAAATTAGTAATAATTTTATAGTTACACTCTGATTTGTATTTAAATGTTATATCTTATGTAATTTAAATATTATAAAATTTTATCCTTTTAAGGGCACTTAAGCCAAATATAGATAAAACATATTGGTGAATCCATTCTTTGCCTTGTGCATAGAAAAACCCTAGATTCCTTAGGGTTTCCTTATATTTTCATAGGGTTTTAGATCTCTTATACATCTATGATTTTTAGATATCATTTTTGATTCAACCTTATAAAATTATAAATATAATGGATTTACATCATTTATATTTTCTAAATCAAGCTATGAATATAATCATCGAATTCTATTTTCATTTAATATGAAAAACATTTAGAAACTAAGTAAAAAAATGGTTCAAATATTTTTACAATAATAAAACTAAAATTAATGATGTAAAATATTTCACCCATCTTAAAAATTCTTATTGTTTCAATATTTAATTTCAAATCAATCAAGTCTCTACTAGACATCAAAGAGAAAGAACAAAACATTTTTTTCCTCCTCCCTATAGACCTAAAGGTCATGATAGCTATCATCATACTCCCATTATTTGGCCAAGGTTCAAATTGTATTTTATGGTGTATTCTATTACAATTAGAAGAGGTAGGGTGGCCCATCATGTGTGAAATAATAAAGGAAGTTGAACTATACATCCTCATCCATTTCCACCTCCCATGAGACCAAAAAATCAAACTAGAGGGTATGTTATCATTATTCAACTAAAATATACCCTAACTAAAATTTCTATGTTAGAACTACTAAAAAGTCACCTATCTATAGACACATTCTATATCCTTATTTTCTTGACATAGGTTTCCCTAATGATGAATAACTTACTTTACATCTATTTTAAATAAATTGAATAATGGTAATGATATAATAGCTTTTAAAAGAGAGTGATTTCCTACTCAATATACTATAGATCAACCTCTCCCATTATTTATTCAAGTAAAAATGTAAAATAAGGGAGTCAAGAGAGTTTTTATAGATGATGGATCATGATTAAATTATGCAACATAAAATATTGGTGTCAATATGGATTCCATTAAAAAATAATATAATAACATCTAAGGATTTGAAAATGTGCCTCATTATGCTCTAGATCTAGACAAAATTTTTATCAAAATATGATTTTATTTATTAATAATATATTTTGAGATTCAATATTTATACACTATTAAAAAATAATAACTCCAATATAATTGGAGACTAATATACTAATTAGAACACAATTCTAACAAATGTAATCTATAGGAGTTTTAAAAATATCCAATAATACAATAAATAAAATCATTCTATGTGAGTTGTTATTCATTGTTATAACTTAGGATGAATTAAATATCATATAATTTATTTATTCTAACATTTCCCCACCCTTAATTCATCATAGTCTTGAGAGTACAAGAGAGATAATTTATGAATGACTCAAACTTATCATGTGCAAGTGACTTGATGAAGACATCTACACACTAATATTGAGTGGGGTAATACTGGGGTTGAATATTGTGTTGATGAACCTACTCATGTATGAAATTAACTTAAACTTAGATGTGATTTGTACAAATGAAACACTAAATTATGAATAAGTTTAAGAAAACATTGATTGTTGCAATATAGAACCACATGATGAGTTTATGGTGTTCCCACTCTAAAAAATATGTGTCATAACCATATCACTTATAAAATATCTCATTATACTAGATGATATTATGAATTTATAGAATATCAAGAATATTTTTTTGCTTCTTGCTCCCCCATGAGATTAGAATAGATCCTAAAAAGAACACAAATATAGATGTGGATTTCCTATCATCGATAAAAATTGCATGATTTACATTTGTGTAACCTATCAAGAAGAAGTGATCAATATTATTATACTATATGCCACACTCTATAGTATTTATAATGTATCTCAATACCCACTTTTATAATTTTTAGTGACTCATCTTTAGTTCTTACATGAAATGTGAAAGATATCTAACAACATAGATAATATCTCACCTAATGTATGTTAAGTAAATGAGTCTCCAAATAAATTTTGATATAAAGTGACATTTACTAGTGGTGATGGAGCTGAGTGAGACAACAAAAGTACTATATACATATGTGTTATAATAGGCTTACAATTCATTATTTATAATCTCTTGAACATGGTGATATCAAAATTCATTTGAGACACATAGATGCAATGCCCCTTTTGTAATATTTATAATCTAAGATAGTAATATAATAGTCCAAGATATATCATGTTGAATTATTACTTTAGATAATTATTTTTTACATCAATCATCTTCAATGAACTGCTAGTGATGACTAAATCGTTAACATATATAATTATAGTTACAACCTCACCCCATGATCCTTGAGGTATAGGTTTAGTTCACATGTAATCCTTTAGAATCCATGTTAAACAAGATACTCATTAATATTTATATATTAGGTTCTGGGAGTCTGATTGATATCATACAAAGACTTGATGAGTATACACTCTTTTTATTCTTAGCCAGGTGTAAAAAAAACCTATGGTTGGGTCATGCAGAATTCCTCTTATAGATATCTATCTAGGAAGGAATTTTTAACATCCATTTGATGAAATTTCCATACAAATAATGTAGCCATAAAAAAAAACATTCTAATAGTCTTTATTTTAATAGTGGGAGAAAGTGTCTCATCATAGTCAATGCCTTCTTTTTGTGCATAACTCTTTGCTACAAGTCTTGACTTGTACTTATCAATTATACCATCTAATTCTCACTTGTCCTTGAATATAAAATTTTAATTGATAGGCATCTTCCTGGTGGAATATCAATAAGCTACCATGTATTTTTATTCATTAGTGATTAAATTATACATCTATGGTCTATTTCCAAGGTTTTGACTCTTGGGATTCTTGAACTATTAAGGGTTTAAATGATTCTACAACTATGCTAATTAGGAAAAAATTAATCTTTACATGAGCCATACTATGAGTCCTTTATCTTATAATAGAACTATCTAATAATCCATCCAATTTCACATCTCATATAGTGTTGGTACACCACTTGGGCATACATGAAACAATATTAGTTGGTGGTGGAAGACTTGGTTGAGCATCATCATTATCCTCTTTATGAATAACACTATTAACATTATAAATATTTATAGGTTTAATTATTATATTAGGTGACTATGATGAGGTTGGATTAGACTTAACCTTTTAATGAAATATAACATCTCTACTGATGTGTCTCTTCCTAGTCTTTGGATCCACAAGTTGGAAAACCTTTGACTCTTCACTATAACCAATAAAAATGCATGTGAATTATTTATTGTTTATTTCTCTCTCTTATTTTTAGGGAAATTGATAAATTATTTAAAGTAAAAAACACAAATATGCAACATGGGAGGATTATTCCAATCCATGTTTCTTATGTAGACTATTATGTGAACTAATTCTACCTAATAGGTATGAGGTAGTTGGAGTACTTAATCATGCAACACACCTTTATATAATAGTGAAATTATGACACTTAGAAACATAATTATGTTATGGAGAATAATTTGTAATTAATTTTTGACAAATCCCATTTGATTTTAGGAATTCAAATAACTCTTTACTAGTGTATTCCCCACTTAATATGAGTAGAGGACATGAATTCTATGACTAAATTACCATTCCATAGAGGATATTAATTATTGGAAGACTTATAAATCTTGATCCTTAGTTATTAAGAAATATACCCACATTTTTGGTGGGTAGTAATCAACAAATAGTTGAAAATATGGGAAGCCACTAATACTTAATCATATAGATCAGTGTGCACCATATCTAATGAATCAAAACCTTGATATGTACTTGTGCAAAATGGTTCTCTATTTTTTTTCTATATAAAGAAGTAGAACATGTATCAATATTCTTATTGAGTGAGGGAAGAACTCTCACCATTTTGTGTCTACTAAGTGCAGTTAGGTACCCAAAACATAAGTGTACATACCTTCTGTGTAAGAGATTAGCTATTTTACAAATAATTATTAATTAGATTTGTTGACAACATCAATCTATAATTTTTTTCTACTCTATAATATCTTATTACTATTTTTGAGCTTTGATAATTGTTTTAAATGAGACAATTTTTTTCATTTTACTGATCAAATTCAACTATAAGGTTATGATTTAGAAATTGATTTAAAAACAATATATTTTTGGTGAGGTCCATATTATATAGGAATTTAGTGATTATACATCCATGATTATGAAGATTTAAGAAAATTCCTCTTGTTCCTTGGACACTATATGATGTATCACCTATAAGATATATATTATCTCGATAAAATGAAGATTTAAAAGTGTTGAATCAATCCTTTCATCTTGCCATGTGACTTTTGGTATTAAAATACATGTACTAGATTGAATTTAGAGGAAGGATGCCCTCATTTATATGTGTAGCATATATATAATCCTCATATGAAGAACCATTATCTTTAGACTCATTCCCATGCTACTGTTGTGAAGAAGATGTTTGTTTCCAAGTGCATGTAGGCTATGGCTTATTATTTTTTATAGAACTTACCAGGGGGGTAGGTTTCATTTTTTTAGATGAGCCTTTAGTAAATTAATTAAACAAAAAATTATGTAGTTCATGGGCATATTTTTCCATAGATTTGGTAGACCTTATGAGAATTGGGTTTGTTCCTATGTTGATTCTTCTGAGTGTTCAATTTAAGGGAGTGTTTTGAAGGCTTCATGGGCATATTAACCTTATGATGTGATACTAGTACATGTTATTCTTCATATTATTATGATGTGTGCATGGATTATTCATTTTACAACATATTAAATAGCTTTTCAAAATTTGATTTGGTATATGATATATTAAGAGATGTCACAAATAGATTGTAGGTTAGTGGTAGTGCTCTCAAGATGATGGGTACCAAGGAGTCATATAAACATTTATCACCTAATGATAGGAGAGAGGAATACAATGCTACAACACAATGAATAATTCCTTCAACTTTTACACCTACCTTCAACTTGAGATAGTGAATCTAGTTTTGTAGGTAAAGGATGGTATTCTAGTTATTAGCCTTGTAGAAAATAATCAATAAATTTAATTCATTTTTTGATGTAGTATAATATTTTATATGATGTTTGACCTCATCAAATAACCTAAACATAATGATAAAATTCACCTTTTATTTTACTTTATCAGACTTCCACTGATGGTCAACATTTGAAACATGTTATGTGAAAGTGCTATCAACAGTTGGCTAGATGTATTCAAATTCTAGGTGATTATTCACCTTGGTTTTTCATGAAACATAGTTTGTACCATGAAGAAGCTATGTGTCTGGTAGAACAAATCTTGGGCCATTTCCAACCATTTTGTATAAAATTATTTGTGGGAGATGGATTGGTTCCTTATTGCTCTAGCATGTTTCCATTTATATATCGATAGATCAATATATAAAACCTCTTGATATGCTTCAACTTATCATATACTTGATGGTACATGGAAGAATCTTTTCCTTTATTTATACCCAATGGTATGTGAAAAAGATGCTAAAGGATGTGAGAGAAGAGTGATGCATTTTACTTAGATAGTAAGTGAAAGGGATTCATCCTATCAATAACACTTTATTAGAAATAAATCCTTGTATGTGGGTGTAACTTTCCTATACACTCATATTTTCAAACTATTATAATTTACATTGAATGATAGTGACAAATGAAAAATGGGGGGAAAGTATAAATGAAATTTTGATCCTTATTTCTCCCTGGTGATTTAGAGGGTATAATCTATAGACATCATTATTTCAATTATATTAGGAATTGGATGCAATAGTTAAACATGAATATTTAATTTTTAAGTGTGAATTGGAGGCACCACATATACTGAACACTATGATTATGGAAGATGCACAATGTAGTAAAATTTGTAATTTCATGATTTGCTTGTGTTATAACTTTAAAAAAACATAAAAAACTATTAAATATATAAAGATATATGATATGGATTTAAAATATTTGATACGGTGTTTTCATATTAAATTTCACATAATGTGGCAAAATTTTAGGGCCTAACTCTTTCTTGTTTGTAAATTACATAATTAATTGTATATTCTTGGAATAATGGGTAAAGGACAAAAATAATTAAATAGTTTTTTTGACAGAGTTTCGGATTTTTTTTTCTTTGTGATATGTAAAAACACTAATGAGAAAATATGTTCCAATTTTTATCTTATAGGTCCTCCTAGTTTGCTAGATATAGACTTAAAAGTTTTTTTTGAGTAGACTAGGCAATAAATTTAAAAATATTACTAATGTGTTATTTAAGTTTTTTAAAAATTTGCTTATAAGAGTTTCCCTAGTTTTGCATAAATTATTAAAATTTTGGTTAAAATGGAAATAGTAAATGATAAAAAATTAGACGTCCCCTATGTTTTTGAAAGTAAATGACATTCTTGTATGAATATGGCACCCCTCCCATGGGTTGATTTAATATTTTTTGCTTTTTTTAGATTTTTATAAGGTGATTATTATTTCTTTGAAAAAATTTAGGAAAGTTTTAATTCACCAGTTGAGAGTGGTGCTTATCTATGCTATGCAATTTTGAATAAAGGAAAAAGAGAATGGTGTGGGAGTGGAACATTTTGGTGTTTGTTGGGCACTTTTGCTTTAACAAATCAAAATTATCTTTGTTTTATTTTACCAAGAAAAAAAAGTGACTCTATTTGGGATTACACTTCTCTTTTGTTTTTAATTTACACACTTTGGATTGGCTAAAAATACCACACTTTCCAATAGAACACTTTGCCAGATGGGTTGTGCCTCTTTAAAAATGAAGATTTTCTTTACAGATCAACCTTTTCATAAGGTGTTTCTATTTTTTAAAAAATATTTATACATTTTAAAGATCCAAAAAATATTTTTTCTTTGGAAATCCTCATACTCTCATTTTAGAGGAAAGAAATAGAAAAATTAATAAAATGAAAGCTTAGAGAGATTCAAATGGAGATTCAAACATGCTGCTTTGGATCTTACATGAAAGATAATGGAGTGTTTGGGGCTACTCTATATTTCTCTTCTCAAACTCTCCTCTCTATTCCCACTCAGAGTTTCATGCTCTGATACCAAGTATTGAGAGATCTTTTATCAAAATATGGTTTTATTCATTACCAATATATTGGTGAGAGATAATATTTATATACTATTGCTAACTAATAATAGTTCCTATATAATATGAGACTAATCTAATAGTTAGAACACAATTCTAAAAAATGCTAATCTATAAGAGTTTTAAAAAACTTTGATAATATACTAACTAAAAGGATTATATGTGAGTTTTTACTCACATTATTGTAACCTATGATCAATTAAATATCATCTAATTTATTTATTCTAAAACTAGGTTTTATTAATTTGGATGTCAAAGTAGGAGTTAAGACTCTACCTAATCTATTTCATGTAATTCCCAATCACATGAATTATAACCTACTCTTAGGTAGACCGTGGATAAATTAATGGAGGCCATACCATCTAATTTACATATGTGAGTGATTTTTTTTACACAAGGTACATTTATATACATGTCTTATATATAATCATCCCTTTAAATACAATAAAACAACAAATCCTAATAATGGATGTAATCAATAATCAAATGTTTTTCAATATACTATAATAATTTTATCATAGATTACACCATTACAATGGATACATGCATATGAAATTGATGAATTGGGACGAATTAATGAAAAATAGTCAATTATATGTGTATATGACCAACAAAAGATCATAAAAGAAAAACAAGAAGAAAACATACTAGATATTACTTTAATAGTTGACTTAGAGAATCTAAATGAAGTTACAATGATCATAGATGACTATTTGTATGGTATTAATTTTACACCTATTATTCTAAGGGAATATAAATATGTTAAAAAATTAGTAACCAAAACTAAGTTGGATAAAGGGAAAACATCTCTTCCAGTTATGCATAAGGATGAAAATGAAAAAAATGTTGAAATATAAGTCCACAATGACAAAATTAAATAATAAGCCCTCCACTAACATAATTATTTATATAAACAAACACCACTAGAGATAAATATGTAAAACATATGTTACAATGCATCACTGAATCATACCTAGTATTTTTTATAGATTCAATATATAATATAGAATTCATAGATTCTAAAAAAACTATTAGGCTATAAATTGTTGATGTAAAAGATGAATTGAGTGTTATATTATATATGTTGATTGATAGGTATTTTATGACTCTACACATTATTTGACATATAGATACTGGCATATTATCAACTTAGGAAGGAAATCCATTTTATGATCATTAAAAACTAAGATGGCATGAAATATATGTTTTTTGTAGATTAACCCAAAAAAATCAAAAGTTTAAAGATGATGGGATTATCATAGTCACTCAAATACAGTAAGAGTCACCCATTTTTTGATCGTAATAGGCACTAATATAAAGATCAAACATGCAAAGAGTTAAAGTGTCCATGACAAGAAATATTGAATATTATAATATACAATGAGAGTGATTATAATAAAAACATTTGAATTGATGAGAAAAACTATTTGAGTACATGCAATGTTACATTATTACAAAAGTTGGGATATGATTTGCATGACTTACAACAGATTATATCTTGTGAAGGGCCAATTGGATATATTATGCTACCAATTATTTATGGGCCAAAGATGGTTGAGACAATCATATGGTGATGTGAATTGGTAACTAGTTGGGGGATACACTTGAACAATGATGTTTAAAAAAAATGCAAGCTTCCATATATATACCAAATATATACATCAAATTTATGTATGGAAAAAATACAATCAAGATTCGACACGATGGTGATAATGATAACCTAAAGAGCCATGCCTCAAGAAAATTTGGAAAAATATTATATAATATGAAAACACATGAATAACTTCACACACTTAAAGAACATATCACGTCTATGCATCATATTTAGAAATGCACACATGTAAAATAAAAATTTATTGACGTATAATATTATTATGACACTTATGATAATATCATATGCATATATGATGACATCACATACCTTGAATTTAGAACCTTATCACTTGAGCCTTCATGTAGATCACCTCATCCAATGGATACTATTTAAGGTCCATGAAATTCAAATTATAAAAATAAATAAATAGAAAAATAGAAAATTTTATTTAAAAAATAAAAAACTAGGACCTATGCATGATATGTGTTACTTGTTTACATGATTGCTTTATGACTTATAATATATAGTAATTTTTATCTCTAATTTTTTTATATGCACATGAATTTCATAGTTTACATAAGTGACTTGAAGGTTATACTAGTTTCATATGACATGGAAACATATATTTAAGACATTCCTGAACCTGAGAGATACCTTCCTACACTAGGGGTTTGATTTCATTGGGGGAATCTCACTACTTTACACAAGTTTTATATTTATTTGACTATTTCCATTGATAATATTGAGCTAATTTATGTTGAATATACATGAGTTGATCTAAATCATACTAATTATATTCATATCTCAATGGATATTATATTTTACTATATGCAATGATGATTAACCTTACTCATTATATGCATTATTGATACTGTTGTGTGTTACATAATGAAATGATTATATGATTATCTTTATATTTTATGTTAGAATTTATTTTTTTATGTGAAATTTTATTATCCATTATGTGTGGATATTTCCTTGTGTGACATTTTATTGTACATTATGTGACATATGATTATGCATTATATGTGTTTTTTCCTTGTGTGGCATTGAGAGACTGAAATTTATGTGTGACTTTATTTATTGTGCGGATAAATATATGATTTTTTTAAGATTGTTTATGTCATGATCAATATCACGAACTCATCTTCTTGTTTTTAGTGTAATGATACATATCATGTAACTTATGTGTTATTATTACTTAGTTTATGGGTTCTCATTGCTATTTTGATTATTCAATGCATTTAAAATTTCTATATATATATATTGATATGAAATTTTTATGCTTCAAGATGCATGTTTCATACATACTCAGATGAACTATTCTTACTATGATGACATATTATTACCATGTTAGTACATGAATTATAATGCTTATATCTTTTTATATATAACTTGATGCATGTAACTCTTTTTGAGATGAGTTATTCATATTCTACACCCCTCACCTCAAAAAAGAGGCATACACAATGGATTGTATTAGGGAATAAACCTTTAGAGGCATATATTTTATATTTTAGACACATATTAATTTATAAAGGTACATGTTTACATATATTATTATAGGTTTTACTTAGATTGCGATAGATTTAACAAAAAAATGGGGGCATATACCATGAGTTTACATGATTATGAGTGGCAATTCATATATTCTTTGAAATTATTTCATGGATTAAATGACTTGGATTACAAAAATCATAATATTAGGGGAATATTTAAGGAATATGTTCAAAATTTCATATATATTATGATACTTTGGACTCATATTACATAGATTATTGGATTGAGAACATGTGTAGGTCATATGTGACTTATTATACAAAAATTACACTCATTCATAATGTATGCATGCCTTAAGCATCACTTAAATTGAATCATATAATATATTTTTAGTGGAATATTGAGTTTTTTAAATAAGATTATTAGGCATTTCTTAGATTTATTGGAACTCATGGTGGATTACACTTCACATATATGGTGAATTGTGTGGGGTTGAAGTTTTGCATAACTTAACTTCTAGGATTTTTTTTAAAATTTTTAATGAGGGTTTAGAAAAATCAATCCATAGTTTAACACTAATATCTAAAAGGGGATTGATCACCCCATCATCTATCATCTCTAGAAGACAAGTATCCAAAATACATCTTGAATCACATACATGCAAGTGTATTTATTTCTTAATATTTTATTTCATATATATTTAATGTTGTACTTTAGATTTATATCATAAGTGAAAATTGTATTTATATATGTTCTATTTAGGTTTGCATGAATCAAGGCAAAAAAATCAGTACCTACTTGAGCACACCAATAATGGTTATCTTTAGGTGTCACCTTTTAGGATTTTAATCTAGAAATTTTTTTACTAGAAGAAAAGTGGGAAAAATGTAGACACTCATATTTGGTATAAGTCATTTGAAAATGTCAAAATTGACTAATATTTAACATACTTGAATTATGCATGCATACATGAATCTTGTTCACATTATTCCTTATCCATTCATCCATGTATAGGCTCAACCATCCTAAATTACCATTAATGTTACAAAGTATTCCCCTAATCTCTACATGAACAACTTAATATCATTATTAGACTATCTCTTAATATCAAATCACTATTATTATTATTTATATAATTATATGATTCCTATGACAGTGCCACACTATGGATTGTCCACATGGGCTAGATTTGTTTGCATTCCATTTAACAGTCATTTTACCAAATTTAAATTCTTCATATGGCTTAGCGTATACCTTTCAAATGTTATTTCAAAATAAATTACCTAAAGAGTTAGTTATATAAACATATAAATCCTAAGCTTATTGACATCTATAAATTATATATCTATCACTAAAAATCAATTTATACAATGAGAGGGAATATCCTAAGGTTTCCAAATATTGAAACCTTCAAAAGAGCAAGCTTTGAGATAAGTATAAATACATATATGAGGTCAAATCACAAGTTTTCAAGTTTTAGAATCCATACACAAGATTGTACTAAATAATATTATTACACTGATTTCACACACTCATATAGTTGGGAGAACTATATTTGGTTTGAATTAATTATTCAAAATATTATATACATAGGTAATGCTTATCCGTAAAGGGTGGTTGAGGTCATCCCAACCCATCCCTTCCACACATTTCCCCCATTCATAGTGATTTCACATTACATTAGAAAGAGCTAGGTTTCTGAAGCAAGGAGATGAAAATAGAGTTATTTGTGCTAGATCTTAGGTATTGAATATACATGAAGAATTGGAAGACACAAGTGCATTGAGAAAAAATATCATAAAATTTGTGTAGACACATGATAATTTTACACCCTAAAAAATAATGTTGTACTACTCATTCATCTAAGAAGTATGGAATTATCCAAGCTTAGATTACACTTTGTTTCCAGATCTAATTATTCATAGGCCCTTCCTAATCTCTATTGATTAATTTAATCTATCACATACCTACATAGTTTAGAAACAAGATAAGTAGAAAATTCCTTCAATGTTTCATTAAAAATTAAGTTACAATAAATTAGTAATACTCTCTTAGTTACACTCAGATTTGTATGTTAAAGTTAAATCTTATGAAATCTAACTTTCATATAATTTTATCATATTAAGTGCACTTAATAAAAAAAAGATAAAAAATCTACAAACATTTTTTATTATTTTATTTACCATTGTTGTCATTGTTATCTAATTAGTCACCCATGACCAAGGATTGTTCAAAACTAGGTAACTGAGTCTTCTAACCTTGAAAAGGTCTTATTGAGAATCATGGCCTGGTGTTGTACTCATCTCAAGGTCTAAACAAGGTATTATTGGTATAATTGAGTCCATGTGTGTGTATTTTCCAATTAGTTTCATGTCATGATCTTTAAAGAGGTATTTTTCAATGGAGTTTATCAAAGTTTAAAATAATTTTGGAAAGATTAAGGTTTGTTTGTGAAGGTTAAGGTAGACTTGATCTATGGTGAAGAAAAGGAGGGGATGATAATCCAAAAAGGAAAGATTCTCCAAGATAGATAAGTGGACCTAAGAGCCAAGTTGGTAAGTTGGAAACATTACAATTTCAATCACTTTGGATAAATTAAGGTACTTTTGGAGAAATTAAGGTTTCATTGTTTTGTTTTATATTACTTGTAATGTTGTAATATAACTCCTTCAGGAAAAATCAAAACATTAAGGTATAATATCATGCATAGAGGTGAAAAAGGTATTTTAATTCATTATAAACTTTTTAAAGTTTATTTTATATGTCTCGCACCCTTACATCTTGTTCAAGATGTTACAATACTCCTTTTTCAATGTTGAAACACATTTAAAATTGCCTTACCCATCATTTTAATGTTCAAAAAAAGCATAATAAATAATTAAAAGGTAAAATAAGGTGAATATGATTATTTTATGTTACATCACCATAGTACAGGACAAGAGGAACTCCATAGCCACCTAGTTCACAACTCTAGTAGGGTATTTTGGCAAGACAAACAAGTTTATTAAAGAAGAAGGGCCTGTGGAGGTCTCTTTGAAATGTTTTTCAAGATGAGAATTGTATTATAAGATTATAAAAGGAATAATAAATATTTTAAAAATATCATACCATGTAGATAAAAGAGTTTTATGTCTAAAAAATACAATAAATCATTTAAATCTTCCATCAAGTCATTAGTAGGCTAAGAAGAGCAGTTTTCATGAGGTTGTTTCATAAAGGAGGAGAGATGTTAGATAAAATTATATTAGGGTATGTTGAAAACCAATATGAAATTAAAAATCATGGATGTATTTTTTGGATTCAGGGTATGTGATTTATGAATCATCATTAAGAAGTTTAGTGCTCCTTAAACCCTTCTAAACCCCACTACCTCAATTTTCTCCTTGAAATAGAAGGCTTTGCTTGGTGAATACATGAAAAAAGTTTATAATTGTCTATTGAGAGTAAATTTACGTATATAAAATCAAAATCAACCCAAAAATCTAATGTTCATGTTGGTGTTAACAAGAAATAACATTATTCTATTATTTTAAGTATGACATGTAGGGTTTTACCAATTTCTGAAGTGTTTACAACATGAAAGTGAGTGGGATAAAGTATACATGGTATATTAAAACTCATAAAAATTCTAATTTTTTTCCTATACCATATCGAAAAAAGATTCACATGTAAAAAAAAGGAGTGAAATGCTAATGTACATGTCTACAGGGTTTTAAGAGTGTAAGTGTTGAGCCTATTTGACATTGTTTGAAGGGTTTTGGGCTTATAATAGAAGCAAAATAACGTGATATATAATTTTTAAATGTAATAAAAATATTTTAAATGGATCTATAATCCCACATCCATCTCTAAAGTGGTCTTCTAGTTCTAGTCCAAGTATGCTGTCCTCAAGAAGAGAGACATAGTCTTGTAGACAAGCATTTTTTGATAATTGATGAATAATAAATTTGGAGTGAAGTTTGAGTAAAATAAAATGGATTTTTTAAGACATTTTAACAAAATTAAATAAGTTTACAAGCCTCCAAGATCACCCTTGATGGAAGTTTTAAGTGGAAGGTTTAATATCATTAGTCTAGTGTGCTTGAGCAAGGTTTTTCAAGTGTATGAAATAAAATAATAGGCCTATGATAATTGTGAAAGGTATTTAATGAATTATTTAAGTATAAATAGTTATTATTAACCTAAATAATACCATAAAACATTTAATGATAATGCATGACTAAGATGGCAAAAGATGAAACAACTTTACTATGTATGTATAGGTGGACTGTGTTAAGACTATAGTCTAAGATGAGAAGTTATTGACATGTACCTATATATTTTATCACTTGAACAAGTTTTTAAAAAATAAAATAGACAGGAAATTACTTATATAACCATTTAATATCATAAAATATATGGAAATTAGTCAAAATGCAAGTTTGGAATGGTTCAAGCTTGAGAGAGGCACTAGGCCTGCTTACAAGAATCTAGAAAATAATAAATATTGGAGATAAAAAAGAGTTTTTATAGGAAATTTTAGGTTGTTATATACATTATAAAATTTTATTTAAGTTATTATATTATTTTTCATAATGGGAATATATAAATTTGATTCAAGATCACTTGAAAAAGGTGTATTAGGCCTATGAGAAACCTAAAAAGAGTAACTTTATAGTTGAGATTAAATTCTCAAGAAACCAAAGAGAGATTAGTTTATTGTTGATGAAAATGATATAATAAATATAAATAAATTTATAAAACAAGTTAAAAATATTCCATGACCACTAAGATGATAAAATGTACACATCTATATATAGGCAGTTTCAAAAGTATGGTTCTACAGCATTTTAGCATCCGCTTTAGAAAGAAGGAGCATTGAATAGATGAAAACATAAAATAAGGGATATTTAAATACCTAAAATAATACATAATTAGTTTTATAAAACTTATAACTGACAAAAATCCATCTATAGATCAAAATACCAAGAAAATAATGTAAACATATATGCTAAATTAGATTGTGTCATGTTTGTGAGTGAATACATGAAGAAAAAACACATGTTTTGAATTGAATGGAAGGACAAGAATATTTTTATAGATATGGAAGATATTTTTGAAGTTAAAAAGTGATTTTATCCATTGAAAAGAAGAATAAAACACCAAAATGAGGTCATTAGGGCTAGAATAATCACAATGCCTATAAACCCTTGACATGGGACAAAATAAGTTTCAATATTTTTACGGAGATAAAGAGAATGGATAAGTATTTTTATACCCCATGAAACATGTATTATACATAATTTAGGCATTTACAAGTTATGATAAAGCATTTAAATTCTTTCTTGCTCAAAATAATCAACTCAAGTAGACACCTATAGGCTCATAAGGCTTGAGAAGGCCATCTTATTTACATGGGAAGTTTGCTGAAGAGGTTCATGGAGAAAAATTAAATTTAGGGAGGTTAAATGGGTTATTATATTCCTATTTATTTTTATTTTTCAGCCAATCAAAGACATATACTTTATGAACCATTGTTAAGAAGACAAACCCCTCTAAAACCCTTACAAAACCTTCAAAGAAGCCTGATGAAGTTAAAACACTTCCAAAGTGATATTTATGCACATTATTGGTATTTAAAACATATAAATGACATTTATAAGACTCATAGTTACCTATTTCATTAATAATTTGGCACATGTGGAAGGGAAGACATAAAAAGAGGCCTAAAACTACCTAATTTAGTTAATTTGCCTAGTATTTGAGTGGGTTTGAACTCTCTAATGATTGGAAGAGATTTTATAGTATTAGGAAGAGGTATAATATACCTATATAATCCATTTAATATGTTTTAATAATGATTATACAAGTTTAAAGTCACTAGACCAAGCCATGTGAAGACTGCCTTCTTATTTGTACAAAAAGGCAAGGTTACAAACTTTTTTAAGGTCATAAAAGGCATATAAATCCTTAGATAACTCTTATATACACTTGATGACATAATTTTAATATTATATAGGACATATACAAACAATTTAAATGGATTAAATAAAATTTGAATAGGTTATACATAGGCAACTTATTGATAGTAAGGACTTTCAAAGGCAAGTACATGTCCCTACCAATTTGTCAAAATTTAATAAGGTTGGACAAACTCTTTAAGGATCATACGAAGACTTGAAATAAATAAAACCTTGGTGTATACACATAATATTTTCAAACTTTATAAATTATTGATGCTTTCTCTCTTGTAAGAACTCATCAAGTCTTAATCTCTCTGAGTACATGCCTTAAATGGTGCATCAGGAAAGGGGTGGGTAGACCATTAGTGATTCAAAAGATTTTTTATCCCCTATACCAAAAATTCAAATATACACAACCATATTTGATACACTTACCTAAGCTTTTCCTCCTCCCTTACACACTCCTTCAATAAATTCACTGCCTTATTTAGCCCCTACCTAAGCCCAAAACCCTTTTTGACATTGACCAAACAATTTCAGCTTGGGTCGACCCTGTATTCTAATTAATATTTTAATTTTATGGGTCTAGGTTAGCCTTGAACAAATTTTAATGGTACTTAACTTTATTTTATTAATTAATGATACATGGTCAAATTGGGATGACCCCGTCGACTAAACTTTTGGAAAGGTTTAGGATTAGATTCAACAATTTATACACATTCATTTTTACATTTCTTAGAGAGGAAGAGAAGAATACAAATATTATATTACACATTTTATTATCCACAATTATACTTAAGTATTTTTACTTAGGGTTATAATACTTCTTTTGGAGATACAAATCTTATCATGTGGAGAAGTTTTTTGGATACATAGATAAGTTGTGTCGCTTATGACTAACTTATCTTTGTTATCCTTACATACTAAAACAACCTATTTTGAAGCACCTTAGATAATATAGAGACTAAGTATTGGTGGGTTTTTATTCAAATTTAAGTATTCAAATTTTCTCCTCCTTTGTTAATGTAGATAAATTTGCATTTGTACTTCTATCCCATGCATTAGGATTTCCTATATATTGAGCTGAGTATAGATATTCTATTCCTATTTAAGTTTTATGTTAATTACCCCCACTTTGTGCTAAAATATTTAGTGATATTTAGATTAAATTTTAATTTAATTTTCATATACTAAATGAATATGAAAACATAGGACCTAGCTACGGTTATTGTATGGTGTTGCTTGACTAGAAGCTTTGGAACCCTCTCTAGTGATGTTATTTTGATAAGGGAACCCTTGGTTAGGTCTATCAGATCCATCTTAGTCATGAAAACAAATTTATAAATGTATCAACATCTAAAAGTGAATGTAAGATTTATCTTCTTTGAGATAGGATTGATTAATAGGTCAGATGTATTTTCCTTTGTATACATTCTGGTGAACCTGACATGAATCATACCCTTATAGGTTTTCTTTCATGAATTATTTTTATTATCATATTATATATTTTTATATTTTTAATATTCTATCAAACATGTCAATACAGTCTAAAATTAAGTGTGTAGGTTTAATAAATAGTCACTCCAAAATGACTCCATTCTTTCTGTGCATGTCTTCTCCAAATACAGGTGACTAGATCAATTAGTTCAACGCAGTCTTCTTATTCAGTTATATAATTGAATATTTAATCAACTCAATTGAATCTAATTTTAGTAATTATTTTCTATCATATATGTTTTTAGAAATACTCAATCTAATTAAATCTATTCATATATTGTTTTTCACCATACAAGTTTTGTAGACTTTGTTATCCCAGTTGACCTTGTTTGTAGAATATTCAAAATCAGCACTTGAGAATCACAACATAAAATTTTAAAACTAAGTATCTTACAAACTACCAAGGTTCATTATTACCTTCTCTATCATTTATATTTTTCATGTATAATATATTTTTTATAAGTTTATAGTGTATAAAACTATAACCCTATAATAAATTGGGTCGACTAGCTCAACACAGTTCTATAGCTTGTCTTCTCTCTAGAAGACATAGTTGACTTGTTCATCGATTTTATTATATATCTTGATTATATTTAATAGTAGTGACCTTGTCAACTCTATTATTTATTGTTTACATACAATATCACCTGAACTAACTCTATACTCTTGATAGTCAAAGGAATTAACCTATTTTTCTAATAATTAATTCACTTTTCATTTCAGTTGGTTACATGCTTGGAGTAACAAACATATACTAATTAGGTGATTTTTCAATTTACCAATTTAGTCACACTATTTTTCTCTTTTTCACACACTTATAAATCACTTTAAACTAAAAATAATTAAACATTTTCTTCCCAAAGTCTACTTACTTAGATTTCATCACCAAGGGGGAAGTGGACTTAGTTTTCTATCCAAGTATAAAGTTGATAGTATATATTGGGAAAAAACATGACACCCTTATCACTATGGGATTATTAAGTGAGGGGGTAGGTCTAAATACCAAGCTATTACCATCACTAATATAGATCTCTTTCATCCTAAACTAACTAAAACTATCTATAGATTACTTTTTAGTTCCTTCTTATAGCCAACTCCCTATCACATCAATTTCAAATTTATTATAACTTGAAAACATTTAGGAATGACCAATTATTTAGCATTTACATTCAAATTTTCTGATTTACTCTTTGATCATTATATTTTGTATTGAAAAAATTACACTAGCCAATGTTAGTGTAAGGTTTGTGCTGTGTGTTGTAATTAGATCAACCACATTGATCTAGTTGCTTGTGTGCTTCACTTTATTTTATCATCTATTATATTGAAAAAAAATTCCCTAATTTTAGAACACCATCATCCTTATCAACACAATATCTTACAAACTATTAATATTGGTGCACAGTCTCCCTATATGAGTTTGTATCTTTTTTTACTTGTTCAGTTTTTCCCTCTAGAGTAAATAGTTGACCTATCTGACTTGTATCTTATAAGATTGTTTTGTTTCCTATCTTGTAATACATATTTGACCCATTTGACTTCATCCTCTTATTTTATCCTATTCTATCTCTTATCTTGTAGTACATAGTTAACTTGTTTGATTGTGTACTTTATTTATCCTATCTTGTTACCTATCTTATAATACATAGTTGACCTATTTGACTGTTTCATTTATTCCATATTTTTATAAAACATTTTTGATTGGTTTTATTATGTATCTTATTAATTTATCCTTCTTTTTTTCAAATTTTTAGCCTCTTTCCTTCATCATGAATTTATTGTTTGAGGTTAATACAAAGTTAAATCAGACAAACATGATGAGTTTTAACAATCTTAACAGGTTTTCCAAGACACATCTTATGGAACCCACCTTGGATGAAAGCAATGTCCATGTTTCCACTCACACTACCAATTATGGGACTCCTCCCCATTCATCCTCAGTTTGTAATCATTTATTCTTAATCAAAGATGAACATTATTTAGAGTAAACAAATTAAATTCTCTTATTCATAATTGAATTTCCTCAACATCAAGGAAAATATCCTTCAAATATTTATATTCTTATGATTTGTCCTCAAGTAGAAGAAACTCCTTCATCCTCCCCTACCTTATCTCATAAATTTGGGGGAACCACTTTATTTTCATCTCAAACTTTTTCTTTCTATTATGTATCCTTAACACACCATGACATATTATTCTATGAATTATTCAATCTCCATGCCAAGTATCTCTACTAACATGGTAAGTTCCAATTCTAGTGGGCCTCTTCAAAATGACTTTCCCCTTTACCATAATATTAGTGAATCTTCTGCTACTAATACTTCTTATGCCACTAGCAATTCCTTTGTTACTAATTCTTCTCAAGTCACTTGTGTGGCATATGCTACTACTTATAGTAAAACTCAATCCATGAGTACTAATACTAATGCATCACATTCTGCACACACTAGTCAAAATGTTTCCCAAACTAACAAAATATTATTAAAATCACTTAATATAATGTGTACCTTTCAAACCAATAACATAAATTAGATTATATATATGCAAAACCATCTCATTAATCTTCAAAACCAACCTCAATAGGTTTCATGGGAAAACAAAATTTGAATGCCCTCCCACCCTGCTTAGGGTTTCCCATGGTATCCTTATTCCTCAATCACCCTTCATTAATAAAATAATCAAACATCTATAAAATTAACCTCTTATACTTCCAATGGATAATATTAACATAGGAGGTATCACATCACCATCACCTATAATGGGTCCATCAATCTCACATTGCACTTAAAGACATTTGATAACCTTTATAAAGATTGGGTCAAACTTAACAACTTTATTTCTACCAAACTATTATCTAAAATACTCTTAGGAGATGCTTTAGATTGGTACAATCAACTAAAAACCCATGCTATCACTAGCCTAAGAATTTCAATCTAGTGATCTTCCAAAAAATAACTTATCCCACTTTATAAATTGTAAACAACTTGAAACTAAAACAACATAAGCCTTAATCAAATGATGGAATTAATTATCTAATAAATGTGAACATAGTATGGTGGATGATAACCTTTATCACCTATTCGCTAATGCTCTCTACCCAAATTACAATATCAGGTTAGGACTCTTTCTCTAAGAACTTTGGAAGAAGCCCTTGACAAAGCTATGTGACAAGACTTCCTTATGCATCAATTCAAACCATCTCAACTTATAACAAACACTCATATAGTCATTAAAAACAAAAATCATCATGCCTATGAAATTATTCATAACATTCAAGCAATCATTCCAAATAACACTATGGAGCATGCTCCCCCTCCAAACAACACTCTTACTCCTACATTTTCTCAAACCAACCAAACTAATGTTCCCAAACCATTATCCCTATTAGAGCTTCAAAATAATCTTCCAAGACCTCTACCATGATATCTTAACACCACTTGACTAATGAAATCATGGTATGATCTAAATATTTTTTTTGGTTTCATGTAAGTTAGGGCCATTCTCATGAGATTTGTATACAATTACGTAATCTATATATGGATTTTCTTCTTGGCCAAAAAATTGATCATGAAACACTTATTTTCAAGCATCAAGAATCACATGACATATCTTTTAAAGCCCATAAAACACAAAACAAAAACCAAGCTTTAAATCAATCTACTTTTCATCTTGCTATCTACAAATATCCTCTTCCCAAACATTAATATAACAAAGACATTCCCACTCCTACAAACAATGTTGAAAGTCTTATAGACCTCACTAATAATGACTAACATGTGAAGATTAGTTTCTTATATCAACTCCAATCCAACACCCATGCATCACACTTCTCCACCATTTTACATCATTCAAGACACTTCCCCATCCTACCTAATCGAGTTGAGGAAAGAGGACCCTATAACCTTCCATGTACCAATCTCAACAACTCAACTTGATTATTCCTCTCATACTATCTCTACTCTTCCCCAAACATCCACACAACAAGACAATGTTACCTAAACATCCAATAGTATTTCCTTAACCTAACCATAAGAAATACATCAACCGACCATCACACCACCTAAAGTCAATCAACGTATTTGAAATCAATCCAAAATGACTACACCCTATCAACAAAAGTTTAATTTCAGTTCCAACCCTCCTTCATAGGAGATCTTACAACATTACATGCCTATATATAGCAATCCTTTTATGGGTTATGATGAATGGGATCCCATTGTAGAACTTTCTCATCTCCCATCTAAAATACCTTTCCTCAAATTAATGCAAATTTCCCCCATAAACAAAATCATCTAATGAACTTATTGTTTGAAATGAAAATCCATTCTCCTCATCTAGTAGGATGCAAATCTACCTTGTTTGGATCCAAAGATAGTATCCTTCAATAATGTGAAGATATGTCCATACATGTTGATGAAATAGTGGACACTTCTCTTTCACTTAGATTTCCTATCACTTCCATGATTCCTGATGTGATTTTGCTTCATGTGGATGATCCTTATCTATTCATTAGCATCCAAATTAACATATCCAAGTTAAGTGCACCTTAATTAGTGAAGGTTTATGTACTTTCATTTCCTCCCTTTATTTTATTAAGACACTTAGAAATTCTAAATGCAACCTCAAATCCAAATGCAACACATGTAAAGGATATGATATAAGGTAAATGCCTTCTCTAGTTTGAATTTAGATTCCCATCACCATCCTTGCTATCAAAATATACATGAAATTTATGATATTTAACTTTCCCCTTTCTTATAACATCTTTATTGGTCAATGTTAGACTCATCATATGAGACTAGTCACCTCATCGACATGCCAATGCATCAAATTCCCCCATAATAGAGCTATTTACAAGATTCAAGGAGACACAAACCCTTAGAATTTTGAATAATTTAAATAATGTGGTTTATTTCAAATAACTCCTAGTATCCCATTTAAATAATCTCAAATATTCATTTTTATAGTTAATTTCACTCAAGGTTATAATGGTCACTTTGAATTAATTAGGAACATTACACCTAACCTCCTAGATTTTGATGATGATGAGTTGGCTGAGACTAAAATCAAGATCAAAATTTCTAATCTATCCCCTAATAATATTACCCAAATTCCTCCCTCTTTATAACCTCAATCCCATCAACCACTTATTTATGATATACTCATTTTCTTAACCAAGACTACACATTCTATCCATCATGCATCCTCCTATGACAAAGTCTTACCTACATGTACCATTGACTTGTATAAACCCAACTATGATGATGGCTATGATTTAGATGACACATTTTTATTTAGACTCATCCAAGCTAGAATTTACAAAATTCTTTGATATTGCACTTCTTTATTTTAATCTTTTCATTCATCTTTTAACATTCCTTCCTTTATAGTACCTAATACTAGTCTTCTTATTATTTATCATAGGGTAGAGATGGAGTGCTCACATGGTACACCTCTAGTTATAGTAGATCCACTAAGGAGTATGATCATGTATCATGCCATGATATGTCCTATCCACTTTTCTAGATACCAATATCCTTATAGTTTGCTTCCCCCATATATGTTAGCTACTATTTTTAAGCCTTCCACATGACCAACCTCACCGTCATATGAGCCTACTCTAGTTCTTGCTCCAACTTTACCTTTAGATGACCATAGTTTGGTTCCTATTCTAACCCTAACTTCCCTTGGTGATGGACTTCTTCCTTTTTTGTAGCTTGATCCCGTGCCCACCCAATGGGTTTATTAACCTTATTGTGATATCCACAAAGTTTCCAGTCATTAGACCAAAGATTTATATTTATATTAATCAAACCCAATCCTTTTACCTCTTTAGTTCATAGGCCCCCAAATCCTACTAAAAAATATATCTATTGATTTCATGGGATAAATAACCACTCTTCCACTCATTGTCAAAAACTTAGGTAGTATATTGACACATTACATATAATCATTGCTTAGCCCAAAGATAAGGATATACCTCCTCCTAATCTATTAACAAATTATATTCTTAAATAGGGTGAGGTATAATATCTTTGGCACCAATGTGGAACACATCATACTGATCACTTATATAGTCTCTAATATCACCTTTGTGATCACCCATAGTCAACACTTGCACCAATTATTTCTCCTTCCACAAGTCACCCATGTAAGAAGGATCTTCCTTCTCCATTGGTGGCACCTTATTCTCACCCTACATATACTATTCCCATTAAAAAATATATTCCTCTCCTTGAGTATTATATGCACAAGATCCCTCATGATCATGATTCTTTAGCTAATCCTACATTTTTAGTTGAGGAAATTTAGAGGGAAGTCTTTGCACAACTTTCCATGAGGATTGATGAGACTTTAGTTGCCATCAGAATCTAGCTTCATAGAGATGTTTTAGATGTCATGGATAATATTTTTGGTCAAATTTATTATTATTTTTGAATACGACTGGTATTATTTCACATTGTTCTTCATTATGATTTTGGATAGGATTTGTGATCCATTATATATATATATATATACATATATATATATATTTATACATATATACATATACATATATATATACATATATATATATATATACATATACATATACATATATATATAT
The DNA here is from genome assembly GCA_037957365.1 of Torreya grandis. Lineage (NCBI taxonomy): Eukaryota > Viridiplantae > Streptophyta > Pinopsida > Cupressales > Taxaceae > Torreya > Torreya grandis. Next base: position 1,195,417 of record JARHVA010005335.1, read on the forward strand.
ATATATATACATATATATATACATATATATATACATATATATATACATATACATATACATATACATATACATATACATATATATATACATATACATATACATATACATATACATACATACATATATATATATATATATATATATATATATATATATATATATATATATACACACATATACATATACATATACATCATATATATATATATATATATATATATATATATATATATATATATATATATATATATAGTATACACTTGACTATGTGTCAAAATAGGTTTCACCTATCTATTTCACATGGATAATTATATTATGATTTATGTGTTTTATATGATTTCATTTACTTTCCTCATTATTATTTCTTATTATAATTATTTTCATGATTTTAAAATTATGTTTATGAGTTCACTTATTTCACAGATTCTTTTTATTTTACAATGATTGTTTTCTTTCTTATCTCACTCAAAAATCAAATAATTATTATTATGAATTGGTTATAAAAACCTTGATTCCATTAGTAATCTTTCTCTACCATATGACTAGTTAACAAACAAGATGTCTCATTGTATTACTATTTACCTATCTACTTTGGATCTCCCTTAATTACTTTATATTCATTTCACATACTTGAGATTACATACTGGTTCATAGGTAATCCTAAGTGTTTAGTTAGTCATATATTTGGATATTTATCTTAATTTAAACCAAACTATAAATCTCATTCATGTGTATCAATTATATCACTCATGTTGGTTATTCCAAATCCATATGGAGGATGAATCATAAAATCCATAAAAAAGTTAAAAACCAAATCATTTAAATAAAAGGCATTTGATAAAAAATCAACATAGAAATTCAAAAGTCTAATCACACTAAAATATGTGATTCATAACACATATTCTATTTTTACACAAACCTGATATTTATCCTCATGATAGAGTCTAGGTCCATTGGAGTGTGGTAGGCTAGTAGATTAGGATAGGAGAATAATTTTTTTTAAGTGCTACCTACTTTCTCACACAAGTACCCAATATTCATAGTATACCAATGACTATATAGGAGGTCTTGAGGAATGGGGAACATGTTGTGGGAACGTAGGTCCATTTTAATTTTCTTTTTCATATAACCAACATGAGTCAATCTTAATATCTCACTTATTTGCCTATATAGATTTATGTTTATTATGACTAGGTATCCTTTGTATTTTGATGGTCACTAGAATCTTAGTGTCTCTCTTTTATACCTAATATGCCTCATGTTTCCTAATGTATTCTCATAGATGCATATGTCATGCTTTTACATCCCCTTTTTCATTATAACATTCCTAATGTTTTCCTTTGTGAGAAATATTGTTTTTTTAACTAACCATTCCCCCTAGGGTTTCCCTTTGTGAGTTGCAGTGTAAGACCATGGATAGGACTAGGCTCTCTTCAAAAATTACCATAATAAAACATTTCCTTATGATCATTCACCTTATTGGTGTTCCCATTATGAGTTATAGTGTAAGACCATGGATATGACTAGGCCCTCCTCATAAATTACCACATTAAAAACATATTTTAAATCATTCCCATAGTTGTTTCCACCTCATTGGTATTACCTATATGATTTGCAGTGTAAGACCATGGATACAACCATGCCCTCCTCAAAAAATATTATAATACCCAGTTCATACTATAATTGAGTCACAATGAAATTATATTCTTAATATTTGAGATAAGTTATGTTCAATTATGAGATACATGTCATTGACATACTTCCCAGCTTGATTTGGTATGCTTTATGCTTACTTCATAAGTCCTTCAATTTTATATTCTTATTTACGTATATGTTTACAACTATTTTATTAAAATTTTCATACTTTTCAACTTGAATTAGTGTGAATAATTTTTTTTCCACTTACATTTTGTTTTTATTTTCATACTTACCAGTTTGATATAGTATGATTGATTGACTTTATTGTTTATTTTTATAGAATTGGTTTTCATGTGTATTCCATTTTATTATAAATTTTAATACTTCTTGATGCGATACAATATGTTTTTTATTTGTTTTATTTTGGTGCAAATCTTTTACATGGTTTGAAAATATTTTTTACCCTTTTAACACTTTGGTTTGTTTATTTATTCATTTTTTGTTTTTACACATTTCCCATCATGATATAGTGTGTATTACATTTTTTTTTATTAATTATACTTTTCCAAATTATTTTTTCCCTTCTATTTTTAACCATACATGTGTATCACATAATGCTAGAAAAGAAAACATAACTCACATATTTCCCATAACATTTACAACAAAATCAAGGTACATGTGCTATATATATATATGCATCCACATCCAAATCTAATTACAACTCATAAGACCAATGAAAAAACACACACACACACACACACACACACACACACACACACACACACACACACACACACACACACACACACACACACACACACACACACACACACACACACACACACACACACACACACACAGACACACACACAATTTATCCTATGGCTAGACATGTTACCCATGCATGCATCTGACTAACCCCTTTGAATAGTGTGATGTAAAGAGGTAGTCTAGGATCTCAATAAATAAACCTATCCCTATATATTTTCCATTGAGGCTTGTACCTATCTGATTTAGATCATAATTACCATGTGCATGGCTCACTCCTGTGCTAAGGCCTATCAAGCTTGAGCCTCTCTAGATCTTGACATAATGGTGGATGTAACTTATCACCTCAAACCTATAACTATCATATGGCCTCTCCCACCAATTTAAACCAACTCACATGATCTAAGGAAAATAAAACTACATGATCATCCAAAATGGTAGCATCATACAATGACAACACTCATCCAAAATGTCATGATGTGCAACCATAACTAGGGCTCCCAATATGGCCTCCTCTATCGTAGGATATACAAAATAAAAACTAAATATACATTATATTATATGTATATAAATCTCAAATTAGATATATATCATAATAATAGATGCAACTAGTATTATATATCAAAAACTTAAATCAGCTTAAAACATTTCTCACTAGTGCTGGTATCACTGACCATGGTCTCACCATCTACTCTCCCACTAAGCACCTCCTCCATCAGCTACCTCTACACCAATGAAAAACCAAGAATCACCACCTAAACCCATTATGGTCCACTCCTTAGTAGCCTCTCTATGGACCAACTGTGTCATGGAACCACTTAAGGATCCCCCTGCATAATAACTAACACCTATGTCTCCTCACATAGATGGTGTGTTTATCTTTAGTGTGATTATGGTGGCCATTATTACCTTGATATGGTATGTATTATGCTCCCTCTTCCCCTAAATCCACATACATTATGTAATATCCTCCAAACCTCACTACCTCTTGAAATTGTGCTTGACTAACCCATGGTCTAGCTCATCAAGGTCTAATAACTGATATTTCAATAGGTACCCCTCTACGTCCTCTCCCTCTTAGATATCTATCATGCCTTGCCCAATAAGTAGGAACTAATAGAGTGGATGTTGGATGAGGAAGTCATAGATATCCAAGTATATGAGCCACTAGATGAGGCTATACCTACAAAGTATAGTGGCCTATAATTTGCACACATGCCAAACCTATAGCAATGGTATCCCAATATAGCCATGTAACATCTATGTGAGTATATGACTACCACACTATCTAAATTAATGTGATAATATGAAATTATAGAACATGAGGCATGGCTCATGATACATGGTCTTACCTCTATTAAATGACCTGAGGTAACCTATCATCAACTACATGGGGAAACCCAACCAGTTGATACATAGGGAATCTCTCATATATCTATGGACTCAACAAAATAATAAGTTCCAAATTATTCTATCCTTGGGATAACATCCCATATATATCATGCATGAGATAGACCCAAATGATAAAATTGAGATCATATAACCCTCCCTTATCCAAAATTAATTGACATAAGGTTATCACATATAGTGGTACCTTACCATCTAGGTTGTGACACAACACTCATGTTGTCAAAAGCCCTATCATGACCTTCTAGATATCTATAATGGTCACAAGATAAACATCAAACAAACTCATGCATAAATTGAGATAGATCCTTTTTGAGCCTATATCCCACTGAGCTAAGGCTCATCTCTTATCTTATGACTCTAGTGTATCATAAATCATCAATATCCCATCTATAGGAATTTCAAACAATGCATAAACATCCTAAGAGGTGATTTCCACCTCTATGGTACCCACTCCACCTCCCATAAAAAAGTGTTGGTCAATCATTCTGATGATCCTAGGAATATGACAATGAGATCAACACTTAGAGAGATCCTTCTCATATCCATAATACCTTTGAAGCCCAAGGTGACCAATCGATCACTATCCATGCCCAACAATCACTCCAATTGATCTAATAGCCAAGACACATCCATTAAGCACAAAAATATCTAACATATCTAAAAAATATCAAACAACATAGGATGTATCAGATCTTGATGTCATAATAATCAAAATACATTCTTCAATATTCTAAAAAAATTATAAATTAACTACTTCATCAGCTTGTGTGATCTAGTTTTCTTATTTTTCTACATAATTAGCCTATTTGATACTAAATCAGTGCCAACATAGTATTTATATTCTGCATCAACCCATGGGTATGCAATCAAACTTTTTATTTTAGACACCATCATCCCATTTGATACTAAAATGGCCGTTTTCATCTTTAACATACTATATTGGCCCTCTGGTAAGCAGTCAGCCTCATTTAGCAAATTTTATTAGCCACACTGTATATATTGCATCAAATAAAGGGTACTATGTCAACCATATGCTTATTTCAATAATATCAACCTAATGCTACATAATCTACTATCTTTAGTGATACTATATCATCCCACTGCTACATTGTCACCCCCTAGTTTTTCCTCACCTTATACATTGAGTCAACAGGGTCGACTCTATTATTATTTTTTGGAAACTTTTTGACCATTTACCATAAATTTCTTAGGAATTTATTGGTCCAATATTTTCCTACCTAGTACCCCATTCTGCCCATAGTTTACCTAAAAATTTCTTAGGGTCAGTTTTAGTGTCTAGATTTTGCCTACCATCTAATTTTCTATATTTATCTTAATTTCAATTAAAACTGCTTAAAAATTTGAAATTCATGCTTTATTACCTATTATACACCCATTACAACCACTATGAATCTTCCACATCATAAATTCCATCTCCTCACCATGGTCTCTCTCTAGGCTCAAATTGGTTCTCTCAGAGTAGTATTTTCCTAGAATATTAAAATAACAAATGAATTGATTTTCATCCTATTTAAATTTACTATTCAAAATTATTTACCATCATATTCCATTTTTTAACCATATACTTATTCATACTATATCTTTTTTTGAACCATAATATGTTTTAGAATCTTGACATTGTAGATAATCTTTTCACATATTACATTTTTTTTTTGCAAAATTTTTAATTTTCACGATTTTTTATAAGTTTGCCTAATGTTCCTTACATTAGAAACCCTCACATTTGTTTCAATTAAATACTTATCTATAACACTGAGGTAAATAAAATTATGTATTTTTTAATTATATCCTTCTATTTATCTTATTCATTTCTTAATATAATTATTTAGCCTCAGTGTTATGTGTTGTTATGTTCTTTTCCCAAAGCACCATCTTATGTTACACCTACATGACACATGATGAGCTTAGAGTGGTGCATATGTATGTACATAATATTTTCAATATTTATCAATTACCAATTCTTTCTCTCTTGTAAGAACCCATCAAGTCTCAATATCTTTGAGTGCATGCCTTAAAGGGTGCACTATGAAAAGGGTGGGTAGACATTGGTGCATCACAAGATTGTTGTCCCCTATACCACCAATTTTAATCTACACAACCATCTCCTATAGACTTATCTAAGATTTTCATCCTCCCTTACACACTCTTCCAATTTATTCACCACCTTATTTATCCCCTACCTAAGCCTAAAACCCTTTTTGACATTTACTGAACAATGTTAACTTGGGTTGACCTTATTTTCTAATTAATATTTTCACATTATGGGTTTAGTTTATCCTTGGCCAACCTAGACTGGGACCTAACTTGCTTTTACTAATTAATGATACAAGTTTAAATTGGGTTGACCCTATTAGCTAAACTTTCAAAAATGTTTAGGGTTAGATTCAACTATATATACACATTAATTTTTCCATTCATTAGAGAGGAAGAGAAGAAAAAGAATAATATATTGCTCATCTACTTTGCCACTATTCTACTTGAGGATCTTTCCTTAGTGTTATAATACTTATTTTGGAAATACACCATGTGGAGAAGTATTTTGGATAAATATTGAAGTTTTTTAGCTTAGGGATGACTTATATTTTCTATCCCCACATCCCACAACAACCTCTTACAAAGCACCTTGGCCAAAGGAGAGATTGAGGCTCAACGGGTTTCCCTTCAAAGGTAAGTATTCCTAACTTTGTTCCTCCTTTGTTAAAGTAGATAGATTTGAATTTTTAATTCTCTCCCATGTATTATGATTTCCTATAAATTTACTTGAGTATATATATTTTATGCATGTTTAATTTTTATGTTTATTATCCCCACTTTATGCCACAAGCTTTGGTAAACACTATATTAGATTTTACTTTACTTTGCATATACTTAGTAAATATGAAAACATAGGACTTAGCTAGGGTTATTGAATGGTGTTGCTTGACTAAAGGCTTTGGAACCCTCTCTGATGTTATTTTGATAAGGGACCCCTTAGTTAGGTCTAGTGTATCCATCTTGGTCATGACCCCAAATGTCTAAATGTATCAACAAATAAATGTATAAGTAAGATTAAATTCTCTAAGATAGGATTGATTAATAGGTCAGCTACATTTTCATTTGTATACACTTAGTGTTAAAACCATGAAGCATGAACAAGGTTCCAATATAATTATTAATATTACATAGATCTTTTATTGTACAAGCACTTACATACCTCTCCAAACCACTTGATAGCAAGTTGTGAAGACTCTTTAAAGATGGGTTTTCAACCTATACATAAAAGGTATGATATCCTAAAAGAGATATATCCTAAAATATTGTTGTGATAATATTCAAGTGTAAGATCAAACTTTATATGGGAGATAGGTTTACCTTCATCACCTTACATGAGAGGATTTGTTGTTGCAATTTATAATGAAAAATCTCAAAGAGTGGAGTTGTCTAGCCTTAAGTATCATCATCACCAAGATATGAGATGCCTTTCAAGAACCAATAATGGTGTAGAAAGATTCCAAGAAGGCCATGTGTAAAACTAAAAACTTGTAAATCCTCTAAAAAAAGGAAGTTTCAAGTGAAGAAAGATGAGTCATAAAAGATTAAAAGACACTTATATGTCACCTCTCATGAGGTCATGATCAAGCCAACCTAACACATGTTCAAGACAAATTATATGACTCTTTATCCACCTTATTTTGGAATTATAATTGTTTTTGTGACATATGACAACCATGATGGATTTTTTCCATGTCCTCTCTCTCTCTCTCTCTCTCTCTCTCTCTCTCTCTCTCTCTCTCTCTCTCTCTCTCTCTCTCTCTCTCTCTCTCCTTTTTAATATAAATTTGGCCTTGAATGGAATTTTAAAGGATTATCCAAGTTAGTATGGTGAAGCCTTACTAAAATTGAGATTTTTTGTTGATATTAAAGTGAATACAAACTAATTTTGCCTTATTCATCTCATACTTAGTGTACTCATGATGAATTTTTGATGAATACCAGTGTTGATGTTAAATCTCCTTGAATTTGTCCTCTTCATTATTTCCCATTTTTGAGTAAGTTATCTCTTTGCAAGTTGTATGATGTGAATTAAGTGGTTATGCAAATTTTAAGTATGTGAAACTATAATTAGTGATTCATTTTAATCCTCTTGACTACCCGTATTATTTGATGTATTATATGCAACCTCTGTATTGAGATACTTATGCTAGAGAATTATTTGAAGTTATGTGATTAAATTTGAGCCTTGTTTAGCTTTATTGCCAAATCATAGACCATAAGAGGAGATATACTTTTGGTGCATCACCCATTTTTCAATTTAATATCATTTTTATTTCTCCCTTTTGATTTAAATTTGAGTAGGTGTAGTGATAATATAGGTTTAGTATCGAGGGAACCATCCCTCTTTAGAGGTTTTATTTAGTTATAGGCCACCAACAACCTTAGAGTTCTCATTATGTCAATTGAGTGAGGAGACCTAAAACACCTCCTCAAAGGGTGAAAATAAAAGTGATATTAGTTTTTGGCACACCTGGTGGGACCCAAATTCAAGAAAACTGATCAATATTGGTGCTAATATTGACACACTTGCAACTATCATATCATCTACATTTAGTATCTAGCAACTCCAACAAGATTTCAAACATCTTTCTTATAAGAATATTATCTAGTTTTCATGCCAAAGGTAACTACAAGATCTTCTGCTAAATGTAATCCTTTTGATTTTTTAGAATTACCTGATCATTCATCTAAGAAAAAGATATTTTATACTACATACCCTTATCTAGAAAGGTCTTTTGTTATTGCTATAAATCTATCTTTAGAAAAGTTTTATATACCCCCATTTTTTAAGATGACAGTGCCTATAAATAAATATTTTCTTCCTTTCAATGGTGGAAGCCCTAGACTCCTAGATTAATGTGATGATATATCTATTCTTTACCTTAAAATTATCCCACACTTTACCAAAGAAGATTCTACTACCCCCATTAGACACATAATAAATATTGCTAAGATTTGTTCCATGCACCATGTGATATAAGAGAATGTAGTAATTAAATTGTTATCCACTTCATTCAAAGGGAAGGATATTAAATTGTATATAGGTTTGAGGCTAAATTATATTATCACTTGGGATGAATTAGGAGAATAACTATGCAATTAGTTTGAAGATAAAAGTGATCATTTGTCATTGGTAGAGTAATTGACTACCATAAAGAGTGCTCCTCAAGAATTCATGGTTGATTTCAACTATAGGTCCAAAAATACTTGGGATAAGATCCCAACCATTTTCAAACCTACAAATAACTATGATTTTTTTTAATAATAATCTATGCTTTCTTTTACTATTTGAGGGCCTTGAATAATGACATAGCGGTAATGATTCAATCAATGGGAGGAAACATATTGCCTGATGCATATGAATTAGAAATAAGGGATGAAAATTGTCTTATCTAAGATGGTAATATTTATCCAAGGCCTCATATGCCTTTATTTCTATAATTTAAACTTTTTACTTCTAATACTCCCCTTAAATTGCTCACATTGGCTCTTACTCCATAAAATAGTCAAGAAAAGGCTACCTCTAATCCTACTAATTACTTGTATGAAGTCAAGACTCTTCTAAAAAGTTTTTAAAATGAAATTATGAATGTCAAGAGGAAATAGGATCAAAATTATAGGCCTTGGTAGCCACATAATTAGTTCAATCAGGCCAATAGACATCATTTCCAATGTAACTATCAAGGTCAAGGATAAGTCACTAATGCTAGGTCTTAAAATATCTAGAATCCAAATGATTCTAGTTCTTCAAATGCTATTGTTCCAACTCAAAATAACCTAGTTAAATATCAATCATGGTGCCTTCCTTATGATCAACTCCAAAATCATATTTTATACTCCAATGGTATGTCTAATCAAACCCCCACAGTGCAGGGTGATCAAACATCTCAAAATGTTTAAGTTTATCAAGGTATACAAGCTTATCAAAGTACACAAGTTGAGATTCCACCAAAAGGACATAATAACTAATGGAAATTATAACATAATTCCACATTTTTTAATTGGTAAGGAGTCTATTGTGCTATAGATTAGTTTGGAGTTATGAGTAACTTTGACACTCTTATGACAACCAATACAAGGGCTAAGAAAAGATAAATAAAAGGTAATTAAGAAGAAGTTTAGTACATATTATAAATTATCAAGTGTATAAATGGGTTAATGGGCTTAATTTATCCCCTAAAGTGTAATAAGTGCAAAAAAATCAAACTGTAAGAGTTGTTCCCTTACTTCAGTCTTCACAAGCTCAAGATAGTGTGGTTATTCCTAAAGGACAACCAAAGGTTGGTATGTATTATATAATTTTTTTTATCCAATTAAAAATTCAAACTTGAAAATTATAATATGGGAGACATTATCCATTCTTGGATAAAAGTATCTACTTCAATAAGAGCTATCTAATCTCAACCTTGCAGTTAGATTAATAATGAAAGAGAGAGTAGTCCTCATGAAGGACAACCCAAAGGATAAAAAAAAGTCAAGAATGATAATTATCCTCATTTTTATCTCCCTCTCATCATAGGTTAGCCTATGGAATCTATTATTTGATGGATCAAGGAACAATATTGGTGTAGGAGGCAGTGAAATGTTTGTGTATCCTTATAAAGAAAGGTATTATACCACTTTCAAATTTCAATTCAACTATACTTGTAATGAAATAGAGTATGAGACAATTGTGTATGGCCTTAAATGGGATATTAAAATGAGGGTGAAGTGTCTACAAGGTTTTGGTGATAGTGAGATGATTATTCATCAATTGAAAGGTCAAAATGTGACTAAGAACTCATTGCTAAAGTCCTACAAACATAGGTTATTGGATATCATGGAAGATTTTGAATCATTAAAAACACAAGACATTATAAAAGAGGAAAATACACATGATAATATGTTGGATTTATTTGTAACTATGTTTTATATCCCCAATGATGTCAATAACTCAAGATGCCAACCACATGTCAAGGTAGTAGCGAGACCTTCCATTATAGATAATTATGCTAATTGGCAAGTCTTTGATAATGAAAAACAAATAACATGATTTATTAAAGAAAAGGTTATGTTAAATTTAATAAATAAATACAAATTATAGCAACAATATGGTGATCAAATTGTGCACTTAAGGACAAACAAGCTTCCTAAATGCCTAGTGACACTCGAGAGTATATTCAATGATGATGATCAAATGAAAAAATATAAAATGAGTATATATACAAAGCAGGATAATTATGAGAGGGTCACCACATTAAAGGATAAAATTATATCAATTTTAAAGGTATTTAATGAGGAATATATACTTTCAATCATCAATTTGTGCAAAGAGTTTTTTGATGTGTTTGCTTAGGTGTATAATGATACAAAAGGCTTTGACCTTATCCTAGCTCAATACACTATAGAGCTAGACGTGGATGCTAAAATGGTAAGGTAAAGACAAAGGAATATTAATACAAATATTTATCCACTAATGAGTAAAAAATTTACTAATTTGGTTTAATATTTAATTATCTTTCCTATCAAACACTCATCTTGGGTTGCCAATCTAGTCCTTATAAGGAAGAAGAATGGAGAGATAATATATTGTGTAGATTTTAGGGACTTGAATAGAGTTTAATTTAAATATAATTACCATTTTCATTACATGGATAAAATATTTCAAGTGATAGTAGGTTCTAAACTTTTATCTCTCTTTGATGGCTATTTAGGGTATAATCAACTTTTGGTGTAGGAAGAAGACTAGTATAAAACAACCTTGACAACAAAATCGGGCACATATGCATATAATAAAGTGAATTTTAGGTTGTATAATTATAGATACACATTTTAATTATCCATGGACATGTAATTCCAAGGTTTGATGAATGATATAGTGTTAGTATATCTTGATGACATCATAGTTTTCTCCAAGGTTGCAAGTGATCATTTGATTCATCTTAGGCAAATTTTTGAGAGATGTTGATAGTTTGGAGTCTCTCTAAATCCTAAAAAATGTGTATTTTCATTCCATGAAGGAAAAATATTGGGCCACATTATATCCAAGAGAGGCCTTTATATAGATCCTAAAAGGGTAAGTGCTTTCTTGGCTTTGTCATTAACTAAGCACAAGAAAGGGTTGTAAAGTTTATTTGGGAAAATAAATTTCATTAAGAGAGTTATACCTGATTTTTATAATATTTTAAATCCTCTAAAATCTATGTTTAATAAAAATTAGACCTTCAATTAGACTAGAGAAGGAAGGGATATTTTTGGTGCTATCAAGCTAGCCATAGCTCAAGATACAACACTTGTAAATCCTAATTTGAAGAAGAAATTCCAATTGAATGTTTTGGGAAATGATAATTAATATTAGACATGTTGACACAATAAAATTAAGAGGTTCTTAAATATCCCATTACTTTATTTAGCCAAGGGTTAGAAGACTATGAGGTAAGATATACTTTTATAGAGAAATAAGTGCTTGTTATAATAAAACTTAAAAAATTTAGGCATATACTCTCTAATAATAAGGTAAATGTGATGGTGTCTCATAAAATAATAAAATAATTAATTTTAAGTCAGGATTTAAATGAAAAAAGGGCTGGTTGGATCACCAAAGTCATGTAATATGATGTTGATATCAAGGTTAAAAAGTTGGTGAGAGGCAAGGGGATATGTGATAACTTATATTCAAAATTTAAAGAGAAAACATAATCTATAATATAACTATAAGATGATAATAAAATAGATACATATTCATCTACCATGATTTAGACACAAGACAATCAAATTCCTCTAAACATGTGAGTGTCTATTAGGCCTAGATAAGGGTAAAAGGGTACATTTCAGATTACAATCTATTCCATATGTCCTGGTAGATCGAATACTCTTTATAAAGTACCTTAATGGAATGATCCTAATGTGTGTATAGGCTGATCATATTGAGAAGGTATTGGCAAAATTTCATGATGGATCATTAGGTGGTCACTTTTCACTAAGAACTACAATAATAAAAGTGATGAGAGCTAGGTATTATTGGCCTAGCTTATTCAAGGATTCATATCCATGGGTGAGAAAGTTAAAAAAGTGTGAATTATTCACAAGAAAATAAAATATTTCATCCCTCTCTATCCATCCCATTCAAGTATACCAACATTTCATGCAATGGGGATTGGATTTCATAGGTATGATCAATCCTCTTTCAAGTGTTGGTCATAAATGGGTGTTGACTACAACTAAGTATTTTAATAGATGGATAGAGGTTTTAGATCTGAAATAAGCTAATGAAAATAATGTTATAAAATTATATGAAGGTATAATAACTAGATTTGAGGTACCTTCTACACTTATTTTAGATATTACAATGGCTTTCCTTGGTACTAGCATTAGTGAGTTGGATGTGAAACATGGGATTCACCTAAGTACATCCTATAACGACTAACCTCAAGGAAATGGAATAGTAGAGTCCATAAAAAATAATATCATTAGAGTTATCAAGAGGATGATGGAGGAAAATAAGAGGATATGGCACACAAAGTTGAAGACAACCTTATGGGCTGATAGGATTACTCCTAAAAAAACCATTGGAAACTCACCCATACATGCTTGTCTATGGAAAATAATCTAAGCTACCCATCTATATTTAGTTAATAGATATAAATCTTACACATCAACTTGATACGATGAATAATTTTGCCATGGAGATTAGACTAGCTAAGTTGATAGAGATATAATAAATAAGAGATCACGCATTTCATGTTATGGAACCCCATTAAGCTCAAACCAAGAGATAATTTGATAAATTTTTTATCCCAGGAGCATTCCAAGAAGGTGACATTATGATTAAATGGGATAAAGATAGGGAAAGTCTTGAAAGACACATAGAGTTTGAAACTTTATGGAGTGGGCCTTGTATTATCACTCATTGTAAGAAACATAATGATTTTCAGCTCTCAAAGTTGAATGGATAAGAATTACATATCCCAGTCAATAGGATGTGCCTAAAACATTTATATTGAGTTCATATTTTCTCCTCTTGTACATAATAGATTAGGATTTGATTTTTCCAAGTGCTTTCTAGCACATGTTGGTTTTCATTGTATATGTTCTTTTTCTTGTTGGGTGTGTTCTTTGTCTTTTTATGTCTTGTTTTGTTTGTGTTTTGAAGGTTATTTCAGTTTTTAGTTTTTTTGAAGTTCTAATGTCATGTTTAGGTTAAGACTTGATCTCATAGAGAACCAATTTTTAGTGACTCCATGCCCAATGGGATGTCTAAATCTACTAGTCTATATGTTTAGTAGATAAAATACCCCTAGAGGTCACAAAAAATGTTAGCTAATTAGTCACCCATGACCAATGATTATTCACAAAACTAGGTAATTAAGTCATATAACCGTGACATTGTCTCATTAAGAATCATGGCTTGGTGTTTTATGCCATCTTAAAGTCTAAACAAGGTCTTATTAGTATGATAGAGTCCATGTGTGTGTCTCTTCTAATCAATTTCATGCCATGATCTTTGAAGAGGTATTTTTCAATGTAGTTTAGCAAAGTTTAATATAATTTTGGAAAGATTAAGGTTTATTTGTGAAAGCTAAGTTAGAATTGATCTATGGTGAATACAAGGAGATGATGACCATAAAAAAAGGTAAGATGCTCTAAGATAGATAAGTGGACCTAAGAGCCAAGTTGGTAAGTTGGAAACATTTTAATTTCAAGCACTTTGGATAAATTAAGGTGCTTTTGGAGAAATTAAGGTTTCATTATTTTGTTTTCTATTGCTTGTTGCAATGCTATAATGTAACTCATTGAGGAAACATCAAAACATGAAGGTATAATATCATGTATATAGGTTAAAAAGGGTCTTTTGAGTCATTAGATACTTGTTGAAGAGTATATTATATCTCTCTTTCCTATACATCTTGTTCAAGATGTTACAATGCTCCTTTTTCAACATTGAAACACATTTGAAATTGTCTTACCCATCATTTTAACATTCAATTAGATCACACAAATAATTGGTAGGGAAAATAAAGTGAAGATTATTTTTTTATGTTACATCACCACTAAATAGGCTAAGAGGAATTCCATAGCCACTTGGTTCACAACTCTAGCAAGGTATTCTCATAAGACAAGCAAGTTTCTTAAAGAAGAAGGGCCTACAAAGGTCTATTTAAAAGGTTTTTCATGGTGAGAATTATTATAATATTATCCAAGGCCTCCTTCATCTTCCCTAAGATCAAACCATGCAGATAGAAGAGTTTTAGGTCCAGGAAAGATAGAAAACTATTCAAATATTCTAGTTTCATGAGTTTGTTTTATGGAGGAGAAATGTCAGATAAAATGTTATTAGGGGATGTTGACCACCCATATGCCCTTCAAAATCATGGAATTATTTTTGATATAAGGGTTGTGTGATTTATAAATCATATTTAATAATTTTAATTCTTCTTAAACCATTCTAGACCCATATTTATTTTTGAGTATTTAGGACTCATTACAGGTGTAGAAATTCCATGGATTGAAAACTCCCATCATGTTCACTTGAAATCTTGAATACCTAAATTTTCTACTTGAAATGGTAGGTTTGTGCTTGGTGAATGCATGAAAATGGATTATAAGTGTCTCTTGAGAGTCCATTGCCATCAAAAACATCAAAATCAACCCAAAATTCCAATATTCATGTTGGTGTTAACAAGAAATAACATTGTTCTATTATTTTAAACATGACAGGTAGGGTTATATAGGTTTTTGAAGTGTTTACAACATGAAGGTGAGTGTTATAAAGTATACATGGTATATTAAGCCTCATAAAAATCCAACAAAGTCTTCTTGTACCATCTATAAATAATATTCACATGTAAAAAAGGAGTGGAATGTTAATGTATAGGTCTGTAGGGTTTTCAAAGTCCAAGTGTTGAGATTGTTTGACATTGTTTAAAGGGTTTTAAGATTAGAATAGAAGAAAAATAATTTTATATAAAATTTTTATAAGTTATCACACTATTTTACATGTATATATAATCCCATATCCATATCTAAAGTGGTCTTCTAGTACTAGTCCAAGCATGTAGTCTTGAAGGAGAGAGACATAATCCTGCAAACAAGCATTTTTTGGTGATTGATGAATAATACATTTATATTTAAGTTTTATGTGAATAAAATGAAGTGTTTAATAAATTTAAATATAATTAAATAAGTTTAAAATCATCTAAGATCACCCTTTATGTAATTTATAGGTGGTAGGCTCAAGATCAATAGTCTAGTGTGCTTGAGTAAGGTTTTTAAGTGTATGAAAGTAAATAATAGATATGCTATCATTTTTAAAGGTATTTAATGATTTTTTGAAGTTTAAATAGTTATTATTAATATAAATCATAAAATTAAACCTTTTATTATAATTCATGATGAAGATGGTAAAAGATGAAACAACTGTAGTATGCATGTACAGGGGGATTATGTTAAGACTATAATCTAGGATGAGAAGTTCTTAAGAAGTACCTATATATTTTATCACTTGAAGGAGTTTAAAAAAAATAAAATATACCTAATATTTATTATATAACCATTGAAAATCATCAAATATAAAGAATTCAATTAAAAGGCAAGTTTGGAATGGTTCAAACTTGAGAGAGGCACCTACAGGCCTACTTGCAGGAATCTAGAAAAGAGTACATTTTAGTTCTTAAAAAAAGTTTTGAGAGGAAATTTTTGGGTGTGATAGACCTTATAAAATTTAGTTTAAGTTTTAATATTATGTGTGAGAAGAGTAAGCCATAATTTTGAGTCAAGATCACTTGAAAGAAGGTGTATTAGGCTTATGATAAACCTAGAAAGAACAACTTTGCATTTGAGATTAAATTATTAAGCAACCAATAAGAGATTTTTTTTAATTGATTAAAATGATATAATAAATATAAATAAAGTTACAAAACATTTTTCAAAACTTCCATGACCATAAAGATGAGAAAATGTATACATTTGTATATAGGAAGTTTTGGAATTATGGGTTCTAGATCATTTTAGTGACAACTTTGGAAAGGAGCATTGAGTAAGTGGAAACATAAAATAAAGGATATATAAATACATAAAATAATAAATAATAATTTGGATAAAATTTCTAACTCATAAAAATCCATATATATATCAAAAGACCAAGAAAATAGTTTAAACATATATGCTCAGCTTGACTATGTCAAGTCTATGAGTGAATCCATGAAAAAAACACATGTTTTGCATTAAAAGGGAGGATAATAAGATTTTTATAGATGTGTAAGATCATATATAAATTTACAAAATGATTTTATCCCTAATAATTAATAATAAAACACAAAAATGAGGTTTTTAGGGCTAGAAAAACCATAGTGCCTACAAACCCTTGACATGGGACAAAAAAGGTTGCAAGAATTTTGAGGGTATAAAGAGATTTGAGAAGTATTTGGATACCTAATGGATAATATATTAGACAAAATTTGGGAATTTACAAGTTATGGTCAATATTTTTAAGTCTTTATTACTCAAAATAGTCAACTTGAGTAGACACCTATAGTCTCACAAAGATCGAGAAGGTCATATTGATTATGTGGGAAGTTTGCTGAGGAAGTGCATGGATAAAAAGAAAATTATGGGAGGTTGAAGGGTAAGTATAATCCTAGTTCTTAGAATTTTTTAGACAATCAAATGCCTATACTTTATGAATCATTGTTAAGAAGACAAACCCCTCTAAAACCCTTGTAAAGCCCTCAAAGAAGCCAGAAGAAGCTAAAAACTTCCCAAGTGATATTAATGCACATTATTGGTATTAAAAACATATTAATGAACTATTTAGGCCTAATATTACCTATTTTAACATTAATTTGGCATGTGTGGAAAGAAAGACATAAAAAGAGGCATAAAACTACCTAATTTAACTAGTTTACCTAGTGTTTGAGTGGGTCTGAGCTCACTAACCATTGCGAGAGATTTTATAGGATTAGTAAGAGGTATAATATTACTATGAATAGGTTTTAATGATTATTAGACATGTTTTAGGTCACTATACTAGGCCATGTGAAGACTACCTTCTAAGTTGTATACAAAGGCAAGGTTGTAGACTCTCTTGAGGTGATAAAAGGCATAGGAATCCTCAGGTCACTCTTATATAAACTTTTTGAAATCTGTAAAAGACTGCATAGGACATATACAAACCAATTTAAATGGATTCAAGAAAATTTTAAGAGGTTATACACATACAACTTCTTAATGTTAAGGACTTTCAAAGGCAAGAACAAGTCCCTACTAACTTGCTAGGCTTTCCTTAGGTTGGACACACTATGGAAGGCTCATAGGAAGACTTGAAACACATAAAATCTTTGTTTCTAAACCATTAATCATGAAAAAGGTTCCAATACAACTCTTAAGCTTACATAGAGATCCCATTGCATGAACACTTACAACACTCTCCAAACCACTTGCTAGTAAGTTGTGAAGACTCTTTGAAGATGGGTTTTAAGCCTATACATAGATGGTATGATCTCCTAAAAAATATAAATTTATTTTATAAGATTTTTTTGTAATATTAAAGCATAATATCAGACTTTGTATGGAGATAGGTTTACCTTCATCACCTTGCATGAGAGGATTTGTTCTTGTAGTTTCTAATGATCAAGCTCAAAGTGTGGAGGTGTATATCCTTAAGTATCATCATCACAAATATAGGAGATGAATTTAAATTGACAAAGATGATTTATAAATATTCCATGAAGGAGAATTATGCCATGTGTCAAACTAAAAAATTATAATTCCTCCAAGAAAAGGTAGTTTCAAGTGAAAAAAGATGAGTCATATAAGATGAAAAGCCACTTATACACCACTTCTCATGAGGTCATCATAAGGTCAAGCTAACATATGTTAAAGATAAATGATATGAATGTTTCTTCACCTTATTTTGGCATTGTAATTAGTTTTGTGATAGATGATATCCATGATGGACATTCTCCATGTCCTCCCTCTCCCTCTCCCTCTCTCTCTCTCTCTCTCTCTCTCTCTCTCTCTCTCTCTCTCTCTCTCTCTCTCTCTCTCTCTCTCTCTCTCTCTCTCTCTCTCTCTCTCTCTCTCCTTTTTAATAAAATTGGACTTGAATGGAATTTCAAAGGATCATCCAAGTCAGTATGGTAAAGCCCTTCTAAAATTGATATTTTTTGTTGAGTTTTAAGTAAATTCAAACCTATTTTGACTTATTCATATCATATTTAGTGTACTCATGATGAATTGTTAATGAATAAAAGTGTTGATGTTCAATCTCCTTGCATTTGTCCTCTTCATTATTGCCTATTTATAAGTTATCTAATTTAAAGTAATATGGTGTGAATTAAGTGGTTATGCAAATGTTAAATGTGGGAAAATCTCATTAGTTTTTCATTTTAAGCCTCTTGACTTTCCCTCTTATTTTATGTATTAGATACAACCTCCAAATTATAATACTTATGCTAGAGAATTATTTGAAGTTGTGTGATTATATTTAACCTTGTTTAGCTTTGTTATTAACTCATAGACCATAGGAAGAGATATAATTTTGGTGCATCACCCCTTTTTATATTTAATTTTAATTTTTTTTCTCCCTTTTCACTACAATTTGAGTAGGTTTAGTGACAAGATAGGTGTAACATCAAGTGAAGCAACTATCTTTGGAGGTTATCTTTAGTTATAGGCCACCCACAACCATAGGGAGTTCTAAATGTGTTAATTGAGCGAGGAGACATGAAACACCTCCTCAAAGGGTTAAACTAAAACTGATAACAATCACCACATGATAACATTTTATGTAGTGTTACCATTATTATATTTCAAATTCATCCTCACCATTTCAACTCACTATGTCCATGTGGTCACTCATTATTATGTTCACATAAATAAATATATGTGGAATCTAGATAAACCTACAAAGCCACAAAGGAATCTCTATATTTTATATGAATTTTGGTGAGTTATATGGATTAATGGATTTATTAAATCCACTTTATATTTCCTATGTTCACTTGTCCTTGATCCTTCGTGTGCCTGATATTCATGTGGTAGAATCCTATGAAACAAACTTTAATGGGATCCACCTCTTAATTATTTTTTCTCTTACTATGTCCATCTAGAAACATCTTATTAGTAATGAGGTCATGTGATAAAAAAGTGTCCTTTCATGATTTAAAATGACCTTAGTGATCTAAATATACATGTTGGAATTTAAAAATTTGTTCACATTGTGGTAATGTATACCTAAACAATAGTCTAAAGGGATAAAGTCACCCTAGGTTTTAAATAAAAAAGGGATATGAGAAAGTGACTAAAAATAAATTTTAATAAGTGAACCTATACCTAGGTGTATTAAAGCAGACATATAAATAAACTTTATTAGAACATCATGAACTTATGAATATTAAAGTGGCCACATTTAAACTTTAGTTTAACAAATTGATCCTAAGTATATAAAAATGGATATGGGTAAACTTGAGACTTTACAAGGGTTATTGAAGCGTTTTAAATCAAGTCAAGACATAAATGGGCCATAATGTAGATGGGACTTAGATTGAAATATGAAAAAAAATTGAACTAGAAGGTATATAATTTAACTATGGCCAAAGGAGAGAAGATAAATTTTTAAGTAGGGACTTCTCATCATCTAAAATATCTACATATTTTGAATACAATGATCCCAAAATATCATGGGAATTTTTGGGCTCCAAATATTATGAATAATGACTTTATTCAAACATGATACTTGAAAGATGAAGTTAATTTTAGTAGTTTTAGGTAGTTTCATTTTGTAGGCCACACTCCCAATTTTATACAAAATCTAATATAAACCATAATACTTTTGTGGATTTTTTTATCTTTTTTTTAATTCAAGGAAATTATTTTAAATGACTAAAACTTGAGAGAAACCCAATATCCTAATTCAAAATATCTTTCACTCATGTGTTTATATTATTCTCATTTCATTTAGTTTTGTGCCATGGCTGAATTTTCCTTAAGAGTAGAGAGCACCTCTTATTGGTGTTGAATATGTTATTACTTTTCTCAAACTATTAATCTCAATTTTATGGATGAGGTGAAGGATGGTGGAGGATATAAATAAAATTCTATAAATGGGGATATATTTAAATATGTATGGAATGAAGTGTTATACTACCATTCTACTAGTGTCAGCTAGTTAACCCACTATGATTGATTATCATAAACAAAGAAATAGAGACACCCTTCAATAAATGTGTTGAAAAACTCTATTTTCATTTCAGATCAAGGATGATATAAAGAGAGATGATACATATGTGTAGCTAAATAAGAGAACAAATTATTCCTAAAATTACTAGTAAATATAGGGTCATGGTCATTTACTATAATCTTTGGGGTCCAATGTAGAATTTTTTTTTTATCCATAAATAATTTTACCATATTGATTGTCAAAAAAATATGTGATAAGTTGTTTTAATGTGGAGGGATCTCAAGTGTTTAAAACACTACACCAATCATGATAGTAAGGGGCACCAAAAAAAAACCTAAGATAAATATAATAAATGAGACATGCCTAGTGTAAAAAGAGAAAATTAATGAAAGTGGCTTGAGTAATAAATAATTTACAAGTGGATTTAAAATAATATAACCTATTTTAGACTCACCTAGATTTAGATAATCACCTTAGATTATTAGAAACATGATTCAAGATAGTTTAGAAAAAAATATGGGGAGTAGGTCCAGTTTTACTGAAGCAACCAAAATTGGAACCCTTCATTATTGATAGGTAAAGAATTAGAATCCTACGATAGTGAAAACCCTATTGAAAATGGTTGAGATATTACAAACTTAGATTTATAGATTTGTATGACTTAGAAATTTATAAACTTATTCATTAATAACTATCTATCAAAAAATTCCTTTGGATTTATAAAATGATTTTAAGAAATTGTCCAAATTATCTCTCTTTTGATCCAAACCTAATACAAACTAAGAAGAATTATAAAGGACATAAAAAATTGGATTTTATTCAAGGATATTTCTTAAGTTATCTTTTTTCCTACTTTACAATTTTTTTTGTTTTCAATATTAGAAATAAACAATCATGCATGTCATCAAGATATCTATGTCTATGATCCTCCCATCCCTTGTCCATATGATATGAGATTCCTATTGACGTAGGCAGATTTCACCCTTGATAGGAGGCTGAGCTCCTGCCTTCCACGCACAAGAATGGAAACTCCCCTCTTGCCTGTGGGGATGGCAAAAATGGGGGGAGAGTCTCTAGATAAGGGCTAGCTCCCTTTGATGTATCTTTTAGGTCCTAGATTTCCTACTGCTAACAAATAAATGAAAAAGGGGGGGGGGTTGAAAAGGGAGAAGGATGCTAAAAATAGAACCTAAACCTAAACTAGAAGGTGTTACACCAAAAAAGTTGATCTACTTAGCTCAAACATATAATTTTCACCAAGGATGAGCTAACATACACTTCATTTGATATGAGAAATTCTTCTACATCAGTGAGCTAGGGGTCCATAGAGATAAAGGGAGGAAGAAATACTAGAGGTGTTCTAAGACACTCTATGGAAGCATGTTCACATGCGCCTATACTCTATTGCAGACACTTCTGGCTAACCTACAAAAGGAAAACTCACAATACACTAGACATGCTAAAATCATCTTGTGAAAGCATAAAGGAAAATGACTTAACACATAATAAAGACATAGACACATACTAACGTGCAAACTTAGAATGGAGGTAAAAATTCTGTCTTGATTCAAGGTAAAATCTGGTAGAGTTCTACCTTACAACCCAGGAGATTTTTGGGTAGAGCATTGCCTTATGGGATAAGAGGATCCTTTCTCAAAATGAGAAGTTTATAATATATATAGAGAGAAGAAGATTTTTGAACTTTTTGAAAAAGACTTTGGCACCCTTTTTACAAGTGGCCCATGTGCGTTTGAGAGCATCGGGAAGAGAAGTCACTGTTGCTGATATCATCCTTCTAGAAGAGGCCTACTAGAACCATACTATGTAATCATCAATCTTGACTTTGGAGTTTAAAAATTAATGTGAAAGCATAGGCTGTGCCTCTTTTTCTACAAACAAGACTACTCCTTCAAGATATTCACGTGGTTTGTTTGCTCATAAATGCAAAGTGGAGAAAAATGGGTTGTACTGTTCACTATTTTCACCCCTTAATGACCACTTCGTAGGCACTATTCCAACTGAAAGAATAACTCACCTCCCCTTTGCCACCTAGGCCATTTTGTCTATTTTTACACTTTATCTCTGCCTGGCTTTTTCTCTTTGTAGCTCCTTCGACCCTTGGGGGCTATCTTCTCGGTGGGTCACTGAGTTTACTCACGACCTATCTTAAGCTTTTCAAAATCAACGTCTATTTCACCATCTTAAATTTGATGTCTGTGCACTTGTCATTTAGTGTTTGAACTTCCAATATCTAGTCACCATGCTTGATTTTGATGTCCTCGAGCCCATCACCCCTTAGAATTTTTTTTGCCTTTTCCTTTCCTTTGGCCTTTTTTGCTCTAGTCAAGATTTTGTCTTAGTCGGGTCCTTATTATTTTGGCAGCTAAATTTCTTCAGACTTTTGTTTGAAGGAAATCCTTTAGACAAAAATTTTAAAGGATATCTTTCCTTGTGTTTTGCCTTCATTTGGGATTTTCTCCTGGTTATTTTTCCCATGGACAAAATGTCTGCAAGAATTATCTTGATCATTGACCTTCAAAATTTCTTCAAGTTTTTCTCCCACAAATTTTTCCTAAATTTCTTCAAACTTTTTGTCCAAAGGAATTCCTTTAGACAAAAGTTTGAAAGAAATTATTTCTTCCTTTTTGCCTTGGTCTTTTCATTTTTGTGGGATTTTATTCTGAAGGATTTCTTCATAAAAAATGTCTGAAGGAATTCCTTTGGACATTTTGTCTGAATAAATTCTCATCCTTTGCCTTGTAAATTTTTTTGAAGAAAACTTACCCTTTCAGCGTTGTTCACTTTTTGAGCCTTTTTAAAGTGTTCCTTGCCCTTCACAAGGGCACTTGGTCTCTAAAATTTCCCTCCACAAAAGTTGCAAAGGTCCTTTTGTCATCCAAGTGTTGGGAACTTGTTTCTTGCCTGCAGAGTCCATAGAAAAGCTACAGAGTCTGTAGTAACAAGCCTATAAAGTCTATAGAAATGTGCCTATATAGTCCATAGAAATAAGCCTGTGGAGTTTTTAGAAATCAAGACTTATGCAAAAAATAAAATTTGGACTGGCTTAAAACAACAGGGGAAAAGGGGGACCAATTTTGGCCTGCAGGACCAAAATGGTCAACAAATTGGTGACTCCTAGGGGAAACATGCCTTCTATGCTTAGAATCTAGTTGCCTTAAATTCCATTGGGCATGGAGTTAGAATGTAGCTTGAAAATTTAGAAATATCCCTGATAGATCCAATAATTAATCATGAGGCTTTTACCCCAAACACCAAGGAAAACACACACAAGGCTAAAAACACTACTTGTACAAACAACACTTAGGGAAAATAGGGAAAGAAAACTAAAATAAAACTACTATGTACAGCTAACCAAGTATATTTTCCTCCCTCTTGGATCAAAGGGAAAACATCTTAAGTCTCCTTCATGGCAAGGAAACTTATGGTGCCAGACAAGTGGCTGAATGGAATGGAGATTCAGTGACCTGCTCCTCTTACCTACCACCTTGATTGGCTTGCATCTGAGTGGATCAGAGTCAAACATGCTTCTACCATATATGTACTCTTCTTGTTCTTGGAAGCTTGTTGAATGTTGGCTCTTTGTTCTGGTGCATTTCACCAAGAAATCAATGGATGTTGGTTTATCACCATAAGCCCTTTGATATGCATAGTCCCTTTGCAATGTATCATGGTTTGACCCATTCCCTTCTATTTCATTGAAAACCTTGTAAAAATCATCCTCTACTCCCTCAAGGCTTTATTGAAGAATGGTGACTATTGTGATGTCTAAAATAGAATCAAAAACTAATTGCTCATCCCACAGAACATCATCCTTTTGTTCAAGGTTCTCTTCTTTAAAGCTTGCCTCAAGATGGACCAACCTCTCCTTTTCCTGCTCAAGGATTAAAGTCTCTAGTTGTTCAAAGACATCCATCTGATCCTCCTCTAACTCAGGCTCCATGGTATGGTCATCCTCCTCATCAAAGCAATAAGGAAGTTCATCAAACAAGGGAGGAGAGAGCTCACCATGCTTACATCCCTCCTCATATTACTAGAACATCTACATGTATGCATGACCTGCATCATCTCCATTGCTGATGATGTCTTCAGAAGGGTCATCCATGATGATTTACTCTTCATTGTCACTCATGATAGCCTCTTGGACAAATAAATATTGGATCTTTTCTTCCTCACTCACCTCCTACAAAATAGGTTCCTCCTTAAGAAAGGATGAAGTGGAAGGCTAATGATTAAAACCATGTGGAAGAGGAGGCAGTCCTTGAGCTAGAATAAAATGATTATCCTCTTTCCATTTGGCCATCACTTCATCTATATTAGGTGTGGCCTTATAGCTTTCTTGGAGGTGTGTAGATGAGATGTATTTAGACATGGAATCTACTGCATCCATCACACGTTGGCTAAGGAATCTCACTCTAGACTCCAAATCTGCAATTCTCCTAGCTAGATCTTCTTGAAAGAGCCTTTCTTGGAGGTCACAAGCATCATCATGATGAGTAGGAGTAGGTTTTTCTTCTTCAAAGTTTTAAGCAAAACCTTTCCCCTTCTCCTTCCTGTGCCATGATTCTACTATTTTTTTCCAACTCATGATCTTGCCATCATGTTGAGAGACCTGAGGAACTTGAGGAAGACTAAGAAGGGTTCGCTCATGCACAAGAATAGCTACTTCAATTGAAACATATTTTGGTATGTATAATCCCATTGCTCAGAACCATGGACCTTGTTTTATTTCATATAGTTTTGATCAAGCTCAAGTTGTTTATGGAATCACCTCAAATAACTCTCTTAGTTACCTGTCAATAATGAGGGTAGTAACACTAGAGTTTGAGGTGATTTCATAACAACTTGAGTTCCACCAAAGTTATAAAAAAAATGTGATTTCTTGATGGCACTTGGACTATTTAACCAATTGATTCAACTCAGAGTCGCCATTGGTGTTGATAAAAAGCCTCCAAAGGCTAGTTGGTTGAAGA
Organism: Torreya grandis; assembly: GCA_037957365.1. Taxonomy (NCBI): domain Eukaryota; kingdom Viridiplantae; phylum Streptophyta; class Pinopsida; order Cupressales; family Taxaceae; genus Torreya; species Torreya grandis. The sequence continues at coordinate 1,221,436 of JARHVA010005335.1, forward strand.
CACACTAATATTCTTCAACTCTTTCAATAAAACTTGTCCCACAATCACTTGATTAAAGGTCAGGTGTTGTATTAATGGTTCATTCTATTATAACAAGACCAACACCAATCTTGGAACTTTTATGAGTGTTCAAATTTGGTCCCACCAGGCATGCCAAAAACTATTGATGCAGGTAGATTGCACCCTTGATAGGAGGCCAAGCTCCTACCTTCCATGTGTAATAATGGAAACTCCCCTCTTGCTCATGGGGATGGCAAAATTGGGGGGAGGGTCTCTAGATAAGGGCTATCTCCCTTTAATTTATCTTTTAGGTCATAGATTTCCTACTGCTAATAAATAAATGAAAAGGGGGGGTTGAAAAGGGAGAAGGATGCTTAAAATAGAACCTAAACCTAAACTAGAAGGTAATAAACCAGAAAAGTTGATCTACTTAGCTTGAACATACACTTTTCACCAAGGATGAGCTAACATACGCTTCATTTGATATAATAAATTCTTCTGCATCAGTGAGCCAGGGGTCCATAGAGATACAGGGAGGAAGAACTACCAGAGGTGTTCTAAGACACTCTATGGCAGCCTGTTCACATGTGCCTATACTCTGCTGTAGACAATTCTGGCTAACCTACAAAAGTAAAACTCACAATGCATTAGACATGCTAAAATCATCCTACAAAAGAATAAATAAAAATGAATTAACATAGAACAAAGACATAGACACATATGAAAGTGCAAACTCAGAATGGAGGTAAAAATGCTATGTCTTGATTCAAGGTAAAATCTGGCATAGTTCTACCTTACAACCCAATGGATTTTTGGGTAGAGCTTTGCCTTATAGGTTAAGAGGATCCTTTATCAAAATGAGAAGTTTACAATATATATAGAGAGAAGAAGACTTTTGCACTTTATAAAAAAGACTTTGGCACCCTTTTTACAAGTGGCCCATGTGCATTTGAGAGCATCGGGAAGAGGAAGTCACTGTTACTGATATCATCCTTCTAGAAGAGGCCTGCTACAAATTATACTATGTAATCACCAGTCTTGACTTTGGTGTTCAAACATTAATGTGAAAGCACAAGCTATGCCTCTTTTTCTATAAACAAGACTGCTCCTTCAAGATATTCATGTGGTTTGTCTACTCATAAATGCAAAGTGGAGAAAAATGGGTCACATTGTTCACTATTTGCACCCCTTGATGACCACTTGGCAGGCACTATTCCAACTATAGGAATAACTCACCTCCCCTTTGCCACTTGGGCCATTTTGTCCATTTCTACACTTTGTCTCTACCTGGCTTTGTCTCTTTCTAGTTTCTTCAACCCTCGGGGGCTATCTTCTTGGTGGGTCACTGAGTTTACTCGTGGTCTATCTTTAAGCTTTTCAAAATCAACAACTATTTCACTGTCTTAAATTTGATGTATATGTACCCGTCACTAGGCATTTGAACTTTTAACAACTAGTTCACCATGCTTGATTTTGATGTCCTTGGGACCATCACCCCTTGGAATTTTTTTGGCCTTTTCCTTTCCTTCAGCCTTTTTTGCTCTGGTCAAGATTTTGTCTTAGTCGGGTCATTATTTTGGTAGCCAAATTTCTTCAAACTTTTGTTTGAAGGAAATCCTTCAGATAAAAAGTCTAAAGGATATCTTTCCTTGTGTTTTGCCTTCATTCAAGCTTTTCTCCCAGCTATTTTTCCCATGGACAAAATGTCTGTAAGAATTATCTTGATCATTGACCTTCATAATTTCTTCGAGTTTTTCTCCCGTGGTTTTTTCTCAATTTTCTTTAAACTTTTTGTTCGAAGGAATTCCTTCAGATAAAAGTTTGAAAGAAATTATTTATTTCTTTTTGGCTTGGTATTTTCATTTCTACAGGATTTTATTCTGAAGGATTTCTTCAGACAAAATGTCTGAAGGAATTCCTTCAGACATTTTGTCTGAAGAAATTCTCATCCTTTGCCTTGTAAATTTTTTTGAAGAAAACTTACCCTTTCAGCCTTGTTCACTTTTTGATCCTTTTAAAAGTGTTCCCTACCCTCTACAAGGGCACTTGGTCTCCAAAATTTCCCTCCACAAAAGTTACAAAGGTCCTTTTGTCACCCAAGTGTTTGGAACTTGTTTCTTGCCTACAGAGTCCATAGAAGTGCCTATAGAGTATGTAGAAAAGCCTGAAGAGTCCATAGTAACAAGCCTACAAAGTATGTAGAAATGTGCTTGTAGAGTTTGTAGAAACAAGCCTGTAGAGTCCATAAAAATCAAGACTTATGCAAAAAATCAAATTTGGACTGGCTCAAAATAACAGGGGAAAAGGGGGACTGATTTTGGCCTACAAGACCAAAATGGTCAATAATTCCAAATGAAACTAATGTTAGACCCATTTTATATTTCATTAATTCGATATTCCTTATTTTGGTACAATGAAAAATTAATAATCTAAAAATAGAAAATGGTGCGCCTTGTAATTGCATGAGCATGTGATATAGATAGTGAGGGCTTATGAAATGCCTTAGGGTACATTTGTAAATTTATCTAAAGTGCTTAGATTTTTTGAAATTTTATAAATTATATTTTAATATAACCATCCTACTACCATTTGGATGTTTCCTCATCCACCCAATCAACTTATAATATGGACATGGCACACAATTTGACGTTTGTGTTTTCATCCATTCTTGAGAGTGAATCCACCACTACATTCTCCTTCCCTTTCTTGTAGATTATTTTAAAGTCACACCCTAACATATTCAAGACCCACTTTTTAAAACTTATAATGATAACATTTATTCTAATAATTATTTTAGATTGTCATGATCTATTTTCACCTTAAAGTAACTTCCCATCATAAAAGGCTTCCATTTATTAACCACATGAAAAATAGTTGACATTTACTTCTCATAAATGGGATTAACCATATTCTTATCTTTGAGCTGGTGAATTAAAAATTAAATGTGTCTATCATATTTCATGATAAATACACACATACCATGTCACAACACATCACATTATATAATGAAAGTTTCTTAAAATTCAAGAGTAGCCAAAACCAAAGTGGTACACATGGGATCCTTAAAATTATTGAATACCTTGGTTATTTCCTCATTAAAATGGAATGATTCCTTATTTAATAGACATAGGAGTGTATTTTTTCATATTTCATAAGTTTTTATAAGATAAAAATAACATCCCATATGTCCTAAGAATCCTTGTAGGCCCTTAAGGGTTCTAGGTACTTGTCACTCCACCATGACATTGATATTCTGAGGATCCACCTTGAATCCTTCATGAGAGAAAATGTGACTTGATTATTCTACCTATTTTAACCCAAAATAAAACTTAGAAGGATTTTCATAAATTTTATAGTACTTGAGGAATTTTATAAATTGATCTAGATGGTGCAAACGACCTCCCATGTTTTGATGTAGATCAATATATCGTCAAAGAACACCATGAAAAATGTCCACATAAATGGATTAAATATGTATTTCATCATAAATTTGAAATGTATAAGGGGTAATTCATGAGACCAAAATGCATCACCAAGAACTCATATTGTCCTTCATGTGCTCAGAAAATTGTTACAAGTACAAGTTACTCTATAATTCTAATTTGATGATACCCTTTTTAGAGATATATTTTTGTAACATAATAAACTCCATATAACTCAAAGATAAAATCATTAATTATAATAATATTAAATTTATACTTGATGGTGAAACTATTGATTTTTTTTAGTCGAGACATATTCACCAAATTTCATTCTTGTTATGTACCATCACCAATGAAGAATAATATACAATATGAATATGATGAATAATACCCCCTTCCAAAATTTACTAAAACATTTTATCAATCTCATCTTTTGCACATATGAGTACCTATAAATTATAGCTTTGGGTGGTTGGATCCCTACTCAAGTTGAATGTCATGATCATGATCTCCTTTTGGAGGCAAACCTTTTAGAATATTCCCAAAAACTATGGAATGATTATATATAATCATCTAAATTTTTAGCATTTTTATTTCATTTGAATGTTTGATTATAATGGAAACAATTGTGACACAAAATCCAATGACCCCATTTTTATCATTTTTTGAATTTGATGAGAGATTACCATTTAAGATGAAATTTATTTCAATCATATCAAGTTGGATGTCTTTTTTTAAGAGAAAAAGGTGAACTAACCCTAAAAGCTCATCATAATTATTCCCAACATAGTAAACCATTGTAATTCCCACACAATATCATATCCCCTCATGGTAATGAAAAACATAGGGATATTCAACATGTAGTACCCTATAATGATTTTGATACTATCCTAAAAATTACCTATATCTCCATCCATAATCATGACTTGAAATTATGGAGTTGGACACACTAAAATTTAAACATGTGGTTAAATTATTTTTGATGAAATCATGAGTACTCCCTAAGTCAGTCAAGACAACCACTCTTTATTTTTTAAGAATCTAATTAAAATGAGTGTTTTTGGGTACCAATACCTTAGAACACATGGAAATACATAGTTAGATGTGTATCTTTTGATGTTTCCTTCATCTCATTTTCTATTCAAAATTAATCTTCTTCATTTTATTCTTCTATGGCACCTTCAATGTAGAAGAGTTTATTTATGTACATTTATGTCATATAATGTATTTTATATTCATAGATAAAACATAACCCTTTTGCCATAATTTCTTCAATTTTATGAGGTGTTAATTTGCTTTGTTGGAGGAATCATTGAATTGTTGTGCTATGGTATTTGATGCTAGGTAACACATGTTTCCTATTGGCCAAAAGTTTTTCCTCCATATTGTGTGCTAAGATAGTAGAATAAAATATAGTGCATAGATTAAAAATGCATACCTCATACTAAAAAAATTCCTTGATTCCTCTTATTAATAGGTCATTCACATATTCATATATCACATTATCCACTCTCATTGACAGGGTTTCAAAAATTTTAATATAATCTCTAATTGGACCTATTTTTTATAGATTTTATATTTGGATAAAGTATCTCTCCATCAGAATGCTACAATAATGTGATTGTAGCTCCTTTAAGACAACTAACAAGGTGATATTGAGATTCTTCTTTTTCTTTTGATCACAAATCTAGTTATATAAAATTAATTTATTAAGTTTGAAATATAAGGATGCTAATGTAACCATTTCATGACATGGAACTTGGTGTATATCAAAACACATCTCCATTTTTGGGATCTAAATGAGTGGATATTTTCCATAAAAATACACACGTCTACCTTCAATATAAACTAGCATGATACCCTATTTTAATTGGGTTCTCATTGCATTAGAGTGCCAATAGGTCTAGTGATGTGTTTTCTCATCAATCCATTAGTAAAATTAGAATCAATTATCTCTCAAGTCTTGGCCTAAAAAATAAAAATTTGAGATGTTAAAAAATAGCCAATAAAATATCTAAGTTAATGAAACCTAGTAGTTGTCAATGCCATGTTGGATTTTATTTCAGATATCTCTTATTTTTTTGACAATGTTCACATGTAATTCTTATTATTTTACATCAATGCTTTAACATTTACTTCAACCCTATCCCAAGTGAGAGTTGCTTCACTAGCCTAGCTCATGTTTACCTCTAACTATGGATCCTCTTTAGAAGGATTATTCCTTGGTGTTTTTTAAATTATTGACCCTATTGTGAGTAGAAAGACTAGCCATGCTTTGAAAAAAAATTGAATTAAAAATTTTAGAATGAAGTTGGTCTCAAATCCAAAAATTCTAAGAACAAACCCACTTAAATTTTTTCTAAGCTTTCTAAAAATGTAAGAAAATCAAAAAAAAAATTGTGACATGTAGAACAAATTATAGAAACTAGTCAAATAAAAATAAACTGGATAAAAATAGTATATATATATATATATATATATATATAAGAATTAGATTTTACCTTGTTTAAATTACCATCCTCCCTAGAAAATCATAGAAAATCTCACAATGGTTTATGAAATTTGTGTAGTTATTAAAAATTAGGATTTTAAATCAAACTGGTCAAAGAATGCCCCACTTGATCAAAATACTTGATTTTTAGTTCCCTTCACTACCCAAATATGTTAGATATATTTTTCCAAATCAAAGATTTGATATTACTTATAGTAAAAATAATATAGAAAAAAGTGTAATCATAACAATGTATTGTAATTTAATAGATCACATAATAAAAATATCACATTCACTCACAAACAAGATCAAATCAATGCAATAATGTGAAATGAAAATAAAAATAGTTGAATATAGAATTGAGACACTTCAAGGGGAAAACACCCAAGTCATTATGATAAGAAGATAATTCTTAATATACTAACACTACCTCCTATATGTACCCTAATTAGGATACTAGAAATGCATATACCTAAATAAGTTGATTGCTTGTACTAATATGTAACCTATAAAGTAAAAAATGATTAAGTCAAATGTTATACATACCATAGTTCAGCCACACATAACCCAATATAAGCCATAGGTTAAGGGCATAATAGAGGTCCACATAATATTATTCTTAATAAAAATCTACAAGATTTTATGGCATCTAATATTATCAAAATTTAAGTCCAAACCGAGTGAGAAAATGCACCCTAGAACTCTTCATCTCATTCCCCAAATTAATTTTCTCTAAATTATTAATAAGACTCAAAGTTATCTTTGATTCTTCCTAAAAACATTTGTTTAATTTTTTCTCCCACCATTCTAATTTTCTCAATGAAGGCTTTTAAAATCATAATAAATATTATCCTTTAGGCATGAATTAGCCAAAGTCCTATAAATATAACCAAAAGCTAGCATAAATAAGGTGAATTTATAGTTATCTATGAGATATTTAACATTCATTATAGGAAAAACTACACAAAAAATATTAATGAAACCACTTAGACAAGTTATTACATCATATGCATATAACAAAAGAAAGGGGTACTTTGTTTCAAACGTAAACATCCACATAACATTTGAACACAAATATTTCCCACTAAAACACTCTCATTATTTAGATATAAAACTTTACTACAAGCTTTCATAATTTATTTCTCTTTATAACCTCCAAACTCCTTTATATTCAGTCTTCATACTTTATTTCTCTCTATAACCTCCACACTCCTCTATATTATCTTCAAACATTATCTTCTTCATTACTAATATCATATCTTGATTCCTCTCTAGACTTAATAACCTACTAATTAGTGGATTTTATGTTTATTAATTTGGTTAAGATAGAGATTTCATATACTGATGCACGGAAAGTTATGTGTAGCTTATTTTCATGATCATTAACTAATTGAGTTAGTTGTACTTGTATGTTATGTACATGGTGATCATGTTTATTTAACTTTATTATAGTAGTATATTATGGATTTTATATTGAATTAGGCTAACTAACTTTAATATTTTAAGGTGGATGAACGATAGATCTATCCCTTAGATTATGATAGAGGGAGGGAATTATCAGATAGGGTGGCGTAGAGAAAGGCATTGGGGGATGACATAATGGAGAATATGAATCTTACACACATGATAGCAGTATAATATGCTTTTGATTAGTGTTTAATTTTGATAGCTTATAGTTGTTTTCAATTATAATCATGTTTGTTGCATTTGAGTATGGTTATGTGTTTGCAATTATGTTTTCTTACTTAGCTTGATTCACATGATGATGCTACTATAACTTGTACTTTATGATATTTAATTATTATTGTTTTTATCTTTGGTATTTATGTGAATGATTATGAAAATTATCTTTCTTCCTTCAATAACTATAGATGAGTGAGTGTGAATGTCTTTAGAAAAATTAGTGTCTTGTTTATACCTTGCTAAGGGAACATAATTGCATTGAGTGATAAATGATTATTAGTTGATTAAATATCAAGGAATGCTAACTAATTGGGCATGATCTTGTATTAAGTCAATGATAATAATTATATTATTTTATTGAACTTATGTTAAGTCAATATTATAAATTGGAGTTGCAATGTTTAAAGGTTTAGGTGAAAGTCATTGTTATCATTCATAAGGTTTGGATTATTACTATTGTTAATAATCATAAACATTTAAATAATATTTGGTGAAAGTCATTATGCTTAGTCAATATTATAATGTTTATCATATGGGAGTCGATGATTATGATCATTAGGCTTAAAAGGGATTTTAATAATGAGAAATTTTAGAGATTAGGGTTTATTTTTTTGGTATTGACTTTTGTTATTGAGCTATTATGTAAAATAATCACTTTGTTTGGATTTTTCATGGTTAAACATTGTCTTTCCTTAGTTTTATGTAGTTAGTTATTCATTCAAAGACTTATTATCCAAGCTCATGAATATCACTATAACTTTGGTGGAGATATTTGGGGGTTTTGGTTAACAATAAAATACCAGGTAGAAGGTTAAAATATGGAAAGTGAAAATCTGTAGGGGAGTTGAAGGTAGAGGAGAAAAAAAGGGTTGTAGGAAATTTGGATAAAACATTGCCAGTCACCATTACTGTGATCTTCTCTACTAGGTTGGTTTTGTTGATTAAATTCATATTAGAAGTTATATGGATTAAATAAACCAATTTTGGTAATTTCTTTAGGGTTGTTTCATTTTTCATTTTTGCAATTAAAATTAAATAATGGGTTATATATCTGGTACTACGGATGGATTGTCCATCCTCAAAAATAGATATATGATTCAATATCCCTAGCTATATGACTATGAACTATAAATTATATTTACATAATTTATTAAGTTGAGTTTCAATGTGGAGTTTTTGGGTTTTATGATCAGAGACTAGCAGATTAGGGAATTTTTTAAAGTAACTATGTAAACAATTTCAAGTAGAGATTTTGAAGGAAAAATACCCTACCATGGACACATGGGTAAATTCATAAACATTTAGGATTTATTAAATTGAGTTTATATATAAAATTGGGTTTTGGTTTAAATCTCAAACAAAAATGTCAAATCTTTCTCTCTCTCTATACAACCATTTGGATTATTTTTGATATTAAACTGTGTAGTTTTTATGTCAAAATCAAGACATGATTTTGTAAATTTAACTAGGCTAGGGCATGGTTGGATTATTAAGGATATACTTGATATATAAAAACTATTATTGGGTCATTATTTTCCTTATGATAATACATTGGCTTATTTTTCTGATGACCTAGTCAATTAATTAAACCCACATAGGGCATGCCTGTGTACATAGGGTTATAATGAACAAATATAGGTAGATATAACACAAGTTTATTTTGATTATTTTATGAAACCTATATTTAGGGATGATGATAAACATATATCCTATAGGTATTTGGTAAAGGACTAAATGATATGAATATATCAATGTGTGTGTGTGTGTGTGTGTGTGTGTGTGTGTGTGTGTGTGTGTGTGTGTGTGTGTGTGTGTGTGTGTGTGTGTGTGTGTGTGTGTGTGTGTGTGTGTGTGTAAAATAAAAAAAATGTGAATATTCTATGTAAAATAAAAAATGGGATTATATGTTGATTGGTTATTAATGTGGTATAATGACATAGTTTCATTTTGGTATGAATGATATAATAGATATAATCAATAATAAAATTGATATTATATAAACCTAATGGTTGTGATTGTGTTTATGTTAAGAGAACACGAATAGAGCTTTTGAAAACTGTAGAGGTATAAATATTTATATTCACCTTATTTTCAACCATATTTATCTATAGTTGGCTAAGTTCATATATAGGATTGTGTGACTTTGAAAAATATCTTTCTATATAAATAAATGTATTTATATATAGACATGGTTGAGTTTGTATATAGGACTATGTGAATTTTGATATGAAAGCTATGGACTGCTTGGTATAATGATATAGAACATAGTCAAAATACCATAGTTTAGTATTTGCATATAATTTGAAGGAATTTGTTATAATGATAAGTTTGATTGTATAGTCATACATGGTACTACTAGAGAATGGACAAAGATCTTGTCTATTTAGAGTAGACCGTATACATATATATATATATATATATATATATATATATACATATACATATATATATATATATACATATACATATATATATATATATACATATATATATACATATACATATATATATATATACATATATATATATATACATACATACATATATATATATATACATATATATATATATATATATATATATATAATATTAGCTATTGATTAAATACATTATATGATTTAGCTGAGGAATTGAATGTGTAAATAAATATATGGGATATTTGTTATTAGTTGAATTGAATAAAATTCTAATTCATGTATACCATATATATATTTACAAATTATATTCAATGCTTTAAAACACTTTTTATAACAAGGAAAATTGAATGCATTCATTATCTAGGCTAAATGTAAATATGTGTATAATGGTTTGAAGGAACATCTAATTATGGGGTAATTAAGATTGAATACAAACCTTATAGATGTTTTTAATATTTTGGAAGCTTATTGATGTATTTTTGACATATGGATATAAATTAATATGCTGGTAAATGATGTTATGTGGATGAATAACAATAATGTTTGAGTTACAAGTTAATAGTTTGGTAACTTGATGTCTTGAGTTAAAATCTTACCTAGATGGTTTGATTATTTGACAAATATTTTTAAATGTGTGTATAAATCTAATTTTATTATGAAATAAATAAATTAGATGTTTGGATTCATTACATTATATTTGATAGATTAAATGAATGCATTTGAGATTCCCTTGTTTAACACATATTATATCTTCTAGTAGGGAAAATTCATTATGAAATCTATTGGTTTTAAATATTTTTATTATATGAAACAATCTTGTATTAATGATACTAAATAAGTGAGTGAGGTAGATTTTAGTTACTTAATTAGTGTCACTAATATGCAGAGATGGTGTAATTCGATTGAGTGGTGTGTATGAAAATGTCTGATCCTTGAGATCAACTAATTATATGAAAACTTTGTCCAAAGTAGTGTTTATGGTTAAACATTATTATTTCATCTATTTGATTTAGTTTACATGTTTAGTATGATATCATGTTATAATAGATTTATTTATGATATACTACATGTAATAGTTATCTTACAACACATAGGTTCTTGTTATCACTCTTGATTACTGCACTCTCATTATATACCTATCTATGAAGGGGGGGGCATTCCATTATTGGGAGATTGTGTGGGGGATCTATGGTATGTGGTTGGTGTGGAAAATCACTTGGATGATTCTCTCCTTCCCCTCAATAGTACTTCACTAGTGACTACACTCATGATTACTTATGGATATTAGAGTTCATTAAGACTCACATACTCTGTGAAGCATTACATTATTATAAATTATTATTAAGACATGTATTATGTTGAAACTATATTATTTATCATATGTACCATTACAATAGTTGTTTGTAATATTTTATCGGTTATGGATGAATTTGTAATTATAATTTTATGAAATAACTGCAGTATTTGTATTTATTTCTATATTTAGCTTTATACTTGATCTTGATCTTGTGATCATTAGCTAAATAGATTAATTCTTGACCATATCTTTGGTTAGATTTAAAACTAATGTATTTAGTTAAATATCACTATATTGTATCTTTTTCCTTAATGGAATATGTTTATTAGATTTGTATAAATGTTTTAATTTTTTTTACCTTATTTTTGTAAAACCTAGTGGGGCTATTGCATTATGATATCAGAGCTGAGGCTAAAACTCTAGGACTTACTGAGTCTACTCAAATTTATTATCCTATTAACTAGGAAAAATAATGATGCATGCTAAAACTGAAGGTTAGGGTAATTCATAGACCAATATTCCAGTGGATACAAATCAATTTACCATTGAGGAAGCTATGAAGTTGGATTAGATGCTTGTAACCGTGCACAAAACTAGGGACCAAATCATGGCCATAGAATAAGAAGTGCATGGGAATGTTGAGGAGAATATTTAATAAGATCCCAAAGAACATCTTAATAATCAAGAAAATACTTAAGAGTAGAGGCATGAGGGAGTTACACAAGATGTGAGAGCTTGAGTAGTTGCATAATTGGCATGGGATATGAAAAAGGTGAATCCACTCAAGTTTGATGAAACCATTTTGGGAGATGGAAATAACTCATGGATAAATGATATGGAGAAATATTTTGAGATTTCAAATCACTCTAAAGTCACAAAAGTTGTATGGGGAACATATTATCTTGCTATAGAAGCAACAATTTGGTGGGCAAACAAGAAACTCAAGATGAACTTCAACTATACCACCAACACTTGGGAACAATTCATGACATTGTTTAGGTCATGCTAGCTCCCTCAACAATATTTTTATCATAATTTGATGGATTTTTAGAACCTTAAATAAGGAGACATTTTTGTGAGTGAATACTAGGAGAAATTCACTAAGCTCCTAAAGTATGTCCCTCAATATTAGGTGAATGAGAGATTTCAAATCAGGAAGTTCATTATGGGATTAGAACCCCAAATTGGTTGTGAGGTGGATGTGAATGGGCCATCTACCATGGATCAGGGTTTTGAAAATATAGTTAAGTAAGAGAATAAGGTGAAATATCTTGCTTAGGTCAAAGATAAGTTTAATAAAAAGTTTTGAGGTCCTAAAATGACTTTAAAAAAGAATAATTGGAAGAGGAGTGGAGACTCCAAGAATAATTTTAAGAACCAAAATGCTAATTTAAACAATATCTCAATAAATAAGAAAGTTGGGAATGGTTTCAAGGGGAACCAATAGTTAGATAGAAGGGGAACACTTGGTAGAGGCTTCATTTTTGGAGGTGACCATTGTGATAGAGAGTGTATTCAAGGTAAATAAGATGGAAAGAATAGGGGTTATGCTTCACAACATGGGAATTTTTAGTAAAGGATTCATACAACTATTAACAATCATCAAGCTAAGTTCCAAGCTTCTCCTATTGAACTGATAGACATTTTGTTTAATCATGCAATTTCTATTTTGATTGACATTGGGGATATTGAATGTTTTACTACTCTTAGAATACTTAATAAGTTGTCTAGAAAAGCTAAATTATGGCAAATGTATGGTCTGTACAATATGGAAATGAATCAAAGGTTAAGGTTGATAAGTGTCTATTGGATGTTGAGATCAGGTTACCTAAATTCACTACAATAATGGATTTTTATGTTTCACCATTAGGGTCATATGATGTGATCTTATGAGTTAATTTTCTTATGGAACATAAAGCTAAGGTTGATTTTTATCTCAAGAAGGTAAAGTGTCAAGATGATTTTAGAAATAAAATAACTTTAGGTTGAGAAAAGAGAGTTGAAGATTAGGTATATTTTAGAAGTTTAACTCAAGAAGGCTCATAGAAAATAATGTTAGGCATTTATTATTAAAATATATGAGATGGAAGAATCTAAGGAACCAACCATAGAGGATTATTCTTTTCTTAGGAACTTCTAAGATGTATTTCCAGAGGAATTTCCTAGATTACAAACATGAGTTTGATTTCTCAATTGACATCATACTTGGATATGAACCATAGTCCAAGGCACCATATAGGATGACAACTACCAAATTAGTTAAGTTGAAGGCTTAAATTTAGGATTTGTTATCTAAAGGGTTGATTCAACCAAGTGTGTCACGATGGGGTGTACTACTGGTGTTCATCAAGAAGGATGATACTCTTTGCATTTGTATTGATTATAGGATGTTGAACAAGGCAACAATCAAGAATAGATATTTGTTACCTCATATTAATGATCTATTTAATTAGATATAAGGGGAAACAATCTTCTCCAATATTTATCTTTGAGTAGGGTATCATCAATTAAAAATTTTGAGATGAGGATATACTAAAATAGAATTCCAAAATTGGTATGGGAATTATGAGTTCATAGTGTTGAATTTCAAGTTAACAAATGCTCTGGCAACATTTATGAATCTCATGAATAAAGTGTTCAAGGATTATTTGGACCACTTTGTGTTGGTTTTTATGGATGACATATTCATATATTTGAAGAATGAGGAAGAACATCTTCAACATCTAGAACTAGTTTTGTAGTGGTTGAAAAAGCATAAATTCTATGGTAAGTTGTCTAAATGTGTATTTTTATAGAGGAAAGTGAAATATTTGGGACACATTATCTTTATGAATGGAATTTTAGTTGATTTGATGAAGACAAGATCCATAATGGAATGGTCAATGCCTAATAATGTGCATGAGGTGAGAAGTTTTATGGGTTTAGTAGGTTATTATATGAAATTTCTAAAAGATAGCTAACCTAATTACCTTTCTTCAATAGAATAATTAGAGTTTATTTTGGTTAGACAAGTGAAAAAAAAGCCTTTCAAGAGCTAAAAAATGAGACTTACTTTTGACATCTATGCTAAGAGTTCCCAATCCTAATGGTCAATTCTCAGTAATCATAGATGCATTTGGGGATGGACTTGGAGGAGTTTTTTATGTAGGATGGTTCAGTTATAAGATATGAGTCTAGAAAGCTTAAACTTTATGAGGTGAATTATGCCCCTCATGAATTGAAATTTGTTGCAATGGTGCATACCCTGCAAGTTTGGAGGCATTTTATAATGGGGAAACCATTTGGGCTCAATATTGGTAACTTGGGACTCAAGTATATCTTTACCCAACTAAACTTGAATTCACATCATAGATGTTGGTTTAAAATTCTTAGATAATTATGATTTTGATTTTATCTATATCAAGGCTAAGGAAAATAGAGTTATATATACCCTATTTTGTAGAAGGTACATAACAACCTTGGCTAATATTAGGAGTACTTCCCATGATTAGGTAATTAAATTATCCCTTGGATATGAGTTATATGAGAAGGTTAAGAAAGCATTGTTAGAGAATGCTTAGAATCCCAAGTTTAAAGGATTCAAGTTAGAGAGTGATGGTATTTTAAATTATAATGGTGGGATGTATGATCCTAATAGAGAGAATTTGAGTAGCACTATGTTAAATGAATTGCATAATTCCCCTTATTTAGGAGATACTAGAGTAACTAAGCTCATGGTTAAGCTAAGACCTCTATATTTATGGAAAGGGATTAAAAAGGATGTAGAAAATTTTGTATCTCAATATTTGGAATGTCAATGTGTGAATATATGTTTGATATAATTAAATTAAATTGGTTAATGTAGATAATTTTTTTGGGTCTTAAGTATATTTTTAAACTATTTTTGTATTCTATATTATGTTGTTCTAATAGGAGATAGAATGGAATTTGTTATTTATCATTTTTATAGACATAGAGGCATCCATGGGTATGAAAGATAGAAGAAATGTCTTGATTGCCTAATGTGATAGATAAATTTACAAATAAGGATAGAGATATTTTGATTTATCTACATTTTAGAGGGATTAGAAATATTTTTTGGAAGTTATTGGATGCAAAACATGCTAGTGATGTTCTTACAACACTGGAAGAGGAGTATTGAAAAATTAATATGGGAGGTGGATGAGTATAGAGTGGAGGTTGAAATCACCCTAAAGTATGTTCATTAATATTGGGTATACCAGTGGAGGGCACTCACATAGTATGAAATGAATCAAATAAAGTGGTTGAGATATTTATGTTAACTTAGAGGGTGATTACTTTAGATAGATACTACTAATGATAACTCATAATTTATATTTTCTATGTCTACTTGTTTGATATATTGGATATCTAAATTATTATTTTAGGATTGATGCTAAGACAAATTATATGTCAAAAGATAAATGGTTAGTCTTGATGTTTGAAATTTTCATGTGTTGAGTTGTTTTGGATCTTGGCATAGTCTACATCATGGGACTATGTATCTAGGTGTAACTAGTACACTATTTTTATGGTATCCTAGGGATATCAAAATATGATTGGATCCATCATACAATTCATAAGATAGATATAATGGAGGTTTCCTATGTATTTATCTATGAGGCTTCCACACTAGATATCAAATTAACTTCCCTAAGTGAGATGGTAGGAACATGTTTCATTATCAAGATGTTTTGACTAGGTATCCTAGAATGGATATATTCCAAAGGGATCAAGTGATATGGGACACCACACCAGGGACCATGGTTATATGGTCATTATGCCCACCCATAGTGAAATTTTTTGTGCCTAACCAAGGAGACAAGGTAGTGATATTGGTGGATAGAGTGACTCTATTGCACATAGGTTATGGGATGATTTGGAAAACATCACCAGTATTAGCACTAGCCTTGCCTCCCTATAGGGTGATAAATGATTGGGATTTGAGGGGCGTGAGAGGAAATGATCCACCACCATAGGTTCTTGAGTTGATAACATAACATGATACTCAAGATTAGGTAGGAGATAGAAATAAAGGGTGGTAGTATAGGAAGTAGTAGGATAATATATTCTTATGAGTCCTATACATGATGTTTTAAATGTTCCTATGATATATTTATCATATTTTGATCATAATACATTATCATTTTTTTAGACACCAATGGGCACAAGATCATATAATCCTAGAATTTATGATAGAGAGATGGGTTTTAGACTTTATATCTCACCAAATATGAGACAAAGGTGAGGAATAAGGATTCCTTAGTGTCAAAAATGATGGTGTGACCATCCCTATTGGGGGAATGCATCCATATATAAAATAATTATTGTAATTATACCACTTTAATTTTTAGATAGATAGACATCTAATATGATAGTGATAATTAGATTTTATTTTTATTTGCTATATATTGTGATTTAATGTTGAATTATTTTTATTTTATAGATATAATAGAGACCAATGTGTTTGATCTCAATGATATATGACACACCCTCAATAGATCCTAGATAATGTGTTTCTAAATAGAAATAATATATAAAAATTCACAACTCATGTGATACTAGATAAAGTGAACATGCACATAGACACACAGACACATGCACAAATGTGAATACACACACACATGTACACACACATACAATGCACACTCTCACACACGTGCACACAAGTGCATGCACATACCCACAAATAATTAAAATACTACATGAAAAAATGAAATTTAAAAGTTAGGAGTTAGATAAATCTAAAAAAAATAAAATAAAAAATATGGTGAAAAAAGATTATAAGAAAGACAAAAAAATTTGATAGATACAAAAAAAACTAAAAAAACTATATAAACTGTATAATCAATGTAATTGATAGGAAGAATATCCAATGGAAGTAGTATAAAGTCTAGGTTAGAAAAATGAAAAATAAACATCAAATTTAAGTAAATTAAAAATAATCCAACCAAAAAAAGACATGAAAAACAAAGGCTAAAAAATATCTAATGTAAAATAGAACATAAGAAAAAACTTTAAATCAAAAAATACTTATGTAACCCATGAAAAAAACATTGTAAAAGTACCATAAAACATCCAATGAAAGATAGATAATAAAATATAAGGAAAACAAAGGAAATTAAAAATAATAAATAATCATAAAACTTAAATTGCAAGTAGATAAAATAGAATCTAATACAAACATAAAATGCAAAAAATTGAAATAAAGTAAGGGAGTAACCATGAAGATCATTCTTGTGATATAAAGTCTCAAAGTAAGACATATCTATTGTCACTAAATTGTTCACCCTTGGAGAGGGTTTTTCAAGCCTCCTCCAAATTGAGTGAAACATTGGATTATCTCTTGGCAAGTGGGTTGCCTATAGCAAAGGTAAACCTCTAGATTTTAGGGCTAGCTCCCTAGATTAGTCTTGTATAGCTTATCACCTATACTACTTATTTTTCTTGGATAAAAAGAGAGAAAAAGAACCTAAAAGTAACCTATTATAAATAGGTGATACAAAAAAT